>OX101792.1:5733800-5763800 GCA_944452715.1 Ophion slaviceki
AAATTTCGGAAATTAAAAACCTCGCACATTTACCGCTTATTATTTAATTCCACGTACGGGAATTTTAATCTTCTACTACCTCGTGAATTAGTAGTATTCACGCGAAGTGGGAGTCACGCGATTAATCACCAATGTCAAGTTTCGTCGTTTGTATTTTGTTATTTTGATAAATGGTTCTTGTGCAGTATCGTGCGATGTCTCACAGCGACAACTGTGCAGCAATTGTCGCAGATCTCCACTTGGATTTCTATTTTTGTTCCCACTTTCTGATAGAGGTCCAATGGATCATCGCATTGGAACCCTATACTAAAACGTCACGGTCGTACATTGGGTTCTAATCGGGATTCCCCATTGGAATCCAATGTACGAATCCATTTTAAATTGTAAAGGATTCCCATAATTTTGGATGGATCCGATCGCATTCTGTACGTTGAATTTTCTGAAGACAATATATAGATAAACAAAATAAGTGGATCTTAAAAACGTATAAATCTTATTGTCAACGAGTATGATTCGCTTAGATAAGTTTATCTTAAAATCAATTTGATTCACATCACTGAAAATCCACTGTAATTATCGTTTGTTTATTTTAATCCGCTTTGACATAATATTATGCCTAATAATATAATATTAATACAGATTATGATTTTTTCTCGTGACTTTGCACATATTTGCGATTCGAACATGGTGAGAGCTCTCGAACGACGTTAATCGAGAAATAGTGCAGAATTCAATTGAATCCCAATGAAGACTCCCTACGTGCCGTATCCCCTACAAATTCCAAGATGCGTGTGCAGCTCGGGACTCTCCAAAAAATTTGTGCGCGGGATCACGAATGGATCTGTTCTTTGGATATCCAACAAATTCTGGTGGAGGATATCAAATGGAAAATTCTCAAACGACGTCAATCGGAAAACCGCGCGCAATCTAATTCGATGCCAAAGCTAACTCCCTGCGTGCGGTGTCTCCAACAAATACATATATGAGTCAGTCAACTTTAATTATTTTTTAAACTATTCAACATTTATTAATCTTTTAATTTTTGAAGCAAAAAATCAGTCTTTCTGAATTGTACCATACAATATACATTTTCAATTAAACCTGTATTTTTTCCATCTTACCCCGTATGCGAGGCAAGATGAAACAGCGCTGGGATAATGATGGGACACAAATTATTGGCATCTTTCGCATATAAAAGTAATTTCATTCTCAATACCATCAATTTGATAAGCCAATCGTCTAAGTTCTGTAGGATTTGTCCGAATAATGTTGCTTCCATATCATTTTGATCATTTGTAAGTTCTTTATCTTCGCCTGGTAGAAATACCGGTTGAAGAGGAACCAAATGCTTCACTAGTTCCATTTCACCGTTTCTAACGTAAATAGTGGTACGTTGTAAAATATTCCGGGTTTGCGATAGCTTGTATTCATCTTGCCCGATTGACGGTTAACGAAGTAACAAAAAATCACGCAATAACCTTGAACATTTTTGACAAACCGTTCTTATTATATTAATAATCAGTACTTTCATCATGTTTGCCTACCAGTCTCTAATCAATATCAGCAACTCAGATAAACGGAAACGATGTTAAACTTTACCAAAAATGACATCGTTTTGTCAAAAAATCCAAGTTGCGACTAATGAAGGTAGATTGTTGGTGGTGAAATCTTATGCGGCAATCAATCGTAGCAAGTCACGTCAAGTACTTCGATTGGGCATATTTAACAAATTCGATTTTCTCGAATATTTCAAGTGGCTTATGTATTTTTAGATATTCCAGAGAGTCAGGAAGTGGAGTGAAAAATCCTCTTTTTCATAAAAGAGGAGATTTTTCACTCGACAACGGAGCTCTCTTGCCGTGAGGGCAACAAAAATGAAACTTTTGTCGAATCCTACGGTGATAGAGTACGAAGGCTCACCAGAGGTCTATCTCTCCCGTTTCTGTGCATATACGAGAAATATATCGCTAACGAGAAAAACGCTAGAGGCTCTCGAGTTCTATACGTTAAGTTTGTCCTACTTGGCCTCGGTTTCTCGACATACCTGCAGATGTGTACGTGCGTGTGCTCGTTTACCGACGCATTCCAACTGCGAAAGTCGACGAGGTCGCGAAACTTCGCGAGGATTTCAGGTTAAACTGTGCCGTTTTTTTTTAAACGATCCTATAGCCGAGTTACAAGTAGTTTAAGGGTTCCGAGCACATTTGCCGAATGCCTGCTTCGGTTTGCCTTTTTTTATGTTTGCTCTCGGATTATACCAACGACGAGACAGCAATGTGTCTTCAACTTTGTCCCTACGGTTGCTGCATTTGTTCATTAGTCTTTTTGCTGCCAATCAGGGAGATATTGCTTTATAGGAGAAAGTCGGACGAACGGCGAATGGAGTGCTTGTAGCCAGTACAGATGATAAACCTCATTTACAAGGCAAAAGCATCTTCGGGGGTCAAACATCGTGGAGTCTCTTGTACTCGTATCAGGATAAGCCCCGGATCTCACAAGGAACATCCCTCAGGTGACACCCTTCGATTTTGTTGAAATTTGGATATGTTATAAAGCACCGAAAGGGGTGAAACCACCCCGCGAAAAAAGGCATCTCTAGGGGTAATGTAGCAGTTTCACACACAAGGAGTCCACCGTTTTTAACGGGTTACCCCCACTTGTAGCGCAAAAAAGGCCTTTTTCATGAATTTTTTTAAAGAAAACTACAAAACTTTTTTAATCGATCAATATACCATCTTAAAGAACACATCTTGAAGAACTTCCAGTAATTTTTTTATTGAAAAATGTTACATTGTTTAGTGGCAAATGGCCGTCAATGAAATTATGTTTTTATATACACGGTTAGCGGTGACCAACATTGCGGCGAAGTGGATCATCTGAAAAAAAAATGCGGATGGATTTAGTCAAATATAAGTATAAACTAGTCTTTAATCGAAGGATTTTAAAAAATATTTATTTTTCACAAAATGGCGGACAGTCAAAGTTAATGGTTCGATTTTAACGAAAAAAACGGCCGTTTTTTGACTATAAAACGGCCATTTTTTTCGAAAAAAAATCGAACGATTAAAGACTACATTTTTATGTATTAAATAAGCCTGCAAAATTTCAAAAAGATCGGTTCATTAGTGTTCGAGTAATCTTGGTCACCGACTTCAGAAATGCCATTTTGAGAAAAACGCGTTTAAAGTTTCAATTTCAGTTTACACGAAGAAAATATTTTTTTTTGTAAACTTACACAGAGTCATCTATTCCGGGCCCATACAGAAGTATGGGCCCGGATACTTATACTTCAAAAAAATGCAATAAAAAAAATCGATTTTTTCAAAATCGCAAGTGGGCTTACCCCTTAATGAAACAAAAACGAAAATTCTTCTAATCCGAAGCAATGAAAAATCCACTATAGTGACATCGCAAAAAAAATAAGGGGTGAACCACCCCTATATTAAGGGGTGGTTTCACCCCGTAAAACCGTTTTTCCGCCGATAAAAAAATACGTATCGCCTATTTCTCGGTGCTCTATAACATATCCAAATTTCAACAAAATCGAAGGGTGTCACCTGAGGGATGTTCCTTGTCAGTGCCGACGGTTTCTCTTCGATCGAGCCTTGTAATTGGCACTCGTCGTATCAGCGCACTGGCTCTGATACAAAATATTTATTTACAACAGAAACGTTGTACCAAAAGTAGTTTTAACTCAAACGTATTTTCAATGGAAAAGTTCTTTCTTTAAAAACGATGCCACATCGCTATTGAAATTGGAACGTTATATGGAGTCGCCGAATGCAAAAACTTGCAGGTGGATACTCCACTTTCCACAGCCTCCAGTGACCCTGCCGATTCAACAAGAAGTTTCGAGGCAGAATCTTCAAATGAAAAAAAATCTTGACATGCTCCAACTTAGCCAGACTTTGGCATCTGTGGCCAAGCAGAAACTTATTTTCCAAAGTATCCGTCCTAGTTTGCCAGCTGCACTTCTGGATTTGTCCTCCAGTTCGATTCCATGTCAGGCATAGTTGGATTTCGGTTTGTCTCAGCCGCTCATGGGCCATTAAAAGGCTATACTGGTGTGACACTTGACAAAATCGATTTTTTTGCCTTTTTCGACAGTTTATTCTTTCAAGAATATTTTTATAATTTATATCATTTATATCAATATCATTTTATCTTACAAACATCGATAGTTAAATCTTTAAACGCGTTTTTCTCGAAATGACATTTTTCAAATTTGCTGACATTGTAACTCAAAGAGCAATTATCCGATTGACTTGAAATTTGAACTGAGTACTCTTGAATATATTAACTCTACAATGACGTAGGATTTTTTTGATTGGATGAAAATTGACGATTTGGCGTTGAAAAAAACGACCATTTTATGGGCAAGAAAACAGACTTTTTTTCACACTACGCCATTTTGTTAGATTTTGATATTTTTCGGAAATCCTACGTCATTGTACAGGAAATACCTTCCAGTTTGACGGCATTTTTTCTTTTTTCGGTTTCAGCTACTCAATCGGCCGGAATCATGTCAGCAGTGGAGGAACTTATTTTTTGGCGCCTCCGAAGGCAGCGCATAAGTTGCTTGGATTTCAATATTTTTCTATGAAAAAATTATGTAATATAGGTCAAATATAGCCAAATATATTCTTCATTTTCCGAAACATTTAATTGAGTACTTTTCTTCCAAAAAATTCCCGAAAATCATCCAAATTATCAGCGTTCACACTGGTATAGCCTCTTAAAGACACACGACTCAATGGTCGAAGAATATAAATACAAGCGTATGGTGAGAACGCGTTACCGGTTTCCTTCGACGTCATGGCAGTCGACCGCAAAAAGGTATAGCCTTTCCGTGGTCGATCCCAAGGCCGATTCGTGGTCGTCTTCGTCCCGGAGAGCTTTTCCATATTTGGTGAACGGCAAACAAAGTTTGTCGAGGCTTTTGGGTTCGTCTCGGAGGTCGTATGCCCTGACAGCACCTTTCAAAATGGCGCCGTTGTACACTGGCCGTGGAGGCTTTAAAGTCGAGGCAGAGCATCAGAACGGCTGCATCCTCTCCTCGACCGCGCCAGCCCGGCCAACATCGACCGGTGTTTGCCGCGCGCCTTTACTCACGCATGCGCCCCCCGGAGCAGCACATCGGTGTAACCCCGGAATATCGCGACCCTGAGCTACAATACCTGATCGTCCTTTAAACGAACTACGGCAACATCTATGCATCGACGTTATCCCCAATAATCTCGGGCTCTTTTTCACTAACGCACATACATATGTGTACCTGTTCTCCAACTATATTCCTGTCGTTCGATCCCCGCGTGCAAATATCTGCGTAACTTATGATCCTCGTCCGTTAACCTCGTACTATCGGGCCGTTTCGTTGACACGTGACGCATGTGTATCGTAAACTACGATTCCCAATAAATGATCCATCTTTCCACATCTCCCGATTCCATCTTGCGCACAGACAACCTCTTCATCTCTGACGTCGAAGCTCGAAACAGGAAATATACCTTTCTTGTTGTCAGTGAAGTGGAACGGTGCTTTTTCCAGATCGTACGTGCTTTTTTCCCCGATTCAGTTATCACAAAACGACCAAGTCGGCGCGCAATGTTTGGCCAACAATCCACATGACTTTGCGGCAATATCTAGAGGGATGTTATTTCCATTTATCTGAAGCAGAGTCAGCACTTGGTTTCCCTGTGTTTTCGCTATTTCCATGTTATGTGGACTTCTGTATTTTTATTTGCGTGACGGATTAAGCAAAGTCATTCGAGCCACTGAAAAATCGCGCGAGCGAGCAATGCGACTACCCGTAAATTAACCGCTCGTAGGTTTGTCGTGCTCGCTGTGGTTTTCTCGGCAAACCAAAGCTCTTTGATTCATTTCAGATACGGCTTGAACCATTGTAGGAAATCATGGAGAAGTGAAGAAAACGATCAGCCAATGCGAGGCTCAAGTTTTGGTCCGTTGGGGTGCAAGGAAAAGTATTTGTCTTTTGGTCGTTTGAGTCGGGAGCTTGAATTAGAAGGTCCGAAAAATCGTTTTTTAATATTTAAATCGATAGATAAACTATCCAAGAATATATTTACAAAGTTACAGAGGCCAATTGTCAATATTTTCAAAGATACAAAGCCAAAAGCAGAGATGCGATTGATATTTCCTCCTATTGAAAATTCTGAAGCGCGTTTTCTCCAGTTTTCATTTTCACGCTTTTTCCAAATTGGCGGGCGTGATGGCAAAAAAACTAAACGACCTATTGAATCAAAGCGAAATTCATTTTCTTCAGTATGAAAATCTCTTCAAAGTGAATTGAAGAAGTCTTTGGAAAAGTCTTTTCAAATAATGTTATAGCACGTAATAGTGTTTTTTTACATATCTTTTTGAACCTGGGAAAAGTTATAATTTCTCGTTTTTTTCAGCTTTTTCTTAATTCACCCAGAAGAAAAATATGTGACAATTGAAGATTTTATTGGTTTATTTGGTTAAGTCAAGAATTACGAGCTGCATCTTTCCCGCCGATTGGGGACTGCAGTGGCAAGACGCATATGGAATAAGCTGATAAATCTGCAGTCATTTATTGTTTCATGTTGAAACATTTTTTTTATACATTCCAAATATACATGAATTGATACCTCAATATTTACTGGGCTCACTTGATTTTTTCCCTTCTACAAAAAATTCGCGAAAAAACGCTTTTTTGGACCTTCTAATTCAGGCTCTCGCCTTAAATGTCTTTTTTTGTCTGTGTGTAGCTAGGAATTTAATAATTAAGGGGTTACCCCCACTTGCGATTTTGAAAAAATCGATTTTTTTATTGCATTTTTTTGAAGTGCAATTTGAAGTGCAGTTTTTTTTTGATGCCCGGAATACATGACTCTATGTAAGTTTACAAAAAAAATATTTTCTTCGTGTAAACTGAAATTGAAACTTTAAACGCGTTTTTCTCAAAATGGCATTTCTGAAGTCGATGACCAAAATTACTCGAACACTAATGAACCGATCTTCTTGAAATTTTGCAGGCTTATTTAATACATAAAAATGTAGTCTTTAATCGTTCGATTTTTTTTTTTTTTTTTTTGAAAAAAATGGCCGTTTTATAACCAAAAAACGGCCGTTTTTTCCGTTAAAATCGAACCATTAACTTTGACTGTCCGTCATTTTGTGAAAAATGAATATTTTTTAAAATCCTTCGATTAAAGACTAGTTTATACGTATATTTGACTAAATCCATCCGCATTTTTTTTCAGATGATCCACTTCGCCGCAATGTTAGTCACCGCAAACCGTGTATATAAAAACATTATTTCATTGACGGCCATTTGCCACTAAACAATGTAATATTTTTCAATAAAAAAATTACTGAAAGTTCTTCAAAATGTGTTCTTTAAGATGGCATATTGATCGATTAAAAAAGTTTTGTAGTTTTCTTTAAAAAAATTCATGAAAAAGGCCTTTTTTGCGCTACAAGTGGGGGTAACGCCTTAAGCATTTTTCAAGACGCTGATTCATAGATCTACGCTTCAAATGGATCATGTAACATTTCGCCTAACAATTAGAGTGGGGAAGAAATATATAAAAAAATAATATTCGTTGCATTCCGACGGTGCAAAGTTCAACGTCATCAACCTGTCTGTCTTATACCTTGACGTGTTGCAACTGATGTGTTAAATTTCCGAATAAATACGGGTTTTACTCGATGAAAACAATACTTTTCCACTTCGACGTATTACCAATTCGTGAAGTGAACAATCGTTCTGCAATATTTCGAACCCTTCGTGGTTTTTTATTCGAGAATAATTGCCCTAAGTGATCCTGACGCATTCAACCGCGAGAACATTTTTTTTCCGCGAGTACCGGAACTCACATAAGATGAGTATAAACATTAAGATGCTTCGGGTACGAGACCGATAATGCGAATAGTTCTAGCCTTAATCTTGTTCTTAAGCCGGCCGGCAATAGAACCATGCGGTAGCTTCGACGCCAATTGATTGAAAAGTAAAACCTTAAATGCCGATACCGGTATCGGTCTCTTCGTATAATTTCGGTCGAATCGGGCTTGGCCAAGTTTGGAGAAAAATAGCTACTGCATTGGATATGAACTTGGCTGAAGAATAGTAGAAAGAAAGGCTCGAATTATCGAATATTCGTGTTCCGTACGATGCTAATTTTTCAGTATTCAGTTCGGAACTATACGAACCGGGAGGAGCGGTGCAAAGTGGTTTGGAGACTCGGATGTTAGAGCGTCCCGGAGTGCAGGGTTTCATTATTACACCGATAGTCGGTTGTATGTATAATGAAGGGTATAATGAAGGGTCCACTTGGTGCCAGTGACAGTGCCACACGGTTTATTCCTCCTCGTCGCCACCACCACCGCCACCCTCTTTACTCGCGCGCACTATGAACTTTGAGTCTCCGTGCCCTGCTGGCGTCGGGGCGGCCATCGTCGAAAATTACAGAACGAGCACGTTTAATTAACGATCTCGACGTTGCAGCCGTGAATTCCGCCACGCATCATTAACAGACGATCCGGTTATTCGTAACTCGTCCCATTTTTTGAAAAAATGAACCTCGCACACTTATTGCGATAGGGTAATTCCGGGAGAGTTGGCCATAGGGGAGAAATGACTAATAGAAATATTTCATAGAACCGCACACTAGATTTCACCTGGTACTGCTTAAATCGCTTCGCATCCTGCACGGGTGTAAGTGTACGAGCAAAAGTTTGGCAAAAAAATGTTAAGTAAGTAAAATCCTTTTTAATTATTCTACTGCTTATTTTCTTTTAAGGGAGACTTTGTCCTCGAAATTTTCAAAAAACCAATTTGAGCTCAACATGAGCAGCTAGAAGAAGAGGAGGGATGCCTCTATGGACCAGGCATTGCCGATTAGCGGTAATTATAAACACATTTGTGTAAACACATTACAAAACTTTAAACGCGTTTTTCTCGAAAACACGTTTTTTAAAATGGCTGACATTCTCCTGACCGCTGTAATTAACATATCGACTTGAAATTTGGAGAGCATACTCAGAAAATATGTCTTCACGGAATGACGGATCGTTTTTTCGATAGATACATTTTTTGCATTTATTATTTATCTTTTTATTCGAAAAAAAACGTGAAAATTCGATTTTTTTTAAATTGCCGCCATTTTCCGAAATTTGTACTAAACGAAAAACCCATCCGTCATTCCATGACCAAAGGGTCACAGATTGATAATATGCTTTGAATTTGTGTTTCAGATCAACAAAGAGGGGGCAGTGATGTCAGCCGTTTACCTCCCGCGATTTGAGGACCTGTTTTCGCGAAGCTGCAACGGCCGCCATTTTGTTTTTTTTTTTTTTCAAAACAATTTTTTTTAACGTTCTGTATACCATGAATAAAAGCAAGAAAAAACCGCATTCAAAAAGCTTTACTCGTTTCCTTTAAAAAAATAAAATGTAAACACCTGAAATATGGCACTCCAAGGACAAAGTCTCCGTTAAGGTTCCATGTTTTGCATTATGGTGATGTTATTTTGTAAAAGTAATGGTTACTTTTGTATTTCTCGAATAGTTCGCGAACAGTGCTTTGTTATAACCTCAAGATTTCGCATGTGTTGTTTCTACTTGTTTACATTTTAGATGTGGCCATCTCTCCCGGGAGATTAGGAGACATGGTCAAGTACAGTCGGTGTATGATGACCATAGTATTAGCAGGAATGTCTTCAGGTAATTCATTTTTTCTACATTTGTTTTAGATGCCTAATAAGTACAAGAGAAAAGCAATTGCTCTACGAGAGAACTGGACTCAAGAATCATTAAAAGCAGCTATTAGTGCTGTAAAAAATGATGTATTGTCGGTTCGTGTGGCCGCTAGGACCTACGGAATACCTAAGAAGACCTCCGAACTACGATATAAGAACAATGACGAAAAATTTTGCGGAGAAAATTATTGGGAGTACAAATGAGTCTTCGCCGTTTTTTAAATAAAAAATTGGGCATTTGTTGTGAAAGAACGGTACTTTATGTTTTATTCCAAAGTATTGTCCATCGCTAGCCACTACTTTTTCCCATCTTTCTGGCAGCATATGGATACCGCCTCGGAAGAACGCTTCATCTTTTGAGGCTATCCACAAATCGACCCAATCTTTGGTATGTTCATATGATGTGAAGTGCTGCTCAGACAAGGCCGTGCGTCATCGATCGAAATAGATAGTCAGAGGGAGCAATGTCTGGTGAATACGGCGGGTGGGATAAAACTTCCCAATTGAGTGTTATGAGTGACCCTTTCGCTTATGTCTGGCAAGCAGCATTTCTCATGTGCAAAATCGGCGTTCAACGTTTCTCGGCTTCAGTTCATATGGAACCCAATTTCCTTGCTTTTGAATCACTCCCAACGATTTAAAACGATGTGAAATTGCTTGTTGAGTCACTCCTAATGTAAGTGCAAGTTCTTCTTGCGTTTGGCACGAATCTCCCTCCAATAATGCTTCCAATTCCGCGTCTTCGTACACTTTCGGCCTTCCGCTACGTTCTTTGTCTTCGACGTCAAACTCACAGTTCTTAAACTTTTTAAACCACTCACGACAACTTCTCTCGCTTAAAGCAGCCCCACCATATGCTTCTAAAAGCAATCGGTGCGCCTCAGCTGCAGATTTCTTCGTATTCAAGAAGTCAATCAAAAGATCCCGCAAATGACGCTTATCTCGGCTCAAAACTCGACATTTTCGCACGAAAAAAATTATGTGACGCTGACACAAAATCGCTAATGTTTCAAGGTTATGATCTTGCCAGATGTCCAACCTTACGATATGTCGCTTTACATCTGACAATTTCAACCATAACCTCCTGATGGGGCCATCCTTTGTCAAACGGCGGAGACTTACTTGTACTCCCAATATTATGAAACTCGTCTCATCGAAAACTGGCTTCCGTGGATGGTATGCCAACTTCGGGTACACAAAACTTATACTGATTTCGATTATATGTACTCTAGATGTGGCCAAAAGAAAAAAAAATAAGAATCAAACTCTTATGGCCATCACACCCGGATATTTCGGGAGAAACAGCCAATCGTGATTTTAAAAAATCGTAATGTTAAGGTTGATCTGATAGGAGTTTGTTTTTATTTCATAAATTATCTCGAAGATAAATATTCAAAGTTTAATTAAAAATGAAGATATGTTAAGGGGCTATACCAGTGTGACACTTTCAAAGAATCGATTTTTTTTGCCTTTTTCCACAGTTAATACTTTCAAGAATATCGTGTAAAAATTTCAAGGCCGTATCTCTATCATTTTATCTTGCAAAAACCGATAGTTGAATCTTAAAACGCGTTTTTCTCGAAATTAGATTTTTCAAATTTGCTGACATTGCAACTCAAAGAGCAATTATCCGATTGACTTGAAATTTGAACAAAGTACTCTTGAATATATTTACTCTACAATGACGTAGGATATTTTTTATTGGATGAAAATTGACGATTTGGCATTTAAAAAAACGACCATTTTATAGGCAAGAAAGCAGGCTTTTTTCATAACTACGCCATTTCGTTAGATTTTGATATTTTTCGAAAATCCTACGTCATTGTACAGGAAATACCTTCCAGTTTAACGACATTTTTTCCGTTTTCGGTTTCAGCTAATCAATCGGCCGGAATCATGTCAGCATTGGATGAACTTTTTTTTGGCGTCGCCGAAGACAGCGCATAAGTCGCTTGGATCTCAATATTTTTTTATGAAAAAATTATGTAAAATAGGTGAAATATAGCCAAATATTTTCTTAATTTTCCGAAACATTTAATTGAGTACTGTTCTTCCAAAAAATTCCCGAAAATCACCCAAATGTTCAGCGTTCACACTGGTATAGCCCCTTAAGAAACGTCTGTACTCTTATTTTGACGGATCCTTGAATAAACGGTGGCCAACTATCCCGGACTTACCCTATCGAAAACCGCTTTTCTTATTGTTTTCCGAAACTAATTATTTTACAGTATTGCGAAACAATGATTTTGCTCGAGAGTACTCCCCGAGTACTATTTTCATGAATTATTGTAGATTTTGTATCAAGAGTTAAAAAAATTAGGGGGTCGGGAGGCACCCTGCTGCTACGGACGAACGAACCGAATGAAGGTGGCGAAATTACGAGAGATCCCAGTGGCTACATAGATCTAAAAATGAGGCAGTTAAATTTACAGTGTTAAATGGACACCCTGTCGCATCATCATATCGACATATCCGGTACGACATTGTTCGAAACGTTCCACGATGTCCGTGTCGTGTCAACGCTCGTGAACACGAAATATTTATGATGCGATATAATAATGAAACTATCGTTACGTAACGCGATGCAGAACACGCAGTCCCAACGACGTTTTGTCGAACGAAAGTAAAATCTATAGTGTAACGGGGATCGGGGCGAGTCGTTAAGATCGGCGATCAGGATAAAAACGGTGTCATCGTGCACGTGCCTTTTTACAGTCGTGTACTCGCACGGCGGGGGCGTATACGTGAGATGATCGCCGACGATATGACGTTTTCGTGCGTGACTTTTGTTTGAGCCTTTTCGATAACGAAGGAAAAAAAACGAGCCGCCGGTAATGGCCAAACGTTACGCGTCGATTTTCGTTTCAACTTCCGTTCAGGCGTAACCCTACGTAACTACTTTGTTTCGCCGAATCTTCGTTGGATTTGACCTAACCGCGCAGGATTTAGAGCATGGATACCGGTTTTCGATAATATGGGATAACGGACCAAAAATCCGATATTCGACCCGAATAATACCGATATTTCGATATCAGAGGCAGAAAAATTAAAATAACATTATGATTGTTATTATTTCTATTAAGGGAGACTTTATTCTTGAAATTTTCAAAAAATCAATTTGTGCTCAACATGATCAGCTAGAAGAAGAGGAGGGATGCCTCTATGGACCAGGCATTGCCGATTAGCGGTAATTATAAACACATTTATGTAAACACATTACAAAACTTTAAACGCGTTTTCCTTGAAAACACGTTTTTAAAAATGGCTGACATTCTCCTGACCGCTGTAATTAACATATCGACTTGAAATTTGGAGAGCATACTCAGAAAATATGTCTTCACGGAATGACGGATCGGTTTTTCGATAGATACATTTTTGCATTTATTATTTATCTTTTTATGCGAAAAAAAACGCGAAAATTCGATTTTTTTTAATTGCCGCCATTTTCCGAAATTTGTACTAAACGAAAAACCCATCCGTCATTCCATGACCAAAGGGTCACAGATTGATAATATGCTTTGAATTTGTGTTTCAGATCAACAAAGAGGGGGCAGTGATGTCAGCCGTTTACCGCCCGCGATTTGAGGACCTGCTTTCGCGGAGCTGCAACGGCCGCCATTTGGGTTTTTTATTAAAAAAAAAATTTTTTAACGTTCTGTATATCATGAATAAAAGCAAAAAAAATACCGCACTCAAAAAGCTTTACTCGTTTCCTTTTAAAAAAAAAAAATTTAAACACCTGAAATATGGCACTCCAAGGACAAAGTCTCCGTTAAAGGGGTCTTCTCACTTTAGACGCTGAAAAAGGCTATTCTCATGATTTTTTTGATAGGTTTATATTATAGAGATTGATATAGAAGTTGTTACACTTAATGAATGCACTTTCGAAATACATTTTCTTTAAATTCATGTATTTATGTAACCCAAACAAACTTTAATCGCCTTTTTCTCGAAACAACGTTTTTCGACGGCTTGTCGATGCAATCTTCGAAACTACTGAACCGATCATTATGAAATTTTAACCACATATTCTTTACAACTATAGCTATAGCGCATATCAAGGATTTTTTTTATTTCGATATTTACTATTTTTTGCCAAAAACGGTGAAAAAAAAACACTTTTTTCTTATCTCCGCCATTTTGTTATTTTTGCATATATCAAAAATCGTATGATATGCGCTATAGCCATTAACATACTGAATCTAAAATCGTTTGATTTTTTTATTTTGCATGATCCATCTCCGAGATTTTATCAACGGCGCAGACCTACCATTTTTTAGGACAATTTTTTACCTACCATTTTCGTCTAGAAATAGTGACTTAAGTAAATAAAAAAACATTTTTGTTATGGATTTGGAACGCATATTTATTAAGTGTTACAACTTTTATATCAATATATATATAATATAAACATATCAAAAAACATCATGAAAATAGCCTTTTTTTAGCGTCTCAAGTGAGAAGGCCCCTCAACTTACTTTTACTTGTTTTTTTTTACTACGTTAAACAGCCTTCAAATATCATTACCTACATTGAATATTTCCGAAGGCTCAACTTATTTGTCCACGAGTGTGGAATCAGAAAGGGCATTTTCTTTCGCGGCTTACACCTGCTATAAGGTAAGGTCGCCTCTGAAAAACGAAACTTCAGATGTTCTGTTTTTTGCGGTTATTGTTTCAACCATCTCAATCTCGTTCATTAAAGTGGCCATGCTGTTGCCTGCCTGCCACAAACTATGTCGTTTGCTTGCATTCTTGTAGCTACTACTACGCTGACTTTCATAAAAGTTCCTAATTTTAATTTTGTTTGTTTATTTATTTTATGTTGGGTTGAATATATTTAAGAATATGGCAAAGTATGTTTATAAATGTATAATAAATGAAGATCCCGATAAAAAACGGTGATTTTTATTTATTTTTTAACTTTCATCTGTACAGGGTTTTTCCCCCTTGATACATACCCCATATTCCAGTTTCTGGGATATGTTGTTTATGGAGATACATAAACCGGTGATTTTTAATAAATACTGTATTTTCTCTTATTGTTAGCTTATACTATGATTTCTACAGCTTCCATCTTCACTTTAAAACTTCTAGAGTTTTTAATCATGGTTTCCCATGAATATCGTAAAATATCGAAATACCGGTATTCCTATACTATAACTTCTTGATATCTGAAGCTTCAAGCAATGAAGATTCAGAATCTGAAGCCATTCTCTAACTGACTCGTTTGCTGTTGTATTTAATAATAATTCATTTGAGAACCTTTTTCGTTGAATATTCGCCGGCGAATTTTTAACGTTGACTTTCGTGGTAATATTTACGAGAAATTCGGCTTTTGAAGAATTTTGACATTAAAGAAAAATGCTGATGATTATAGAATTTAAAAAAAACTTTGAATTCTGAAACTGAAGAATGTTCGTATATCCAGCAAAATTAGAAACGATGAAAAATTCGGCAATTCGTCATAACGCCTTCCAAATACTGTTATTTGCATCGCCGTTATTTGTGAATAATTAACAAAAGTAAACGCGCGCTATCCGCACAAAATTTCTGCATGTTCAAGTTTTGAATTATAAACTCGCGCGCAATTTTACCGCGGCAAGTTGACAGCTTTCCATACGAAGTCAGTTAAGTGGGGAAGTCACTGTGCAAGAACTTGCACGGTAGCTTTTCCCGTTTCCCACTTTCGGCAAGGAAAATTTCAAAAAAAAATTTTGTTTTTTATAATTCTTGAAAATACATATATTCAAAAATATGTTGGCTATATTTTTAGTCACCTGTCCAAAAATTGACAGAGTTACAGTCCCTTTAGTGAGAACAGGTAGTGCGACCGGTTAGTGCCCTCAGTCCCTACAGGTGTGGCTTCGTTCACAATAGATTAAGTGCAGGCTCTTGTTATTTTGTGAAATATAATAAAAATGAAGAACCGTCATATTGCTCGCAACTAGATACTTTAATGTAAATATCAATATTCTAGAAAAAACATAACTGTATATCAAGAAAAACGGAACGAAAAACTTTGAACGTGTTTTTCTCTAACCTACTTTTTTCCACCTTGTCCCAGCGAATACTCAAAAAACTTATCAACCGATTTTCAATTTTTTTTTAAATTTCGTAATCGCAGTGACTAAGATTGTACGTAGCTGATTTTTTTTATTTTGATAATTACTATTTTTAAAGACTGCTTGAATACAAAAAAGGGCCTCAAAAATAGAAAAAATGTCAAAACCGTCGGTATTTTGTAAAAAAAAAACCCAAAATACAAAACGACTACGCATAACGATAGGCACATTTGTGTAGATATCGATACATTTTTTACTTTTTATTTACAGAAAACCTTTGATAAAGATATCGATGGGACAATAAAGAGAATTTTTTTCGTCGTCAAACCAAGGCTTACATCTCAGTGAATTTTAAAGATTTTTTCATAAAAATTGGTATAAAACTGGATGAATATACACTTCATAAAATGAGTATAAACCGGATCCTTTCATAATTAGTTATGTCTATGAAAAAAATCGCAATTATTGACGACAAAGTACCCGTTACGTAACAGAATAGAACTGGGGTTCAGCTCAGGCGTTACGGTCCTGTTACGTGGGGGGAGGGGGTAAAAAATTGGGAAACTCGGCGTTACGTAATTTGCGTACGCCCCCTAAATACTGTAGTTTCACTTGGCTACATACTATCGTTTCTACAACTTCCATCGTCACTGTAAAGCTTCGAACGATTGTAATCAAGGGTTCCCATGAATATCGGAAAATATCGAAATACCGATACTCCGATATTACAACTTCTTGATATCGAAATAATACCGGTAATAAAAAAAGTTCTGATAGTCCAAGCTTCAGCTGCATTGTTTGCTGTTGTATTTAATAATAATCCATATGAGAACCTTTTTCGGTGAACATACGCCGGCGGTTTTTAACGGTGACTTTCATGGTAATATTTACAAGTTTTGTTTTTTACAGAATTTTGATGTTTGACAAAAATGGAGATGATTATAGAATTAAAAAAAAACCTTACAATCTGAAATTAAAGAATGTCCGTATATAAAATAAAATTGTGTAAACGATTAAAAATTCAGAAGTTCATCGTAACGCCTTCCTAATACTGCTTCGCATTATTTTCATGGTAAATATTTACAAGCGGGGCTCCAGCTAGAAAAGGGGTTTAGAAATTTTGTACCGAGTCGATGTATTTCAGGGCACTTTGTTTATAATATTTAAGTCGGGGGAAGACACTTTCAACCCTTATTTCAACCCCCGAACGCTTTTTTTTACTTTTTTAAAGGTGTGGAGGAAACGGGTTTGGTGACATCACCAAACAAACCCACACAAACCCAAACAACTCAAACAAACCCGAACAAACGTATTTCCAAAATCGAATATTTTCCGGAAACATTTTTTTTCTTAATAAAATACCCCTCCCCATCATAAAAAACATATTTTCATACTGCAGAATAGCCCCGAACACGTGAAAAAATTTTTGGAGCCGATTAGGGCTGGATCCCCACTTGTAAATATTTACCATGTTTATTTTCATCTCCGTCATTTGTGTGTAATTGACAAAAGTAAACGCGTGCCATCCGCGCAAGAAAACCTAGAATCGTGGAACTCTGTTGCAAATAATGTTAAAAGAAAAGGGATACCAAGAAATTATTGTACCAACAAAGTGCCTGACATGTAGGCCACCCGAAGTTCCCAATGTTCTCAAAAAGACGAAAAGATACGGTACATGAGTGGAAAGAAGAGAAAAGGAGGAAGTGACCGAATGCCGCAGTTGAATCGGTCGATTCGTTGAACGGCACGTTCCTCTCGAGTTCTGGTTGGGCTTGATATCGCCGAAAATATCTTCTTTCAGAGGAGAGAAAAGCTAGTACGAAGCTCTGCCAGGAACGAGAAGCACAGGGGGGGGGGGGGGGTGCGCGGATTTGAGGATCGCATGAGAACGTCCCGTACCGGATACCCCCGGACGAGCACAGAAGAAACGAGAAAGAGACTTGATTCGTGAGGATATCGGAAGGAGGTTGATCCGAGAGAAAGGGGCTGATATGGATCTCAACACGAGTGAACCTTTCGTATGTACGAATGCCTGGATGTGTGTTGGTGAGTATACGTCGGAAGATAAAGAGCTAGGAGTAATCCCGAGAGAAAGAGAAAACGCCGAGACGGATTGGGGAGAGCTTATTTCAACAATACATCCTCCTTCGAAGGAACGCCTGAAGGTACTCTTTTACACGATATCCGTTCCGCGAACGAGTGGAAGAGAGGAACTGACAGACAGCTCCTGTCTACTCGATATCCAAGCAAAACTGCAAACCAACCCCCTTGCTGATGTATATCCTGTATGGTACACCAACTCCTACCATCTGGATGACGGCTATCAGTCTTCGATTTTTTTATGCAGCACACCAAAGTCGGAAACTTCTCCCCGGTGGGAGATACCAAAGAGAGGGGGGGGGGTAGTAAGGATTATTCTACTCCGCGCAAGCTCGTTCCGTCGTTATATGACTCTCTGCAGCCCGGCATGTATTTCAACATGACAAAACGAGAATGTTTCGATGTTGGTCTTCTCCAGAGCATTTTGATACTCCAACGCCTAGCACGGGAAATTATATTGGTACAGTTATCACAAATTGTCCAAATATTTCTTCGATCTCTACAGAAAGGACCGGACGCATTTTTTTCGCGTAGCTTGATGTCTTTTTTTTGCCTTGAGTGTGTAAATGGTTGAAGACACTTTTCACACCTTATGTGGGTGGGGTCAAAGTGGGAACAGTGGGTACACTGAACCTTTTTTGTTTCTCAGAAGTGGACATGTACGTCTTTTTCACATTAGAACCACCCTCGGATGCCAATAGGTTTGAACCTGTCTGTGAGTCGATCCCGCGCAATTCGGTTGTGAGAGGTGGTTTTATATTAGTTTGGGTGTCAAAAGCTGAAAGACCTGCTGAGTTTGTATGTTTTTTGCTTCTTTACCTATCGCAGTTAGGTTCGAAGTCATTGTTCTCCCGCAATATACAGCTATATTGCGGTATTGGGCATTCTGTTTGTTAAGGCGTTACCCCCACTTGTAGCGCAAAAAAAGGCCTTTTTCATGAATTTTTTTAAAGAAAACTACAAAACTGTTTTAATCGATCAATATACCATCTTAAAGAACACATCTTGAAGAACTTTCAGTAATTTTTTTATTGAAAAATATTACATTGTTTAGTGGCAAATGGCCGTCAATGAAATAATGTTTTTATATACACGGTTTGCGGTGACCAACATTGCGGCGAAGTGGATCATCTGAAAAAAATGCGGATGGATTTAGTCAAATATAAGTATAAACTAGTCTTTAATCGAAGGATTTTAAAAAATATTCTTTTTTCACAAAATGGCGGACAGTCAAAGTTAATGGTTCGATTTTAACGAAAAAAACGGCCGTTTTTTGGCTATAAAACGGCCATTTTTTTTCGAAAAAAAAATCGAACGATTAAAGACTACATTTTTATGTATTAAATAAGCCTGCAAAATTTCAAGAAGATCGGTTCATTAGTGTTCGAGTAATCTTAGTTACCGACTTCAGAAATGCAATTTTGAGAAAAACGCGTTTAAAGTTTCAATTTCAGTTTACACGAAGAAAATATTTTTTTTTGTAAACATACATAGAGTCATCTATTCCGCGCCCATACAGAAGTATGGGCCCGGATACTTATACTTAAAAAAAATGCAATAAAAAAAATCGATTTTTTCAAAATTGCAAGTGGGGGTAACCCCTTAACCTAACGAAAATAGAATCTTGTCAGTACCCGCTTTAGAAAAAAGGAGAGGGTCGGTACACAGTGGCTCAATTTTTCGAGGTACACAGAGGTAAGTCATAATATGAACATTTTCGCGTTGTGATTTAGATAGGTATTGGTACTACCTCATTAGGTAGGCACTCATTGTTGATTAATATTCAATAAATGATTGTGATTGATCTCATAATATGCTGTTTTTTTTTATTAATTTTTCAATAGTTTACTGTATAGAGAAAAGCATTCCAGTACCTACAAGTGTACAGTGGATCAGGGTAATTTTCTTCAAATTTTGCTTGATTTTGAAATTTTATTTGACTGTGAAATTCGGCATGTTTTACTGTGTACACCCCCAAGTACACAGTGGATCAAATCCCATTTTTTTTAATGTGTCTCATCTCAATATCTATTGGGTTAGGCCGTTTAGTCTCTTTTAACCAAATGAAGCCATTGAACACACCTCACGTTTAGTCAAGGTTGCATTGGAATTGTGGGAACGGTTAGCCTGCTATAGATCTTTGAAAAAAATGAGCCACTGATCCCACTCTGACCCTACTGGGGAAATAAATGACACATGATTGTTAATAAAAGTAAATTGGAAATAAAGAACACATGATTGTTTCAAGGAACCATCACAGTGGAAAATTTGCAATAAGTCGATTTTTGGCGTTATCTCATAGTATAAACGGTTATAAACATGGGCCCGGCTTCGCGGATTGATCGTTAGTAGACAATTTATATGAAAATTCCGCACTCGAAACTTTAAACGCGTTTTTCTCGAAATGTCGTATTTCGAAAGGCGTTTAAGAAAACAAAAATAAATCGATTTTGTTTATCGGTGCAAATGTATATCCCGCCTTAAACGCGTTTTTCTCGAAATGTAGTTTTTCAGAACGGTGGACACTCTCAGAGGAAGAGTCTTTTCAAGTTATCCGTCTCAAATATTCGACACAACATTCTTCACGCCATTCTTTACCTTGCTATGGAAGCTTTTTTTAATCTTTTTATTTTTTTTTACGCAAAAATGTCGTAGAAATAGGCTAAATTCGATACTTTTTTTTCAAACCGCCACCATTTTGTCAATTTGGATTTAAGAAAACCTCCGTAGCAAGATGGCGACTTTCATACTAATTAATAATCTTTTTACAAATATTGTTTCAAATAATATTTACGGCCACAACCGTGTACACCGTGAGGACTCCTTTTTTTTAAAGACATTTTCAACCGTTGAAAAAAATGTAAAAATAAATCAAAATAAACGTTTAAAAATGTATCTTTTGTTGCTCATGAGTGCGTTGATTTGACAGAAAAAATAAGACTGATTGACGTATTTTGACCGGCGAAAAAAAATAGCGGAAATCAGGTATGTTTCGACCCGTTACAATATGATGATCCCTCAAGACACGTTTGATATGCGAACGTAATAATGGCTGCAATCACACATGCTGCATGTTTTGAACAAGACATGAATAAATTGTTGAAATTTAACGCCATCTGATCGTTTGAAAATACACATGCAATGTGTGTAAATTTTCTGTACCACACATAATCGCGTCGCTTCAAGTTACATATGGCACTTGCACGTGCTAATTTCTACAATTACACACCTCACGTGGAATAAATGATACACCTGGATTTCCAGTGCGACCATAGTGGGCAAGCAGAAAAATTGAATGAGAATCTCGCATATACTCCATAAACCCAAACGGTTTAGATTAATATTTCAAATGAAATTGGAAGCGTTCTTTCGAATACCATTACTGTATCCTGCATCGAAACACACATTTCGCAATAATGAATAATTCTGTGCTAAAGTCTGCTCCACTTTTAGTCCAGCAAAAGAGACGAAAACCCAGCACTTTTTAGCGTAGAATTTTAATTTTTGACTGAAGGTAGAGGGGCCGGGTTGAATTTTCGAACTTTGAATGACCAGAACGCTCAAAACTCCGAAAGAATACTACCCCAAAAGATCAAAACTCCGAAAATCTGAACACCGTCAAAATATTTCGGCTATGGATGTTTTAAAAGTTTCAAAATTTTTAATAAATCGACGAATTATTTCAAGATTTTTTTTATTAAGTAGTGATTTTACATCCATTTTGAAATTCTTCTAGATAATGTTTTATGTTCCACATCATTTATTATATATATTTATTTATTATATTATATTTATGATGACGATTTAAAATTCCTAATTTTAATATTTCGAAATTACAAGTTTCGTCAAGATCACGTCAGCGAAAGTCTACACAGTTGACTGTAAATTATGTAGAACGTATAACATTGCCTAGACAAATTTGAAAATTGACGTAAAATCACTTCTTAACAAATAAAAATATCTCGAAATAATGCGTCGATTTATTGAAATTTTAAAAACTCTCAAAACTTCCATAGCCGAATTATTTTGGCGGTGTTCAGATTTTCAGAGTTTTGATCTTTCGTGGTAGAATTCTTTCGGAGTTTTCAGCGTTCTGATCATTCAAAGTTCGGAATTTCAACCCGGCCCCGTTCAGATTTTCGGAGTTTTGGTCTTTCCGTTAAAATTCTTTCGGAGTTTTGAGCGTTCTGATCATTCACAGTTTGGAATTCCAAGCCGGCCCCAAGGTAGATGTTTGCATACCGAAAGTAACCCTAACAAAATGTTGCCACTCAATTCGCCCCAACCCTAAGAGATAGGGGTTGAAAACTTAAAAATCGCCGTATCTCGATAATTAATAGTCCGATAAACAAAGGTTTCAAACAAAAGTTGTTTGGAATAATAAAATATGTATAAAGTTATCTAACATCCAACCCCCTATCTTTAAAAATAGCGGCACAAAAACGATTAGAAAATTCGGTGTTGGTGCGTCTGGGTCAGTTCTCGCGTTTTTGTGCCGCTATTTTCAAAGATAGGGAATTGAACGTCAGATAACTTAAACCGTATTGTATTATACCAAACAACTTTTGTTTGAAACCTTTTTCGATCGGGCTATTAATTATCGAGATAGGACGATTTTAAAGTTTTCAACCCCTATTTCTTAGGGTTGGGGCGAGTTGAGGGGCAAAATTATATTGGAGTTACTTTCAGTATGCAACCATCTACCTTCAGTAAAAAATCCATATTCTCAGCTAAAAGTGCTGGGTTTTCGTATTTTTTTACCGGCCTATTTAGCACTATTCGGATCGTCTGAAAATTCTCAGCTTCTTCTTCTGTCCGATTCATCGTCCCTCCCGATCCCACGCGGGCAATCGGAGTTCTCCACAGCGCCTTATTCGTACGATACAGAGGACTGGGGTACACGGGTGCTTCTCGAATTCCACGCTTGTTGTCACGCGAAAAGTTTGATCCATTACCGTGTTATAACATCCGCATCAGTCACGACACCGTGTACTAATGCACTCAAGGGACACGGCGGCGCCGAGTGGCAGACTGCGAAAAACGATGAGAGAAAAAGCAGAAGAAGAAAAAAAATGAAAAAAAAAGAAGGGTGGGAAATTGTTCAGAGATCGTCGAGCGTGTGGTTTGCTGCTGCGTCATGAGAGTCGAGGGTTCCGCGTATAGTGTAGAGGGAAGATACTATACAGGAAAAGTCGAAAAGCCCGACGTATCGTTGTTACAGACACACATGCATACAGATACATAGGTATGTGTACATCAGTATAGGAGCGATATAGAAAACGAAACGTCGGCTAGTGGCGAGAGACCGTAGGAGAACGCGACGACGCGCTTTGCGGTGACAGAGCGTGTCTGATGGAGGGTTGTCACGGTGCGGGAGCACCCCCCAAAGCTTGTGCTCCCCGGCGATCTATACAGTAGTACTTCTGCCATCAGAATCTTCTCATCTACCCCCCTTCTCTCCCTCTCTCTCCCCTTTTGCCAAGCTCTCGGACTTCTATATTAAAGCCCTTCTAATATCAGAGCGAAAGCTTCGAGTTATAAATATATGATATATATATATATATATATATATATATATATATATATATATATATATATATATATATATATATATACACACACATACATACATACATACAAACACGCACACACACACACACACACACACACACACACACACACACACACACACACACACACACACACACACACACACATGTGTGTGTGTATGTATATATATGTATGTGTATATATATATATATATATATATATATGAAGAGGGAGAGAGAGGAATTATGTGTGCATACCACCCTTCACTTGGATAGTATTTCGGTCCAAGTAGAGACCAAAGCGTCATGGGTCTCTAATCCACCAACATTCTCGTTTCCTCAATGTTTTTCTACACCATGTTACTTTCTCAAAAGTATAAGACTTCCCGCAAGAGTAACGAAAATAGGCTCGCAGTGCAAAAAAATGTGGACTTTCGATTCGAGTTACTAAAAAATGTGACTTTTATTGAGGATCATTTGTGAATGAGGATTTTGTGTTCTTTGTTATCAATATGTTTATCAACCTTTTTTCAAACGTGGAGTTGAAGTTTGCATCGTTGGAATGGAGCGAAAATTCTAGTTTACTTTTTCATGTCTTTGTTCTTTAAGGGGATATATACACCTAGATGGTCGAGGTCGAGGATTTAGAAGCTATGAACATTCCGTCAATCGTAGAAGACCTACACTATGGGCCTGGTATCGATGATTCCATGTAAGTTGACAAATTTCATGATTTATTCATTCCCAAATTTTCAAACGCGTTTTTCTCAAAACCACGTTTTTCAAATCGGTACCCAAAATTTCTCGAAAACCAATGAACCGATTGCCTTGAGGTTTTTTATGGTTATTCTATACACCATTATCTAGTAGTTGTCATAGGATTTTTTTTCCGTTACTTAGTTTTTGTTTTATAGCCAAAATAATAACTAATTTTTGGCCCAAAAATCACTATTTACGTTCAAACGTCCGCCATTTTGTCATAAATCGATATTTTCAAAATCGGCTATGACAAGTACTAGATTATAGTATCTAATTTAATAATCTTTTTGGTTTTCTTTTTCAGATGATTTTTGAAGAAACGCCAGTGGGTTCCGTATACGCAGATTTTTTTACGACGCTCCAAGGATCATACAATATCCTTGTATATTTTTGATATTTTCAAATAAAGAGAATTAAACATATTTTTGAATGTATATACTTTAAGATAATTACAACCGCAATTCGAAATTTCAAATAGTTTTCCTTGAAAAAATTCACAAAAATGAACTTTTTCCGGCTGCTAGGTGTATATCTCTCCTTAAGTACCGTAAAACGGAGTCAAATTGACATTGAGGGTAACTTTGACAATTTTTGGGGTTACTTTAACAGAGGGCGATTCTTTAACGGTTTCATCTTCCATTGTTTGTATTCTTTTCTATTGTTGCTCAAATTTCTTGTTCAAGTTTACTATAATGTTGCTCAAGTTGATTTTGATCTTAGTGATAATAAATAAGACTGATTAAGTGCCTATAACAGTACCCTAGTTACTTGATATTTTTATGTAAAATGTTTCCTTATTAAAGATGACTACTTGATTGTAAAAAATCGTTGTTTTCTATTTAATTTCATGTATAATGCACAAAATATTAAATTTTTATCAACCTGAGGTCAAAGAAACCGCACACTCGCGGTTACTGTGACACTTAAAAAATATATATTGGGAGTACAAATAAGTGTCCGCCGTTTGACAAAAGATGGCCCCACCAGGAGGTTATGGTTGAAATTGTCAGATGTAAAACGTCATATCGTAAGGGTGGTCATCTGCCAAGACTATAACCTTCAAAATATTAGCGATTTGAAGTATCAGCATCACATATTTCTTTTCGTACGAAAATGTCGAGTTTTGAGCCGAATAAGCGTCATTTGCGGGAACTTTTGATTTACTTCTTTAATTTGAAGGAATCTGCAGCTGAGGTGCATCGTTTGCTTGTAGAAGCATATGGCGAGGCTGCTTGAAGTGAGAGAAGTTGTCGCGAGTGGTTTCACAAGTTCAAGAACGGTGAGTTTGACGTCGAAGACAAAGAACGTAGCGGAAGGCCGAAAGTGTACGAAGACGCGGAATTGAATGCATTATTGGAGGGAGATTCGTGCCAAACGCAAGAAGCACTTGCACTTACATTAGGAGTGACTCAACAAGCAATTCAACATCGTTTAAATTCGTTGGGAATGATTCAAGAGCAAGGAAATTGGGTTCCATATGAACTAAAGCCGAGAAACGTTGAACGCCGATTTTGCACATGTGAAAGGCTGCTTGCCAGGCATAAGCGAAAGGGTCACTCAAAACACTCAATTGGGAAGTTTTACCCCACCCGCCGTATTCACCAGACATTGCTCCCTCTGACTATCATTTATTTCGATCGATGACGCACGGCCTGTCTGAGCAGCACTTCACATCATATGAAGATACAAAAAATTGGGTCGCTTTGTGGATCGCCTCAAAAGATGAAGCGTTCTTCCGACGCGGCATCCATATGCTGCCAGAAAGATGGGGAAAAGTAGTGGCTAGCGATGAACAAAACTTTGAATAAAATATATAGTACCGTTCTTTGACAATGGCCATCTTTTTATTTAAAAAAAACGGGGTTGCCTTATTCGTACTCCCAATATATAATTCTAGAGGGCGGAATTTAGAATGTTAAAAAAGTTACCCACAAAAAACTTCCAAAACCTGTTCAAACTAACCCCATTTTACGGTACTACCTCAATTCTTTTTAGTTCAGGTTTATGCAGCATCCCTAATAAGGATCTTCAAAAATGTTCCAACTACTTTTATAGCCTAAATGTGGCAAAAATTGGTCAATACGAGAAAAAAAATTCGTTGCATTCCAACGATGCTCCAATACCATTTTCAAACCTTTTTCTACGCGTATTTTTTCGAAATTTGTATATTGGTCTGATGGGGACATGTTCAGGAGTCGCGGACGGATGTTTCGACATCAAATGATAGAGTACTGCAGCTCCGTCTTGACAAGGTGGAGGTGGGAGGCTGTGATTTACTTTGGTGGGTTTACGTTATGCGTTTTGGGGCCATTGACCATGCTTGTTCCGTGACTCTCGTGAACCCAAGAATATTTTCGGTCTCGCGGAAGCTACGAGAGAGAGAGAGATAGATAAATAGAGGGAGAGAGAGAGAGAGAAGCAGTAGAGTGGTAAAAAGTCCTGTGGGAATGACGGTCGAGTAGAAAGGCCCGCATAGATTGGCCACACAAATATAGAGTGATGGGTCTGTTCTCTGGTGCATGATGATCTCTCTCTCTCTCTCTCTCTCTCTCTCTCTCTCTCTCTCTCTTTTCCTGTCTTTCGCCTTCCGTATCCATCCTACACGCACCATTGACCACGAATGCACGTCCGATAGTGGCAGCGGGCGGTCCGATTCGAGCTCCGGGTGTCCATCGTGCTCGTACTATTTTTATCCACCCCCCCCCCCCCCCAACGTCTCTCTCCACATAGTCTAGTCTGCTCTCGAAAAATCTAGTTATCTCGATCACGGGATGTTCGAGGGATGTAGCACACCAGGGGGGTGTGGACTTGGTGGCTTCGTACACCCAATGAACTTTATCGAATCGGAAATCTGATTAATAATTCTACCTTCGTAATTGAATCACCGACTATTTCGCCAAGTAACACTCCCTCTTATTTCCATCTTATATTTGTGGGGGCTATTATTCTTTACTCACGGTGAACCTTCGACAATAAACGCTCAGCCACTTGATGTCACGTATCCTCTTCTCGTGTGGCAATCTGAGTATGATGTCCTTGTTGTTGTAAGCTTTCAGGGCTGGTGGATCTCTGCGCGAAAGATAAGAAGAGCGTCAAAAGATCGTGACATTCTTTGTAGATATTGGGATTTCGTAGAAGTTCTCGCTGTTTTTTTGGTGAAAGTCAATGCTTTATTTGCAAAATGATTTCTGCTTTCAAAGGTTTCGCAACTGTTCTATGATCAATTCCTGATGACTCTGCAAGTTCATCTAGCGTCTGACATGAGTCTTCATGAAGTAATGCCTCCAGTTCAACACACCAAAATCATTATTTTCAGAGTCTAGACCAATGGCTGCATGTTGTTTTCGACGGAGCATGGTCGCCGTAAGTCTCAACAAGAATTCTGTCTGCTTCAGCTGCAGATTTTTTTAAATAAATTAGTGCAGTAAAATTCCCCGCAAATACTCTCTTTTTGGCACGAAATTTGACATGAATTTAAGGGGTCTTCTCACTTTAGATGCTAAAAAATGCTATTTTCATAATTTTTTAAATAGGGTTACATTGTAGATATTGATATAAAAGTTGTTACACTTAATAACTGCACTTTCGAAATACATTTAAAAAAAATTTAATGTATTTGTGTAACCCAAACAAAGTTTAAGGGCTTAGGCCACAGTAACGGGTATAAAATCAAGTGCGAATTTAACATTTTTTTCGTATGAATAAGTGATTCACTCATAAAATTAATTACACATCTATTTAGTATGAATATCAAACTGTTAGAAAATATTTCTTTTTTTTTTCGATGTATAAAATGGCCGACTACTAATATTTTTTTAAATCTTTTTTTAGGCGCTCCGCGGCGTGACATTTAGCATCCACAATTTTTTACCTAGAACAAAAAACAAAAATTCTCGTCAATCTACATTAGAATGCCTACACTGTAAAAAATTTCTGTATGATAATTAATATACAAGTGTAGGAAGTTTTTATGCGAATACCGCTTATGAAATTTCAGATACGATTTTGAAAATCAAAAACAGGTTATTTTAAAAATGAAAGTGTAGTTCCGTAATATTAATATACTTGTGCGTTTGAAAAATAATGCACGTGTAAAGAAATAATCACATCCAAGTATATTGAAATCAAGAACCATTTGCTGATATTATTATACAAGTGTATATTAAATTCAAGAACCATTTGCTAATATCAATATACGGGTGTGTATTAAAATTACTGATCATAAGTATTAAGTTTATTTCAGAAATTGATAATTGCAATACGTTTTATGTAAAAATTATCAAATTAAGACCACTCAATTCATATACTGTATGATGCTTTCGTGATACTTGTGTATATGATTTTTTCGCAGCTTTATCCCATAATTAATATTGAATACTTGAATAATAAAATTTAAATGCAGTGAAATCACTGCACGTATGTATTTTTTTTTCTTTATATATGTATTCCTCAGAGGCAACGGACCTTCTCCTTTTACCATCCTCTCCTTTATTCCTTCCAGAGTTCCCTACATTCCTTCCCGCGCCCCCCCCCCCCCCCCAGAGTATTGACCGCATCCACTCTTTCCTAATGCACTACTGTATCGCATTTGCACGAGGGCCCAGGGAAACTGCGGAAAACCTGGGCCGAACAGGCGGTCATATTTGGCTGAGTTTCAGTTGTATTACCATGAGAAACTCAGACAAACTGTTTCCCACTCAGAGGTTGACGGGCAAACCAGTGCACGGGCAAACGGTCACCGCTCCAAGTATTGGCCGCCGCCCTTCAGTCACAGCCGGTGGTCACTGCTTTAACTTCAGTGACCACCGAGCCCGCACACCGACCGCGCGCCCATCTCTGTCCACTGCACGCTTGTATTTGAAATTCATGTGATTTTGAGATATCGTCCGGGTCAACAATTATGAAAATCATAAAATGTTTCTTCAATATTAATATACGAACACATTAAATTCAACTTATCCGTGATTTGTTTTTGACAAACAATTGTTAATCTCAGTGGCTTTTATCTTGGAAATTTCTGAATCGAATCACAGTATTCATGTACTGGATGGTATTATTCCGAGAAGTACATAATCGATATTCCTAAAGATTTGTCTTATATTTAACTCAGCGTCGATGAGAAATAATATCAGATAGGGGTACAATCACGATACTTTCCAATTCCAATTCAGTTCCACATGTATTATATTTTTCAGGCAGCCGCAAATAAATTTCAAACTTGTTTTGTATTTTCAATACTCTATTTTTTATAGTTGATTTATTATACATCTGTAGTCATTTTCAATTGAAGACACGGGTTAATACAATACATTTCCCACAAATTTACAAACTTGTCTTTGAAATTCCATGTTGCATCTATTAAATTCTATACCCACGTTACAATTTCATGTTCCTGTTTTAAATTTACGGTACAAGTGTTTCAAATTTAATTTCATCTACCGAGTTCGTAAAATTCAATTCCTTTGTATCTTAAATGTATTGTAAATTTCATATCATTTTTTACAGTGTAGAGAAGTACGTACGGAATTTGAAAAAATATTGTTTTATTCGAAAGGTGTAGGTATTTGAACTGAAGAAATGAATTTTCAGTGAAAAATTTCGTTATAACTGCTCATAAACTGCTCATAAAATGAAAAGTTTTCGATTAATCAGAAATTCCGTACATACTTCTCTGTGAAATACAATTAGGAACATAACTTTTAAATTTGAAGTAAATCGAGTGAAAATTGTGAAGTTATTTGTCACGCCAATTGGAAAAAAACTGTTTCGAGAAGTTTCGAGTAGTCGG
>OX101792.1:5768800-5786820 GCA_944452715.1 Ophion slaviceki
GTGTGTGTGTGTGTGTGTGTGTGTGTGTGTGTGTGTGTGTGTGTGTGTGTGTGTGTGTGTGGGTGTGTGGGTGGGTGTGGGTGTACGTAGATGGGGGTGTGTATGTGGGTGGATGTGTGTGCAGCGAAAACGTTCAAATTCGTGTACATACACATACATATGCACATTTGCAGTCGAATAGATTGGACGCATCACTACCCCGATACAAAAGTAACGCGGCTCGTGGTGTCAGTAGGAACGAAGGAACCAGTTCAACACAGTAACCACACTGACGTATTGTGCACAAAACATGTGTAAATCGTTAAACATGGTATTTCACATCAACCGGGCCGTCTTTATCATTGTCTTGTTCCATCTTCATTGCTGACGAGCGAGGGAGGAAGGGTAGAAACTCGTAAGGGGTCTGCGTAAGTTGGAAATTTAACAAATACGATCGTTTTTATTGCATACTTTTATATTGTAGGGTGTTAACATTTTGCAATACATATTTTGTAAAAGTATCAAAAATTGGGCGAGGTATGACGATTTTTGTGAAGGGTCACGCGCTGCGGGAGAGGGAACCGCCCTGCTGCGATTTACCCTTTTTTCCTTTGGGTTTCTTGAAACTATGTTTAATGAACATTTTTGAATCCATTTGTAAATTACCAAAAGGAGTGATAAAACAAGCTACATTTTGTTGATCGGAAATTGAAGCTTTTTTTCTAGTTTGACATTCTCGTCGTTTCCCAATTTTGCAAAAAGTATCCGGTCATACCAAAGTTTGACTATTAGGTACACTAAAGGTCATTTAAAAAAATATTAATTTCGGATCAGCCACTTGCGAGAACCACATCAATTGGCCATGCTGCAACAAGGGCGCATTGTTTAAATAATACTTATTCCATTGTTTATGAATATTTTTCAATTTAAAGAAAACTCAAATTTGACAAGACAATGTATGAATTGTGTAAAAAAGCCGGACCTCGTCATCCCGATACTCTCATCAGAAAAAAATTTGAAATTCGACCGTTCTTCGGGCTCCAAGCTTATGGAGATCCGTTAAGGGGTCTTCTCACTTTCGACACTAAAAAAGGCGATTTTCATGATTTTTTTGATAGGTTTATGTTATAGATATTGATATAAAAGTTGTTACACTTTATAAATACACTTTCGAAATAAATAAAACAATTTTTCAACGAATTTATGTAACCCAAACAAACTTTATACGCGTTGTTCTCGAAACAACGTTTTTCGACGGCTTGTTGATAAAATCGTTGAAACTACTGAAACCGATCCTCATGAAATTTTAACCACATATTCCTTACAACTATAGCTATAGCGCATATCAAGGATTTTTAAAATTTTGATATTTACTTTTTATGCCAAAAACGGTGAAAAAAAAACGTTTTTTTTTATTTTTTCGAAAAATGTCCGCCATTTTGTTATTTTCGCATATATCAAAAATTGTATATGCGCTATAGCCATTAACATACTGAATATAAAATCGTTTGATTTTTTGTTTCGGATGATCCATCTCCGAGATTTCATCAACAGGGCAGACCTAAAATTTTTTTCGGACATTTTTTTAACTACCATTTTTGCCTATAAATAGTGACTTAAATAAAAAAAAATTTTTGAGTATTGCGAAAGTGCATTTATTAAGTGCGACAACTTTTATATCAATATCTATAATATAAACCTATCAAAAGAATGCATGAAAATAGCCTTTTTTAGCGTCTAAAGTAAGAAGACCCCTTAATGTAAAAAATTTTCATTTACGTTTCTTTCCTGGATAGCACATGTTTGTCCTCAGTAGGAAGTATTTTCGAGAGGCCTTCGAACACCCCATATAGGGTCGCCTGTCGTAACAAAAATGCCAGCATTCAGCCATTAAACGGTTTGCTGATAATCGGCCAATGATTCGTCGACCAGCATTGGGGTACTGTAGGCGGATGAACGGCTTGCCAGATCTATGCCAGCCATTCGTGGGCCAATACTATCGCACCGATAATGTGGCGATCAGCATTGGGGTATCGTAGGTAGATGAACGGCTTGCCAGATCTATGCCAGCCATTCGTGGGCCAATACTATCGCACCGATAATGTGGCGATCAGCATTGGGGTATCGTAGGCGGATGAACGGCTTGCCAGATCTATTCCAGCCATTGATGGTTTGTTTTTTGATGTTTTGCAAATGCAGGTCGTTAAACTGTAACACGTAAAAACAAGGGATAAGGTTTCGAAAAGCACATCCCACTGATGAAGCTGAAAATTTGCACCAACCTTCTTTTCAATACTTTAAGAGAACCTTTAAAAGGATATTGGCGACTAGCAATAGTTTTCGATATATCGTATATTGAAAGTTATCTATTGTACTGCGCTTCTACTATATTAAATAAACCCAAACAAAACCATCCCACATGGCAAGTGATATGCACATGCGGGCGAGCACTGTTTGCCAGGAAGAAGCGCGGCCGGAGGAGTGGGGGGTGTCTATCGGATATATAGATATACTCGTATGGCGTGAAATAATAAACTTTATAATGCGATATATCGAAAACTATTGCTAGTCGTCAAAAATCCGTTAACGGTTTCTCTTAGGATAATGAGAGGAAGTTCATTGCAAAATTTCAGCTCGATCAGAGGAGTATGCTTTTCGGAACTTCACCCAAAACAAGCGAGTTATTTTTACAGCCTAAATGGACCGAAAACATTATTGGTAAACATTAATGTCACGAATAAAAGTATCGGCATAAAAGTAAGGAACGAACAAACGATGGATTCTGTAAGTGTTAGAATGGCTAAGTAGGTAGGGCGCTCGACACTAGAACGAAAGGCGCAGGTTCGATCCCGATGAAAGGCAAAAACTTGAACAATTCAGAAAGCGTTTTTAATGCAATTATTCTATTTACATGGACATAAGTAAAGCATAAGAAAACAAAAAAGATACTACTAGAATTTTTATATTCATAATTTGTCAATTTTTTGTTTTTCATTTCCGGCAGAAGATCCGGCAGCCGTTGCTGGGCCAATATGGGCGTATGATAGTTGGCCAAGTCTTAGCAGCCATTCATGGTTTACCATTACCAACCATGCATGGTGCGGATCTGGTCCGTTTGTATAGCCATTACCGCGCCATCGTTTGTTCTCTGGCAACCAGTCGTGGGCCATTACTGTGCCGATTGTAAAACCCTATTTGGGACGGGCATTGAGTCGGACTGTTTGACAAATAATCGAATTTCGATTACGCTTTTTGTTTGGCTATGTCGGAATACGGATAGGAATGCACAAGTTAGGATGAGGGTAGATTCTACTCGAAGTACTTCTTGTTTAGTCGAATGTAAGAGTCACGATGTATATCATGTATAGCAAGCAATACAACCGAAAGCACGTCGACGCGCCACCGCATACCCGACGTTTATACCCCGATTTGCATGGATTTCATTTCGTTTGCACGTCGGAGTCATAAAGCGCGAGGCAGCAGGGCTGCCTCCGTCTCTACCTCGCTAAATCGCGTATAGGACCCGAGAATTTCGTATTCTCGTCAAGGATGAAGAAAAAGTGCGCGTGGAAAACTGAGAGGGAGAAAGAAAGCGAGAGAGAAGAGCCACTGAGCGTAAACTCCTTGTCAGATCCGAATAAAATGTAATTAAGTAGGCTGTGTGTTTATCTTTTTCACGTGTCCGTTTTCACGCTGGCAAAGAAATTCGCGACGCTCGGGTTTCCGGAATGCGAGCCTCTCACTTTGTTTTCAGGCCGTCGAGAATGACGAGAAAAACGAGATTGACGTTTTACAAAAGTCAGTTTCAGATTATCTCCGAATATCATTAAGGGGTTAGGTCACTCCAGAGGCCGACCAAATAGGCTTTTTGGGAATTTTTTTGTTCAGGAAAACTACAAAATAAATCGAGATTACAAAAAAGGGTGTTTATCATACATATCAGTGACTGTATACAATGATTTTTTTGAAGCGATTAATTTCAAAATGGCGGCTGTGCAGCGTTTTTGCGATGACGTCTCCGTTTTTCCAGAGTCCACGCCCGGACAAACAGCTCCTGTGATTTTTAATTGTAATGAGTCAATGAATTTTTTTCGATTATATAGAAGAACCGCTATAGAAGTACGTAGGATTTTTTCGATATGTTGATTTTTGGCCAAATGGCGCACTTCTAAAGTGGAAAGTGAAAAATTTGCCTAAAAATCGTCGGATAATTGTTAATAACAAATGAACTATGCAATATAAAAAAATCGTACGTACTTCCATAGACAATGTATTTTTCAAGATATATTCAACATTTCAAGTGAATCGGTTGAAAATTGAGTTATGTTTCCGGCCAACTTGAAAAATTCAGTTTTCAGATAAACACTGCACAGCCGCGATTTTGAAATTCATCGCTTCAAAAAAATTATTGTATACAGTCACTGATATGTATGATAAACACCCTTTTTTCTAATTTCGATTTATTTTGTAGTTTTTCTGAAAAAAATCCCAAAAAGCCTATTTTTTCGGCCTCTAGAGTGGCCTAAGGCCTTAAACATATCGTTATTTGGAGTAAGGCGCATTTATTTTTCTTACGCTCTTGGAGTAATTGCATCGAGCGTTCTCTCCATAACGTTGGCACATGTATAAAAGTGAAATACTTCACCGTCCAACGTTCGTAGCTTTCGGGCTTTTATGATCCCTCTCACTTTTACCCCACACTAGTCACTTTTTTCGGTTCCCTCGGGAAGGCCCGGGGTGTCGACCAATTTTGCCTCGTGCACTACTGTACTCGCAATGTCACGAGGGCACAGGGAAAGTGCGGAAAAACCTGTGCTGACAGACGACGTTTTGAATGTCATGAAACAGAGTTACAGTTGACGACCGACGGAACCTCAACTACTCCTCGCGCACGAACTTGCGCGCGGCAAAACGGACACCCATCCAAGTATCATCCCAGACCAACGATACCTCTTCGAGCACACTGTCCCTTACTGTCCTCCGAAAAGAACCCACCAAAGTATAAAATTTGTATGCCCTCTGCTCCCTCTTGTACCGAGCAATGCTCACTCTTCCAGGTTCACTGCGATCACGCAAATACAGATACACGGCGACCTCTATTATCGCGAACTTCACACATGTAACAGCCCCCCACTATGTGCCGAATATCGATCGGTGAAGCGCGTGGTGGGAGAAGCAACGGGCCCTAGCCTGAAGCTCGAAGCATGCTTGACAATAAGAGAGGGCTTTGACGGGTTACTACTATCAGCTATGTCAACTGCGCAGTCGGCTTGAGTGGATGGTGCGCAACCTCTTTTTTGGCAAGTGTGATGCGGTGCCGGTCCCCCTCGTGTGCCGATAATAGAGGTCGCAGAGTATTTTGATCACTTGGGAAAAGAAAAGCAGGTATGTTCCAAAACCATTCCTTTGCAGAAATTGTCGTAGGGATCCAATCGGATTCCCATACATGTCCCCACTTCCTGATAGGTATCCACTAGGTCATCGCATTCGATCCCTATCCTAAAACGTCACGGTGCATTGGATTTAATCGAGATTCCCCGTTGGAATCCATTGTACGAATCCAATTTGAATCCTAAATTCCAAGATTATCGAACAGAATCCGATACCATTCTTGATGGATCTCATCGCATTCTGAACCTTGAATTTTCTAATCCAAACTTATAAATATGAAAAATGAGTAGATCGTTAAAAAGTACAAATATGATCTTAAAAAAATAAAAATCACTTGTAAAAAGATATAAAAATCGATTTGAATCGCATCACTGAAAATCCACGGTAATTATTTATTTCATTTTACTGTACTCTGACACATTACCACAGATGTACATGCTAACGAAGTGTGTTAGTAACGAAGAGAAATTTTCTCGTGACTTTTCACATATTTGTGGTTCAACTGTGTTAACAATTCCCAAACGGCGTTCATCGGGAAACAGTGCAGAATCCAATATGACCCCAATGAGGACTCCCTATGTGCGGTGTTCCATCTTGGGACGCCCCAACAAATTTGTGCACAGGATCACGAAAGGATATTTTTTTTTTGAGATCCAACAAAATTCCAGTTAAGGCCTTAGGCGACAGTAACAGGTATAAAATCATGTGCGAATTAGACAATTTTTGTTTATGTATGTATGAAAATGTATAAAAAAGTAATTCACTCATAAAATTGATTACACATCTATTTAGTATAAATATCAAGCGGTTAGAAAATATATATATATTTTTTTTGATGTACGAAATGGCCGACTACTAACATTTTCTTTTGTTTTCTTTTTTAGGCGCTCCGCGGCGTGACATTTAGCATCCACAATTTTTTACCTAGAACAAAAAACAGAAATTCGTGCGGAATATAAAAAATATTGCATTCTTCAAAAGTTGTAGGTATTTGAGCTTAAGAAATGGATTTTCAGTGAAAAATTTCGTTACAACTGCTCATAAACTGCTCATGAACTGAAAAGTTTTCGATAAATCAGAAATTCCGTACGTACTTCTCTGCGAAATACAATTAGGAACATAACTTTTAAATTTGAAGTAAATCGAGTGAAAATTGTTGAAGTTATTTGTCACGCCAATTGGAAAAAAGCTGTTTCGAGAAGTTTCGAGTAGTCGGCCACATCGAAAAAAATATATATATATATTTTTTCTAACAGCTTGATATCCGTACTAAATAGATGTGTAACGAATTTTACGAGTGAATCACTTTTTCATACGAAAAAAATTGTCAAATTCGCACATCATTTTACACCCGTTACTGTGGCCTAATGCCTTAAGAATTGCAAATAAAAAAATGCTCGAACAGTGACGTCAATCAGGAAATAGCGCGGAATTCACTTGGATTCCAATGTGGACTCTCCACGTGCGGCATCCCTATCAAATCCCTATAGGAATGTGACAGGATCTGGGGGATCCCCAACGAATTTCTGCACGGGATGTTGGATGCGTATGGTTGACTACGCTCCAGTAGATATCTTAGTTCTTCGCGCCCTTTGCGATTGCGTCAAACGCTTACCCTTCGCTCATTGCTGATCAACCCTCGATCAAGGACGGATCGGACTCCCCTCTTTTCATCCCTCTTTTCCCTACCACTATTTTTCTTTTTATGTTTGTCGCCCTGCGCTGTAGAGATGAGACATCGAATAATCATTATATACATTATCCACCGGATCGCGGTGATTTGGGCTGGTCGTCAGTTTCAGTCGACGAACTTTACACGCATGTCTGTGTGTGTGTGTGTGTGGTGTGCGTGTAAAGTTCGTGGACTGAAACTGACGACCAGCCCAAATCACCACAATCTGGTGGAAAATATATATATATATATATATATATGGGTGTGTGTCTATTCGATTTCTACTCTCCACGTTCACGAATAAGTATGTGTACACGATTGTACAACGGTATAGACGTTAAAGCAGGCGGACGGCGAATGCGCGGCACAAAATTCTATATCTCGTCGTTGCAGCAAAGCGAGCGGCAGTTAAAGTGTATAAAGGGGGAGGCGGTAGTGGCACAGAACACCACAACGGGGATGATGTCGTTGTGTGGGAGACCCCCAAGAATCCACCCCTCGCTCAACACGGTACAGTCCCTTTTATATATTATGTAGCCGGTGGACGGTTATTGGATTGTACCGTGCTATTTGTTGCCTGCCACGCTAATGGATCCATAATCACCGGGACGAATTAACGCGAGTAAAGCGGACGGGCGGGAGCGATTTCCATCGACGATGAGAGCGCGTACGCTCACTTTCGTCGCGAGTTATTCTCCCTTCCCTCTCTGCGACAATATTTTCCGTTTATAGCATCGACGGCTCTTTCTTTCTCTCTGTCTATCTCTATCCTTCGCTTCCCAATTGTTAAATACATAGGTGAACCAGACTCGACGGAAAACAAAAGTGCGTACTTTCTGAGCTTTTTCCTTCTTATGTACAACCTGTCGTACTTCATTGCACATGTTGCTTATTTTCCTAAACATTGGAGTACCACGTGTAGAAGTTTGAGTCAGGAAAAAGTACTGCCCCTGATCTGCCTTCCCTGGATAATATGAGGCTCTGGTCGGGCCGCCCACCCTGGAATAGGTTCGCAATGTAACGGGTTAAGTAGGTCCCGATCCGCCGTCCCCTTTCCGGGGAACTGATCAGGAACGGGCCGGAGAGCAAGCGGTAAATGACCAGGAAAGTTGTGGGGAATAGATCGGCAAATAACCAGGAACAAACGAGGAAATAAAAAATGGCGTTTCAGCGTTTTTGGAATCCTTGAGGAGTTAAAATCGGGAATGTATTCAATTTAGTATTTCGCTAAGATATTGTTCGTTGGTTATCTACTTGCTAAGGTAGTAAATGAGTGTGTACATACGCTTGTTCGCATTTCCTGATAGGCAAAGAGACAGAAAAACGTACACAGATCACTATCCGAACAAAAAAGGCCTAGAGTGCAAAGGGTTATTTCGCAAGTATCGCAAAATCATAAGCGTAAGTGCACGCTGTAAGCATAGCACTTCTGTACGTGGTACAACACACAGGACGAACTTCAGTCCTCGTACGATGGTACCTTGCTTACGCGAAGCGCTTAGCTTGTAACCACCTGGCGGATTGTTGGCGAAATATATTCAGGTAATGTCTTCCCGGCCAGAACATTGATATTTCCCAACATGGCGACAAGGCGTTCAAAAACCACGAATGACCTGCTTTACTTTTTTGCCTCATAAAATAATTTGGCTATTCTTCATGCTCAAATCGTTAGTTATCGTAATCCCGGTATTTATGATGAGCATTGTCATCCTCGTCGATTGTCATTGACGAAATTAATGTTTTTAATGATGAATAGAATTACAACAGATGTATTAGTTTTATCCCAATCAATTATAAATATCTTTGATGAGGTGAAAAGCAAAGTAGCTTTTCTTTAGTTCTTGAAGACAGGCTCCACTTTTCAGAACATGTTAATGTTCTGGCCGGGTGGACATTACGTGAAGATGTACTTGCTCGCAATGTATCCCGACCAGAAGATTCCAATTTCCAAACATAGAGGGTAAGCCGTAAAAAACGATTCTGTGATCTTCCCGGTTTGTTCCATGGAAGGGCCCGGTCAGGTAAATCAGACAAGGCAAAGCTAGTCAGGGCTGGACACAAAGTAAAGAATGCCAAGATGTGGTTTTTTTTAATGGCGTTCTTTTCGGGAAATTGGTTTGTTGCCGCAAGGCGTAGTGAGGATGAGTGCGTGGGAGTGATTTCCAAGCTATACACGCACACACATGTGTATACGCACACACATACGTATAGATGTGTATTTATACACTAGCTGTCCCCTCAGCTTCGCCCACGTTGAAAACCTATCGATGGCAAAATTACCCCCGCAATTCTATTTTTGTTGGAATTTTTAGGGACGTGTGGAATATTTCACACAAGATACTGAGAAGGGGCCATACTGTCTCTCTATGTAGGATTCTTACCCACAAAAATCCGCTCTCGTAATTTTTACTTGATTTAGTTAATATAAATTATTCGTAACGATTTTTTTTTAACTACAAAACTACCGACAACGCGCGAATCATTATTTGTCAATTTTTGTTAATGACTTCATTTGGTTTTTTGCTTGTAGTTTTTTGTCTTCATTTTTTATATAGGGGAGACCGGGGCAAAATGGTATAGCGGGGCATAATGGGACCGGGGCAAAATGGGACCGGGGCAAAACGGGTTTGGGGCAAAATGGAATAGTGAAAATCAACACTGCTGGAAAATACGTCATTGGGGCAAAACGGGACTGGGGCAAAATGGGCCGGAGAAAATCAGGCTCCTCAGAAAGAGGCGGTTGGGGCAAAACGGGATCGGGGCAAAATGGGACAGTGGAATAATTCGATGCAGAGGCGAAAGAAATGCAGGGGTAAAAAACGAGGGGTAATAAAAGAGTGAAAACAGGTTTTATTGAATGTTACACGATATTTGGGTCACACTCTACTTACGATACTATAATTTAACGGTGGCAATGTTTAATTTTTATTGCTTGTTTAACTAAGCTAATTTTTATCGGCACAATTGTCGCAAACGGACTCGATTAAGTTATCGTCAGCATGGGCACATGAATAGTGGGCCCATTTGTTATTAAAGTTTGTTAAACAATTACTTTTGATTATGCGGTCAGAACTGTACCAAACTTGACGTAAATTGTTATTTGAGCCTTCTTATTCGATTGGTACAATTTCTTTGTCGTTATTAATTATTTAAATAATCAAGTAATTTTTATAATCTGACGCGTGCAATTTATGTTTTTGTTTTGTTTTTATCTTTCTTTGTTTTTTTTTTAAATTTATTTTCTGCCAACTGCACGTTACTGATACTGATTTTCAAGCTATTGATGAAAATCTAACTCTTGTCAATTTTTACGTAAATTGTTTTATGAAACTAGGACCGCCGGTCCCCATGAAATCGACGGATATGTGTCGACAAATATATCGGTCAGTCCGTATTATCTGCGTATATGTGGACTGAAGTGAACCACAAGCACCATTTAGATTAGATTATGTTTCAACAGCTCTTTCGTAGAGCCGAAGCATGAATTTTCCTGTCATCCCATTTTGCCCCAAATTCAGCGGGCTGCGACACTTCATTTTTGTGTGTCCCATTTTGCCCCTATCCCATTTTGCCCCAAATCAAGCACCAAGAAACTTCATTTTTTTGCTATCCCATTATGCCCCGATCCCATTATGCCCCAGTGCCGTTTTGCCCCGGTACCGTTTTGCCCTGCTATACCATTTTGCCCCGGTCTCCCCTATATATTGCTTATTGAAAATAATAACGAATGGCAAAAACCATTTACGAAGATTAAAAAATAACATAGAACTCACGCTTATTCGTCAATTTTTGGTTCTCCGATCGTTTAAATTTGTGTATTCCTCTGTGCTGGTTTGTTTTTTTGTTATGTTCTTTGTTATATTTGTTTATTATAATTGTAATTAACCCTTCAACTGCACACTTCCAGCGCGAAGCTCTGACTATTTGTGGGGTCGATCCAATCCCAGACGTTTTTCAGATCGTTATATTTCGGTAAATATGCATTTTTTGTAGAGACGTTTTTTGTAGTCAATAATCCTTATTTTATGGCCCACAATGTATTTTTAAAGAAAAACAATAATAAAGTGCCCAAACATTCGTTCAAAGTGGGATGAGATGCGTTGAAAAATACGTAGTTGCACGAAGAAGAAAATGGGGTCAAAACGATCCAGTGTACAGTCGAAGAGTTAATCACACACCGCAATGCTCATTAGTCTAAATCCTATTCCAGACTTCAAGCAGTGTTTCTGTTAAAGTTTGATCGAAATCGTCTATTAGTCTAAATCCTCATTACTGTAAATCCTATTCCAGACTTCAAGCAGTGTTTCTGTGAAGGGTTTATCGAAATCGATTCAATAGTTCTCGAGTTATTAGATCATTAGGTATGAGCTGTCCGATTACCGGAAGTACCAAGTTTGATGGCCGATATCTCTGATATTTCACTTTGACAGTTATTGCTTTTTGTTTTTGTGAAGGGACGTCATCAGCCTTTCAGACGCACGTTTTGGTTTGCGATTATCTGTTGATCTGCCATTTTCAAATTCAGTTTTGTAAACCATAAATAAGTAAAAAATTCGCGGTAATTTCGAATGTGAGTTCCGTCGTGGAACTAAGGCACCGCAGACAACTCGAAGTCTCAACGAAGTGCTTGGCAAGGATGTGGCTAATAGACGCACGGTACGATGATGGTTTGAGAAGTTCCGATCCGGCGATTCCGATGTTCAAAATGATCCACGCGGGCGACCGGCCAGCAAGGTAGTTAATGATGAGCTGGAAGCTGTTGTGGAAGCGGTTACATCTCAAACTACGCGTGAATTAGCAGCAAGGTTTAACGTTACTATTCTAATAATATTTGAAACCATTTGAAACAAACCGGTAAGGTTAAGGAGCTGAAAATCGGATATTTCATACTTATCGTTAATGACTTAATATAAACGAACGAACATACGTACCCTAGAGTTTTACTATATAATCATATACACGTATGTATGTGTGTGTATATGTATGGGCGTCTATGTCGACTTGATTAGTAGTGTTGGGATGTGAGCTATGAGAGTTCGTCTGCTATGGGGGAGATGATAGCAAAGATGGCAGCAACCGGAGTTTGTCACCGACAACCGAACCAAACAGTGATACGTGTGTACGAACGGAATATAATAAAGAGCTGTTGTTAAGATGATGGTCTTTGAATTTTTTATTCTGAGCCTACTCGCATATATATATATTTATATATATTCATATATTTATATATACACACACACAGGGTGTCCTATAACGAATGGATAATCCTGCAACTGTCGATAGGTCAGATCATGTCCTACGATTTTAAAGTTTGCATCGTTGGAACGCAACGAATTCAATTCGTTTTAATTGTTCGATTTTTTCGGCTGTGCAAATCATTCAAACGTTTTTACGTATTCTCATTGGAGATTTACGACCTCGATTTGCGAAAAAGAAGGCTTTGGATAAGCATAAAAGTAGAGAAGTAGAAAATAAACAAAAGAATCGTTGCATTCCAACGATGCAAACTTCAACGTCATCATGTCCTACTATATGCTGGAATTTCAGTTTAGCAAAAGTCCTACGGTTTTCCAAAAAAAAATAATTCGTTTTTGGTTTTTTCACATGCCATTTCTACAAATGACAACTTTTTGACCCGGTTTAAAAAAATACTCTTGGTTGTTCGTTTTATTTAGAAAACTCTTCGTTTTAACCTTACATGTTTAGGAAACTTTATCAAAAAAATATCTTATGCAGAATTTTCATACAAACCAATTCGATCATCTCACTTGATAGTCTGCGGTGTCAAAAAATGTACTGGGCATATCGTGCCAATTACTTTAAAAAGTTGCTTAGTCATTGTCGAATCATATCATTGGTACAAATGGCACGCGAAAAAAAAGTAGATGTTTTTTTTTAATAAATAACATACAGCCCAAAATCTCGAAAGCCGTGGGACTTTTACTAAACTGAAATTCCAGCATATAGTAAGACATAATCTGACCTATTGACAGTTGCAGGATTATCCATTCGTGACAGGACACCCTGTATATATATAAATTTGCACATCACACTGATCCAACCATATCTACTGCTCCAAATTTGTTCCTGTTATTTTATCTTCCTCTTCATCTTTGTCGGATCTTGTTCATCCATTTGTAAAACTATCCTTTTTATTGCTCGAGTAAAAAGGCCGCCTATAAAGATTGCCTGCTGCTGTAGAAAAAGGGCGCATTCCCCGATGAATTTTCCAGGCGAAGGGCGCTATAATCGTGACCTTAGCGCTGCTCCACCATCGACGTACATCCTACGGCATCCATGGTGGAAAGCTCATCGAGGAAATGGAGAGTATGGTTGCGCGTATTTCATTTGAACAGAAGTTCTCGAGTGTGTGTACTTTAGTATCGCGAATCGAGCGTATATGGCCGTTGAATAAGGGCACAGCACGAAGGTAGCGAAGGAGACCGCTGGTCAACATTTGATCAGGGCAAACAACTGGCAGAGGACTCTCCGCCCGCGAGGGCGAGATTTTCGGTTTTTCCCGTTAGCACGATCCAGCAGGACTTCGCAACGTCGTCGTCGCATCTTTCGTGGGCTCTTTTCTGTCTCCCTTCGAATCTCCCTCGCAACCTTCGCACGGAGGGTGCACTCGATACTCGTAGTGAGAGTGACCAGAATAAACTTGCTGGTTGCACGCGTATATATTCGTACTACGAAGCATATTGCTTATGTCATCGTGTGCAGTCAAGTGAAACGTACTCTTCAAAAATTGACGTTTTATGAGAAATCTTACTCGTATTGTAAAATTGTAGTGTCTGTACATTCTTTTTTTGTTCAGGGTGAAATTAAACTGTTCAAGTTGGAATACGATGTCGAGAGGGTGTATACCATTTTTGAGCATTTCATCTGTCGGTTTGTCACATCCAGAATTTCCCTGCACTTCGTCTAGATCCGTCCAATAGGACCTGAGAAACTAGGATGCTCTTTAGTATTTGAGAGAAAACGTTCCAGCTAATACTCAAACCCAAACGCTCCATTAGCTTCATTCATTATCCGACTCAATTTTCAATCTTTTTTTGCGACGCGATGAGTACGTATTAACCCGTGCAGAAATTGTCTTAGGGTTCCAATTGGATTTCCATACTTGTTCCTACTTCCTGATGGGAATCCAATTGGTCATCGCATTGGATCCCTATCCTATAACAAAACTCCACGCTCGTTCATTGGATTCTAATCGGGTTTCCCCATTAGAATCCAATGTGCGAATCCAATTTGAGTCCTAAAGGATTGCCACATTATCGAACGGAATCCGATACGATTCTTGATGGGTCGCATCGCATTCTGTACCGTAAACGAAACCAAAGTTGTTTGGGACATCGCGTACCTGCAGCTACAGCTGGGAAATTCAAAAGTCAAATATTATGCGATGTCCCAAAGCTGTACCTCCCGTCCCAAAGTTATCCGCGTTCACGGTACATTGTATTTTCTAAACAAAATGTACAGATATACAAAATGAATGGATCGTAAATAATAAGTATAAATGTTATTTGAAAACGACTGAATCGCTTAAAAAAGCATGTCTTAAAAATGGATTTGAATCATACCACTCAAAATCCACCGTAATTATGGTTTGTTATTTATTTTACTGCACTTTGGCACAATATCACCACACGCTCACGAAACGAGCGGGTTATGTTTCAACCCGCCGAACTTGTTTTCGTGACTTTTCACATATTTGCGATTCGAACGTGGTAAGAATTCTCAACGGCGTTGATCGGGGAATCCAATTGGGTCCCAATGAGGACTCCCAATGTGCGACGTCCCTGACAAATCCCTATAGAGATGTAGGTTCATCTTAGGACTCCTCGACGAATTTGTGCACATGATCATGAGAGGATATTTTTTGGAGATCCAACAAATGTCGATTGAGAATTTCCAATAAAAAATTTCTTAAACAACGTCAGTCGGGAAATAACGCGGACTCCGTTTGGATTCCAATGTAGACTCCCTACGTGCGGCGTTCCTATGGAATCCCTATCCTTAGGAATATGGTAGGATCTGGGGACCCCAAATAAATGTCTACACGGGTAAACGATATACAAAAGCTTGGGTTTGTTTGGACTATGCATGAACCAGATTTTCGGAAAACACGCGAACCAGTTTGCAATGAACCTACTAAAATGTCAACGTGCAACAAATCCGTACAACGGTCCCTCCCATCATTATCGTGCCAGTTCTAGAGGTTTCCGCAACTCAGCAGCACCCCGACAACTTTATCTGGACAATTTTAGTACGAAGAAGCCATATATCTTACTTGTTTGCATTTGCGTCAGGGCCAATAAAGGGAGAAAGTTGCGAGGCGCGAAGGGAGCGATAAAGTTCCATCGTCGAAGAGGGTTCTCCGCTTCGTCTGCCAAGAAGGGCGGAGGTAAGCGCCGAAAATGACAGCGGAGCATTGTATGAAGAGCCGAGAATAGTGGGAGGGCAGTGCGGCCCGCCGATATGAGCGCGAAACTCGTCTCCTCGACTGGGGAACTTGTCTCGGACAGTAACGAGACTAATTTGATTCATCGGTGAAGACGGAGGATGCAAAGAAGAAAAGGGACGAAAAGGAAGGCAAAAGTAGCGTAAGAAACGGAGGAGGGGAAGGAAAAGGACAGAGAGAACGAGGCGAAGGTGTGAGAACCTCACATCGGTAGGTATTGAAAAAAGGGCGTCGAAGGTACGAGGAAGAGCTGATGCGAAGGAGTTGAATGGCAATGAACGCCGAAGACGAGAGCTGCGAAGAAGGGTTGGTGATGCACAGGGAGCAAAGTACGTGGGAAATGGCGAAAGGGCGAAAAAGGGAGACGAGTGGTGGCACTGATTTTAATCAAGATATGGCCTGGCAGCGGTGGAACCAGCAACGAGAGCACCCAACGCTACGTCGTCGTTGCCGGATCAAGTGAGCCGGGGGTATATCGATTTTCCTAAGTGCTCGCGAACGAGCAGCCTCGAAATGGCACAAGTCGGACGTTAACGCACGATATCGAATCGCACCATTACTCAATTTGTTTAACACTCATCGACGTCGCCTTTTTTCCTTCTCGCACTATGCATCCTTGTTTTGTGGACCTGACGACGGTACGTATCACACACCCTCGTACATATTCGTATGCGTTAAGGGGTGTTCTCACTTTAGATCGTAAAAAAGGCTATTTTCATTAATGTTTTTATATGTTTATATTATAGATATTGATACGAAAGTTGTTACGCTTAATAAATACGCTTTCGAAAAAAATTAAATTTTTTCTTAAGTCTCTATTTATAGACGAAAATGGTAGTTAAAAAAATGTCCTCAAAAATTGTAGATGTGCGCTGTTGATGAAATCTCGGAGATGGATCATCCGAAACAAAAGAATCAAACGGTTTTAAATTCAGTTTGTTAATGGCTATAGCGCATATCATACGATTTTTTATATGCGCAAAAAAACAACCAATTGGCGAACATTTTTCGAGAAAAAAAAACGTTTTTTTCACCGTTTTTTGCAAAAAAAATAGTAAATATCAAAATGTAAAAAATTCTCGATTTGCGCTACAGCTATAGTTGTAAGGAATATGTGGTTAAAATGTTATAAGGATCGGTTCAATAGTTTCGAAGATTTTATCAACAAGCTGTCGGAAAACGTTGTTTTGAGAAAAACGCATTTAAAGTTTGTTTGGGTTACATAAATACATAATTTTTTTTTAAATGTATTTCGAAAGTATATTTATTAAGTGTAATAACTTTTATATCAATATCTATAGTATAAACCTATCAAAAAAATTCATCCAAATAGCCTTTTTTAGCGTTTAAAGTGAGGAGACCCCTCAAACGCGTTTTTCTCGAAACCACGTTTTAGCAATCGGGAAAACGCATAATTCGGGCAGTTTTCATGCAATTGTCTTTAAACTTTAACTGTAGCTTCTTAGATAGATTTTCTAAATGAGTAAACACGATTTTTACGATTTATCAACAATTCTCGTTTTTGTGAACAAATTGAGACCGATTTTACAGCGAAAAAAAAATTGTTCAATATGATGCTATTTCGCAGAAAACCCATTAATTTTATCAATCATGAGTACTTCTTTAGCAAACGTAATGTAAACGACGAAGTTTTTTTCGTCTAGTTGCTGTTTCATAAAAGCTGCGGGTGCTCCCGCGGAGCGCCTAAAAACGCTCTTTTTCCAAAATTAATTCCTTTTTGTATACGACAACACGTGTAGAATAAACCCTTCAAACCTCATTTTGATTGTTTTTCTAGTAATCTCTAAAAAAAATCGCATAAAATCTAATTTTTTAATTAGCGGCATGGGCCTATGGGATAATTGAGCATTATCACAGTGAAGCTCTCTTTTGAATAGCCAGTATCCATGCCTTACAGTGCATCTACCGAATATCCACAATGCATCCGTTCGAGGGTTGCCAAAAATTTCCAAAAATGACAATAATCTCGCTTTCATGTACAGATCTGTATTCAAACATTCCCGCATTCATCAAAAACAGAGACAAACTTCAAATGACTGAAATGTTATTGAAACTCTCCTCGTTTATAATCGTGAGCACTCGCCCAGCTCCCGAGTCATTTCAAAATATATGATGACTGATGTATTTTTTTTCGTCGTTTCGGGACCCGTTAAGAGATTAAAGCTACGCGAACGGAGGGATTCGGAGTCTTGTTTCGGGCTCATTATTATATTTTGTCGCAAGAGGGAGAGGGGTAGAGAGCGGGAGAGAGAGAGAGAGAGAGAGAGAGAGAGAGAGAGAGAGAGGGAGAGAGAGAGAGAGAGAGAGAGAGAGAGAGAGAGAGAGAGAGAGAGAGAGAGAGAGAGAGAGAGAGAGAGAGAGAGAGAGGAGAGAGAGAGAGAGAGAGAGAGGAGAGAGAGAGAGAGAGAGAGAGAGAGAGAGAGGAGAGAGAGAGAGAGAGAGAGAGAGAGAGAGAGAGAGAGAGAGAGAGAGAGAGAGAGAGAGAGAGAGAGA
>OX101792.1:5787020-5804520 GCA_944452715.1 Ophion slaviceki
AGTGGACTTCCCGGGAAAAGAAATTAAGATATCGGAATTAATCTAGATGGATTTTCTAAGTCTATTCGAATTATTTTAAAAAATCCTCGAATAGGATTGCCGCTACGGCTGTTTTAAGGAGGTTGGAGCATTAGCCACAATCCAAGGTTACATTTAATTTAAAAAAAATATATGTTATTGTTTAGACTATACTGAGTGTTTACGAATTTTTTGAACTTTTTTCACCACCAAACACCAGAGGTAAAAAATAGTTTAATGTATGTAATTTAACGTGCGGTTAGATGGTCATGTAATTTTTTTTGTTATTCAACACCAAGATAAACCATTTCTAACAATGGATTAACGCAAACTGACCCTTTGTAAACATTTAGAAAAAAAAATCCTCATCTTGCCCATCGTAAACCATGGGCCAATAATCTCGTGACGTAAATATGAATAGGCATAATTATAAATTACTCAAAATTTCATTGTGAATTGTATAAAACATTCGTTGTCGTAGTTTTTTCATAATAATCATCGATAATGTTAAACTTTTTCAAGTTGGTAGTAACACAAAAGTTTTTCTACTTTACGTAATAAAAATATTAAAATGCATAATTTTGCCCTTTGATTATATATTTTTAAAAATTCGCATATACAGAATAAATCTGTACCTCATGCATTTTTTGAGGTTCACTGAAAAAAAATAAAAATGAACTGTCATTTGACTCAAATGAATCGCTCCAACCTCCTTCAGTTTACGAACCTTGGCGACTTTGAGAAAATGGCGGATAGGGGTGGATATTTTTTTTCTTCGACGTTTTTAATATTTCGAGGTTCCATCCGATGGGAAATTTTCCACCAATTGGGAATAACATGGAGTTTTTGTCGAATGATCGAAATTCGGAACGATCCAATAGAATTGGAAAAAAAATTCAAAATTCAATATATGTTCCCATTTTGGCCAAAAATAAGTGGCTTTACTGAATAGCCGCTCATATATTTTCCGTTTCGATTTGAAACTCCGCTCAGCGCGCATTTTCCTTGTAATCGTTTTTTCTAAAAAAATGCCGTTTGATTCATGAAGCCCCGATTATTTTTCGATTTTTGGCGGAATTTCAAAGATGGGCCATTGATTTTTGCCGATATTTCTATGATTCCCCTTTGCCTTTTTTCGGCCTTTCAAGTGGACTTTCCGAGAAAACTAATTGAGATATCGCGATGAATCCAACGACATTCTCTAACAATGAGTCTACCAAAATCCTTTTCACAACCCCCCATTTAGATTATGTGACTCCAATGAGACTGACGCTACAGCCGTTTGAAGTTTTGGATGTTGACGATTGAGGACAAGTGGCCAAATGAGTTGAAAACATGTTCGTCGTCTTTTTAACGATTTCAATAGTCTATCCGATGGAGAAATTTTCGCCAATTACAAATGTCACTGAGCATTTGTCGAAAGCTCAAAATTGCGCCGGCTATTACAAGAACCGCCTTGTTCCCCCCTTTTGACAAGTTTCCATTAAGATTAAGGGATTCGGGGGCAATGAATGGTAAATTCGTATTTAGGGGATGAAAAGACATCATCGTAGATGCAGAAAAAAATATTAAAAACCCAAACTTTCTGCGTACTTCAGCCAGTTACCCCGTGCCTTCGTGAAAAATCAGCACAGGATGAGGAAACAAGTGGCTGTGAGAAACACTGTGGGGGCCTCTCACGTACTGAAAATAGCGAATTGACAAGTGTGAGCTGATAGTGAAAGGGTTAGAATCGTAGGAGATCGTAAAAACTCGCAAGGACATACGAAAAACATTAGACATTCGGCCATCAAAAACATTAAAAATAACATAAATCTTTTGAATCAATCGATCAATAACTAGAATAATAATATAGATAATTTTAATCAATCAATCAATCAATCAATCAATAACTATAATAATAATATCCATCAAATCAATGAGTCTGAGGTACATCGAAATACATTTAAACATTTTTTTATGTATTTATGTAACCCAAACAAATTTTAAACGCGTTTTTCTCGAAACAACGTTTTTCGACGGCTTGTTAATAAAATCGTCGAAACTACTGAACCGATCCTTATGAAATTTTAACCACACATTCTCTACAACTATAGCTATAGCGCATATCAAGAATTTTTTTAAATTTTGATATTCACTATTTCTTTTTTGCCAAAAACAGTGAAAAAAAACACGTTTTTTGTTGTTGTTATTTCGCAAAGTGTCCGCCATTTTGTTATTTTTACATATATCAAAAATTGTATGATATGCGCTATAGCCATTAACATACTGAATGTAAAATCGTTCGATTTTTTTGTTTCGGGTGATTCATCTCCGAGGTTTCATCAACAGCGCAGACCTAAAATCTTTTGAGGACATTTTTTTAACTACCATTTTCGTCTATAAATGGTGACTTAAATAAATAAATACATTTTTTTATGTATTTCGAAAGTGTATTTATTAAGTATAATAACTTTTATATCAATATCTTTAATATAAACCTATCAAAAAAATCATAAAAATAGCCTTTTTCAAGCGTCTAAAGCGAGAATACCCCTTGAGTGTCTGCCGTCCATTTAGTTGAAATTTATATATGTGATGAAGCATTGAAAACTATTAGAGGCGTATTACTTTTTATCTGCGAAAAAAGGGTTTTAAAATGAGAAACCACCCCTCAGAGGAAGGCGTGTCGTGGGGTGGTTTTGCAGTTTCACCCACAAGTAGTCCACGGATCTAAATGAAACAAAAACCAAAATTCTTCTAATGCAGAGCGATGAAAAATCCACTATAGAATCATGTTAAAAAATCATTCAAAATCTATAAAAATCATTTTAAAAAATTAAATTAATTAAAAAAAAAATACGCCTACATTTCAGGGGTTGTTTACCTTTTTGAAAACTTTTTTCCGCAGCTGACGAAAATACGTGTCTAATCGTTTTCAATACTGTTTTTACATATATGAGTTTCAACAAAATTGAAGGCGGACACTTGAGTGATGATTCTTGTGAGTCCCTATAAATGATGGTACTAAACATTTTAAGGGATTTCATTGAATATTAAAAAAAAAATTGAATAATACGTAGCATCATATAAAAAATATCTTGAACTTTCTTCGGAGTACATAACGAGTTTTTATCATCGATTATTTTTTTTTCAAAGCCTTCTATAGTATTTCTACATACGAATGTTATATTACATTCCGACGAGACTGTACATGAGCTGTCATCACTATAGTTTCGAAGCCTGACTCGAGCGTTTGATCGGCAAAGTCGTGCAGTCCCGGGAGATGGAAGAGCTTTTGAGGGTATTTCACTAGCTTCTTCGCAGTGACACACTACGAACTAACTCGAGAAAGTAGAAAGAGCTTTTACCAGGGGCTCTCGTGGCCCGGAGCCGGGATGCTTAAGCATCAAGAAAACGACCGTACCGGCGACAGAAGCTTCGTGAATGCCTGAACTGGCGGAACCGCGAGCAGGTCCTATATCTGGACCTACACATAGACGCGACGTTATACGTATAGTTACATACGTTTCAGCGCACGGTCGCGCTTTGAGTTGAAAAGTCAAAGTTTCCAACAACCTCATCGGTGGCTCACCGGGCGAATTATCCGCCGCCGGAGTATCTACAGTTCCACAGACCGGCTCGCGTTTACCCCTCAAGTATAACGAGCGGCACCGCAGTCTGCATGATCCGAGCACACAAATGCCCAATGTCACGAAGGCTCGGGGGTCTGTATGCGATATTAATCGTTGGCGCCCCCTAACGTATAAGCTTGCAGAGACGAAGCTTTCGCGAGACTGATTAATGGCAGGACACGCTGAAAGGAACATTTTCCTACGTCAAAGGGTATCGCGCTTTTGCAATTTCGGACGTGCGTCTCAATGCCAAAGTCTGCAACGTATTGCGCTGGACCCGGCACGTTTCGCCGATTAATGGTGAAGGATGCTGTTTTTGTGGACACGAATGCGATAAGGAGGGGACTTTGAAGTTTCCACGGCCAACGAAGTATTGAGATGAAACACTGAAATGTTTGATGATGTTGAAGTCTACATCGTCCGAATGCAAGGAAAATTATTTTTTATTGCTTGGATCATTTTTGGCTGTGAAAATTACCCAAACATTTTTACGTATTCTTATCGAAGAATTGCGACCTCAATTTTCAAAAGACAAGACGTCGGATAAGCATAAGAAAAAAGAAATGAAAAATGAACGGAAAATTGTTGCATTGCAACTATGAAAACTTCAACGTGATGATATTTTATTATTTCGGGTATTGACTGGTTCGATAGAATTGTCAAAAATTGCATTGTACAAAAATATATTCATTATTAAGTATCACCTTTTAGGAATATTTCCTGAAAATTCCGTTGAAATATTCCAAAAATTGAACGAGCTATAGCTTCTAACAATCGGCCGGACGAGCGGTACCAACACCAATGTTCAAAATTTAAGGGGTTTTCTCACTTTAGACGCTAAAAAATACCGTTTTCATTAATTTTTTGGTAGGTTTATATTATAGATATTGATAAAAAAGTTGTCACACATTTTTTTATTTATTTATTTAACGCGGTCCTCTAGTTCCTCGCCTGTTTTTTTACGGCTTTTTCAATAATTTTTTACGGGCAAAGCATCGAAATAATCAATCCCATTGTTTTTGCATAATCTTTATTAACATTTAAATAAGCTTTACAAATTTTTTGAAGTCAAAATATATAATAGAATAAACGTTATAGTGGCCGACAGGAAGACATCAAGTAAAAGAGGTGCTTGACGGTGACCAAGATTGCGGCTGTTCTGCTTATCCGAAATCAAAAAACCAAACGGCATTTTAATCTTCATATTTAAGACTAGCGATTGAACTAGAGTGAATCCTAAATTACAAAAATTGACTTTTTTATACACTTTTGAAAATTACATTCTATTTTTTACTCATTTTTTCTTAAATTTTTCGCTCGTACAAAAAAACTATAGAAGCAATCATGATAATCCTAGTCCAATCGCTGGCTTATAACATATTAAAGATGCTGTATAAATTTGAACAAGATCGGTGCAGTAGTTTCTGAAATATCGTGGTCACCGTTTCGAAAAATGGTGTTTCGAGAAAAACGCGTTTGAAAGTATACCTGCTCCGTATACCTGCTCCGTATACCTGCTCCGTATACCTGCTTCGTATACCTGCTCCGTATACCTGCTCCGTTCCAGGGCCGTAACTTGTGAACCACTTCGATGTCGAAAAATCCTTTGGCACACATTTTCTACACATGTTGTAGATGTGATTTATGAAAAAAAAATCGATTTTTTCGACCCGAGAAACTAGAGGACCGCCTTAAGTCACCATTTATAGAAGAAAATAGTAGTTAAAAAAATATCCTAAAAAAATTGTAGGCCTGCGCTGTTGATGAAATCTGGGAGATGGATCATCAGAAACAAAAAAAATCAAATGGCTTTAGATTCAGTATGTCAATGGCTATAGCGCACATCATACGATTTTTTATATATGCAAAAGTAACATAATGGCGGACATTTTTCGAAAAAACAAAAAAACGTGTGCTTTTCACCGTTTTTGGCAAAAAAATAGTAAATATCAAAATTTTAAAAATCCCTTGATATGCGCTATAGCTATAGTTGTAAAGAATATGTGGTTAAAATTTTATAATGTTCGGTTTAGTAGTTTCGAAGATTATATCAACAAGCCGTCGAAAAACGTTGTTTCGAGAAAAACGCGTTTAAAGTTTGTTTCGGTTACATAAATACATAAACAATTTTTTAAATGTATTTCGAAAGTGTATTTCTGATGTGTAACAACTTTTATATCAATATCTATAATATAAACCTTTCAAAAAAAAATCATGAAAATACCCTTTTTCAGCGTCTAAAGTGAGAAGACCCCTTAAACGCATTTTTCGCGAAACAAATTTTTCAAACTCGGTGTACATAATATCTTGAGAACCACCTGATGGATTATTTTCAAATTTACAGGAGATACGACGAGAAACATTTAAAGGTCGTTGACGATCTTACTTATTTTAAATCAATCTTCATTTTTTAATAGTTACGTAAAATTGAAATTTTTTTTCATAGATTTTGTATTCTTGATATTCAATTCGTCGTCACGTTGTTAAAAAAATCACTGAAAAAATCGCCGATCGTCAACAACTCGTATTTATTGTTAACTTAAATACCCCGTTTGATTTCTAGATATCGGATGGACCGTTTAGCCTGAAGGATGTCCACCGCCAAACGTCGCGAAAAAATGTCATTATCTGGCGGCGGCCATATTTTCGTTATTTTTCTGTATTTTTCGGTGATTTTTTACCAAAGACTTTCAATATATGTTTTTGTGTTGAAACAAAATTCATTTCTTTTGCACCAACCTTGTCCCTGAAAAAAAATTGGCAATTGCCAAATGCCAATTTTTCTTCGGGCCTTTAGGTAGATGTAGCCCCTTAATTCTTTAACAAACTCAATATCCTTTTTTTCAATAAACATTTCATTGCCATTCTCCAATTATGTCAGCCCACGCCATTTTTCGGTGCGTAAGGCTCTTTTTGTGTTCCTTCATACGAGGACCAAAAAGAAAATTGATAGCTCTAACTTGAAGCATCAAGGTATAGTTCGGATTTTGCAGTTCGCTTCCCCAGCTATTGGCATTTCAAAGCATGAACCATTTTGAACCCCTCAACCGAGACCAATACGAAATCTAGTATACGACTCGTGTATAGCCTTTTCGTTTTTTTTTTCATATAAAACTATAATTCCTCTCTCAAGCACGTTATCATTTTCCTGCAACATTTTTACGACCTGCGCCATTCGCATCGTATGTCCAAGGATCCTCGACGATGCGTAACGTAACCGAATGCCGAAAAGTACGTGTCGCGCAATAAAACCTCAGGTTGCTCCGCGTCCGCGAAATTGAATAAAAACTTTAGACGTTGTTCCGGGGATTCTTCGATCGACTCGAGTACGCAAACTCGTGCGCGATCACAAATATATAATACTATTTTATAGATCGTACGTACAAAATTCGTTTTTTTTTTATCCTCCTTCCCAAAAGATTCCGCTACTTCCGTACGTTTCCAACTTACTCGCGGTAATATATATACAGGGTGTCCTAGAACTGAATGCGTTCCCTGAAATGGGAGGGTGGGGGTGAAATTCTGAGTCGATTAATATAAGCTTGTGGGGGTCTCAGATCAACCCCTGAATTATTATTCATTTTTAAAAGCGGACGAATCAGTTGTGTCGGTGAGCGATACGCTGGCTCATCGGGCGCACCTGATTGGCCGGCTTTTAAAAATTAGTAATAATTCAGGGGTTGATCTAAGACCCACACATGCTTATATAAATCGACTCAAAATTTCACCCCCAACCCCCCTTTTCAGGGAACGCATTCAGTTCCGGGACACCCTGTATATGTATACAGGGTGTCCCTATTATCTCTGCCACCCGAAATAACTCGGTAATAATCGACGTCACAAAAAAATTTTCCAGACAAAAGTTGTACGGTGTGAAGGGGGCCATCAAATGCGACCAATTTTTTTTATTTCGGTGGAGGCGCTGACGCACGGTGAAGGTCACCCCCACTTTTTTAAATGGAATGGTACTTTTTTACAATCATCTTGCGGAGCACCTCAAGCCGCATAAAAACATTAGAGGTTCAAAGTCGTTTAAGGTCATTCAAGGTCACCTATTCGAATGAAATACAAACCTAAATATCTCGAATCACTAACAAATATTTGGCAGTGATCCGAGATGTTTAGATCTGTATCATCGATACTAACCTTGAATGACCTTGGACGACTTTGACCCCCTAATGTTTATTATGCGGCTTGAGTTGCTCCGCAGGATGGTTGAAAAAAAAATGTACCATTCCATTTCAAAAAGTGGAGGTGGCCTTCACTGTGCGTCAGCGCCTCCACCGAAATAAAAAAAATTGGTCGCATTTGATGGCCCCCTTCACACCGTACAACTTATGTCTGGAACATTTTTTTGTGACGTCGATTATTACCGAGTTATTTCGGGTGGCAGAGATAAGAGGGACACCCTGTATATCTAAATATACAGGGTGGACCATTTAACGTGACCATCCCAAATATCTCCGTTGCCTTTAGAGTGACGAAAAAAATGTCAGGGGGTAATTTGATTGATTTCGCAGGGCTGATACAGTGGTGAAAAATTCATTTTTGTCAAGGTCATAGTTTTTGCGTTCTCAAGGTCATCAGTGGTTTTTCAAATAGGAACATGTTTTTATTTTATTAAGACGTTGTAGCTGATATTCCGACGAATCCAACGGCCTATGATATCACGACCTTGAAATTATATCATAGGTCTTAAACACCAATGAACCATGACCTTGCAAAAATGAATTTTTCACCACTGTATCAGCCCTTCGAAGCAATCAAATTACCTAGTGACATTTTTTTCATCACTCTAAAGGCAACGGAGATATTTGAGGTGGTCACGTTAAATGGTCCACCCTGTATATACGCTCGCAGTGCAAATCTCATTGTTCGATCATGCGACGAAAATTCCGCCGTGCGCTGGCTACCCGAATATTCCATCGAATTCCGTTGTCAGACCGAGACGTGGACCGCTTCTTCCTCCACGGTTGCTTTTTCTTTCTCGCCTCTCCGCGGTTCGATTTCTCGCACCCGCGCGCGCCGCACGGGTAAACTCATCCGTGCGCGACACCGCACGCAGAACCGAGATTCGAGAACTGAATTTCAAATCGAATCTCGCTTTTCCGCTCCCTCTGTCTCCCGCCGTTTCTCTTTCCTTTATTGCCAATCGGGAAACCAAGAGTCTTAGTGAGGAAGAATATACCGAGTATCGTTCTACGAGAGTTTCGATATCCCGTTGGCGGAGGCGAAGAAAACGAAGATTTTGCGTGTACTCATAAATCACGCACGATAATACGGTGGAGAAAAAAATTCCTCCGTAAAGCGATGTGGAAGATGCACCGTGTACGAGTGCGAGAGAGATAGCTTAAAATCCGTCCAGTTTTCTCCGAGACGACTGAGATTTCGGGAAAAAGTCTCATTTCGCGCTCTATTGGAAGGAGAACGGAGGGAGTTTGTTCTTTTTCGTGAAATATCTTGAAGAAAAGTACACGACGGGATTATCAACTGGGTGGGGCTCGCGGGGTGAAATTACGTCTCCGTATTGTTGCACATAGAGAGGCAGGTGTTTTTTTGTTCGGGTTTACAGCCGGGTCAATTTGCGAAAGCCAGAAATGTTATCGAATTCTAGATTTCTGATTGGCAAATCTGCTTATTATCAATCAAATCGATTTTTTTTTGCACAACTTTTTTTTACAATTTTTTTACAAAACGCTATTTTTTCTCTTACATCAACCTTAACTTATTTTCCACTCTGCATACTCTTTCCCTCGCCACTATCTACCATTTCTCTCTTTTTCTTACCAGGAACATGACTTAAGTGTCCGCCTTCGATTTTGATGAAACTCATTTGTGTCATAAAGCATTGAAAACTATGAGACACGTATTTTTTATCTGCGGAAACACGGTTTTAAGGGAAGATTTACACCTAGATGGTCGAGGATTTAGAAGCTATGAACATTCCGTCGACCGTGGAAGACCTACACTATGGGCCTGGTATCGATGATTCCATGTAAGTTAACAAATTTCATGATTTATTCATTCCCACATTTTCAAACGCGTTTTTCTCGAAACCACGTTTTTCAAATCGGTACCCAAAATTTTTCGAAAACCAATAAACCGATTGCCTTGAGGTTTTTTGTGGTTACTATACACCATTATCTAGTACTTGTCATAGGATTTTTTTTCCGTTACTTAGTTTTTGTTTTATAGGCAAAATAATAACTAATTTTTGGCCCAAAAATCACTATTTATGTTCAAACGTCTGCCATTTTGTCATAAATCGATATTTTCAAAATCGGCTAGGACAAGTACTAGATTATAGTGTCTAATTTAATAATCTTTTTGGTTTTTTTTCAGATGATTTTTGAAGAAACGCCAGTGGGTACCGTATACGCAGGTTTTTTACGACGCTCCAAGGATCATACGATATCCCTGTATATTTTTGATATTTTTAAATAAAGAAAAGTAAACATATTTTTGAATATATATACTTTTAGACAATTACAACCCCAACCCGAAATTTCAAATAGTTTTCCTTGAAAAAATTCACAAAAATGAACTTTTTCCGGCTCCTAGGTGTATATCTCCCCTTAAGGGTGGAAAACACCCCTCAGAGAAAGGCGTGTTGAGGGGTGGTTTTGCAATTTCACCCACATGCAGTCCACCGATCTGAATGGTACAAAAACCAAAATTCTTCTAATGCAAAGCGATGAAAAAACCACTATAGAATAATTGAAAAGAAAAATTTAATGAAGGGGTGACACGCCGTTCTTTGGCGGGTCGCGTCCCCTCTCAAAGATGTTTTTCCGCAGATAAAAAAAATATGTATCTAATAGTTTTCTAAATACGTGTCTAATAGTTCTTTTTCACATGTATGAGTTTTAACAAAATCGGAGGCGGACACTCAAGTGATGTTCCTTGTTAGTTTAATCCTTCCCTCAATCTCTTTCTCCTCCCCCTTCCTCCTTGCACATCATTCTACACACTTCCTCTATTTCCCTAAAACACTCGCATATCCCTTTTTGTCATCTTCCCTCCCAACATATTTATAATTTCTCCCTTTATCGCCAAAATATCCATTCCTTGCACCCACTCCTCTGCTTTCTTTCTTACTTTCTCCGTTATTAACTCCCAGCCTTTTTCACATACTAACAGGTGCTCCAGCGTCTCATTCTCTTCTTTACAAATCCTGTACCTCCAATCCCCCCCCCCCTCTTTCCTGCCCTTCCTATGTTTCCGCATCTTAATCTCGCCCAGAATTCCTTCTCCCTTCAAAGCTGCTTAGTATTATATTCGCTTTTTCACGCTAAAACGATAACGATAAGACCCAAAACATTTCCCATCTTACAAGGAACATCACTTAGGGGTCCGCCTTCGATTTTGTTGAAACTCATATACGTGATGATGCATTTAAGACGTCTTCTCACTTTACAATTTTCGAAAAATCGATTTTTTTGTTACATTTTTCGAAAGTATACATGTCCAAAAAGATCATTCTAAAATTTTATGAAGATCGGAGGAGTCTAACTGTATTTTTATGTGACCTTTACTTCACTACCTGAGCATGTTCATCTGCTCGTGAAAAACTTTAAATGAGTTTTTCTTGAAACACCGTCTTTCGACGGCTCGTTAATGAAATCTTCGAAATTATGGAACCGATCCTTATGAAATTTTAACCACATAATCTTTACAACTATAGCTATAGCGCATATCAAGGATTTTTTTAAATTTTGATATTTACTATTTTTTTTACAAAAACGGTGAAAAAACACGTTTTTTTGTTTTTCGAAAAATGTTCGCCATTTTGTTATTTTTGTATATATCACAAATCGTATGATATGCGGTATAGCCATTAAGATACTGACAATCAATCTAAAACCGTTTGATTTGTTGTTTCAGATGATCCATCTCCGAGATTTCATCAGCAGCGCAGAACTATAACTTTTCTACGAAATTTTTTTATCCACCATTTTCATCTATAAATAGTGACTTAAATAAAAAAAAAAAGATTAAAAAAAAAATGTATTTCGAAAGTGTATTTATTAAGTGTAACAACTTTTATGACAATATCTATAATATAAACCGATGAAAAAATATACTTTTTTTAGCGTCGAAAGTGAGAAGACGCCTCAAAACTATTAGACACGCATTTTTTATCGCCGGAAAACTGTTTTTAAGGGGGTAAACGACCTCTCAATGAAACGCATTTTACCCCTTAACTTAATTTAACTTCATCACTTCTATAGTGGTATTTAATAACTTTCCCTTAGAAGAATTTTGGTTGTTATTTCATTCAGATCGGTGGAGCTTGTGGGTGAAACTGCAAAACCACCCCTCAACACGCCTTTCTTCGAGGGGTGGTTTCCCCCCTTAAAACCGTTTTTCCGCAGATAAAAAAAATACGTGTCTGATAGTTTCCAATGCTTTATCACATATATGAGTTTCCACAAAGTCAAGGGCGGACACTTAAATGATGTTCCTTGTCTAGATCGACAGGTGCGCAAGACTCCGCTGTTCTTCCGTAACGCTCCAAATTTCTTCTTTTGACACGAGTTACACTCGCGAAATGTGCGCGAGGTGAGTGGAATGTACGAATTTTCGAAAAACTGCTGTTTCATAAATTGAAGGAGTTCAATCCATTCATTTGACGCAAGTTATTTTTATCCTGCAACTAAAATGGTAGTCCTAATTTGCAAAAAAAACTCCTTCCTAAATGAAACTGAAACGAGAGAGAGCTGTTGATTGATTGATTGTTGGTTCATTATATGCCTTGGTATTAACCTTTCCTCAACAAGATATATATAAAGGATAAGAATGAAAGTATAAAATTACACAATAAATAAATTTAAAAAAAATAAGAAACCATAGAACTGATGAAAAGGAAGTGTATAACTCAACAAATGACATAACCTAAACAAACTCAAACATAAGCATCAAATCAAATTTCAAAATCAAGAGAGAGTGAGAGAGAGAGAGAGAGAGAGAGAGAGAGAGAGAGAGAGAGAGAGAGAGAGAGAGAGAGAGAGAGAGCTATACGCAATTAAAAAATCCCCGGCAGACCTCTTCGCGAAGCTTTTGTTCATTGAAAAATACCGCGATGCCTAGACCTCCGGCTCGCAACAAGCCCGCGCACCAGGCATCAACAGGGCACGCCAGCAACGGGGAGGAAGCACCAAGGGGGAAAAGGACGGAAGAGTTTTTAAAACGCAGTTGCTCGTTTGGACGGTAGGATATCGCACTGGTGCACTCGCGAAAGGTCGTCTATCCTTGCCTCGTCCTCATCCTCATCTTCCGCAAAAAAGCCCTGCCATTTTTTATCTTTCGCGTCGTCATCGTCATCGTCATCACCCATTGTCTTATTTATCTCCTGTTGTTCCTATATATCCCCGCGTCGTATTCCATGTGCACTGCAACCATTTTTCGCTTCCGTTCAACTGTTTATCCAAAAAAAATTTAACTCGAAATATATTATTCCGCGGAGGAGGTGGAGAAGATTTTCTGCCAACTATGAATAATGTGTGGAAGCGTTCAAATAAATAAAAATTCAGGGGGCCGGGTTGAAATTCCGAACTTTGAATGATCAGAACACTCAAAACTCCGAAAGAATTTTACACGAAAGACGAAAACTCCGAAAATCTGAACACAGTCAAAATAATTCGGCTATGGAAGTTTTTAAAGTTTCAAAATTTTCAATAAGTTGACGAATGATTTCAAGAATTTTGTTTTATTGAGAAGTGATTTTACGTTAATTTTGAAATTTGTTTAGACAATGTTATACGTTTTACATAATTTACAGTCAACTGTGTAGACTTTTGCTGGCATGATCTTGACGAAACTTGTAATTTCGGAATATTGAAATTAGGAATTTTAAACCGTCGGAGCATTCAAAGTTCGGAATTTCATCGCGGCCCCCATGTCATGCCAGCAAAATACTACACGGTTGACTGCAAATAATGTAGAACGTATAACATTGTCTCGACAAATTTCAAAGTTGACGTAAAATCACTTCGTAATAAAAAAATATTGAAATAATTGGTCGATTTATTGAATTTTTTGAAACTTTTAAATCTTCCATAGCCGAATTATTTTGACGGTGTTCAGATTTTCGGAGTTTTGGTCTTTCGTGTAAAATTTTTTGGGTCTTTTGATCTTTCGAGGTAGTAATCTTTCGGACTTTTGAGCGTTCCGATCATTCAAAGTTCGAAATTTCAACTCGGCCTTATCTTGAATTTCGGAACATCAAGATTCGGAATTTCAAACCGTCGGAGCAGTCAAAGTTCGGAATCTAACCGACTAAAGCCAAAGTCGAACTGACGTTTGCCTATTGATATTTGCACTAACGGCGAAACGAATGGACACATTTTTCGATTTTTTTACGGAAAAGTTAGAGATCTCGGGTAAAAAAGATAATCGAATTGAAATATAAATGAAGATGAAAACAAAAAAAACCTATTCGCTTTTTCCTTATTCTTAATTAATTACTGTTTTTTTAAATTTTCTTACAATCGTAAAATCATCATGTTCATTTTGGAAAATTTCGTAAATGGAAATAGGTTTTTTTTCTTTGCATTCGAAAGAGCCAAAAGAGAAAAAATCAATAAAAATAAAAAGAACGCAAAATTGAGTTAGAAAAAAATAGATATTTTGTTCTTACGACTGCTTGCGACCGAAAAGCGGGAAAAATTGTTTCCAACTTTTTCGGCGGAAGTATACCTGCGGTTGGCCAGAAATGAAGAGAAAAAAATACTCGCACGTGAATTGTACTCGATTCGGGTTTTACGCGCCCAGGATCGATGTAGGGCTTATTGAGAAAGCCGAGCGAGCAAGCAGATCGTACGGTATGTGAAGTAAGAAATTCCAAGCGTGCCAAGAACGTTGAACAACCCCCTTTCTATATACAACTACATGATACCTTTTTCCTCAGTACCCCCGAGGATCACGTGTATGCCTCAACGTTTGCACGACATGTCAACGAAAAACACACAATCCTTCCGAAAAAAAACTTCCCCAATCCGTATTCAAGAGTAATACACTGATAACTTGCGATGCAATGACAATCGGATAAAACGCAACCGTACTACACATTGTTCTAAATCCCTTTTCTCAAACATTCGATGCCCTGAAATTCCGTTTTTCAAAAACAAGAATCGCCCTTGCACTAACGACGCCAATCACTACCTCGGTAATTAAATTCTTTTTCGTCAAGATTCGTCGGATATCATCGGATGAAAAAAAAACGAAGCTTTGCTCCGTTATGGGTGCTTGCTAAAAAAAATAGCGCAAACGATGGGAAGTGCTCGGAAAAAAATATCGAGGGGACGCTGTCGACGGTTGCCGGAGATAAAGAGGTAAAGGAGAAAAAGCAAAAGAGAGAGGGAGAAAGAGAGAGAGAGTGAGAGGGAGAGAGAGGGAGAGAGAGAGAGAGAGAGAGAGAGAGAGAGAGAGAGAGAGAGAGAGAGGTGACGGACTGGGAGCATTGTGTGTGCCGCTCGAAGTTTAATATCCTTCGGCGATTGAGGGGATACGTGCGATTTCTCCCTTTTGCATATATATATATATATATATATACACTCATATATATATATTTGCGATGACTATACAAATCCCCTACGACACGTGGCCACTGTATTTATGAGCATTATCGAAACTCTATCATATCAGCAGGCAAATCGTTACTCACTGTATAGAGTTCATAGCATTTTTTTTCTTTTCCATCCGGCATACTTATTCGCGTACTATTTTATTATTATTGTTGTTGCTAATAAGCATAGAAAAGTCTTAACTGATAAAACCAGACAATTAAGTAACAATTAGTCGCTGAATAAAAGAGAGAGAGAGAGAGAGAGAGAGAGAGAGAGAGAGAGAGAAGGAGAAAGAGAGAGAGAGAAAAAAAGAAGAATAGTAGACTATGGTATGAAAAAGAAGTCGGAGAACAATGGTGCGTGGGACCCCCCAATCAAAATCAAGACGCAGACAGCATTGTGCTTAAGGGGAGATATACACCTAGATGGTCGAGGTGGAGGATTTAGAAGCTATGAACATTCCGTCGACCGTAGAAGACCTACACTATGGGCCTGGTATCGATGATTCCATGTTAGTTGACAAATTTCATGATTTATTCATTCCCAAATTTTCAAACGCATTTTTCTCAAGACCATGTTTTTCAAATCGGTACCCAAAATTTCTCGAAAACCAATGAACCGATTGTCTTGAGGTTTTTTGTAGTTATTCTATACACCATTATCTAGTACTTGTCATAGGATTTTTTTTCCGTTACTTGGTTTTTGTTTTATAGGCAAAATAATAACTAATTTTTGGCCCAAAAATCACTATTTATGTTCAAACGTCCGCCATTTTGTCATAAATGGATATTTTCAAAATCGGCTATGACAAGTACTAGATTATAGTATCTAATTTAATAATCTTTTTGGTTTTTTTTTTTCAGATGATTTATGAAGAAACGCCAGTGGGTACCGTATACGCAGATTTTTTTACGACGCTCCAAGAATCATACAATATCCTTGTATATTTTTGATATTTTTAAATAAAGAAAATTAAACATATTTTTGAATGTATATACTTTTAGCTAATTAAAACCCCAATCCGAAATTTCAAATAGTTTTGCTTGAAAAAATTCACAAAAATGACTATTTTTCTGGCTCCTAGGTGTATATCTCCCCTTAAGGGCGGGGTAAAGTATTTAAATTTTTTTTTCATTTTTTAAAATATTTTTTAAATGAATGCATAATTTATCAAGTATATTGTGTTAAAATTTCAAGTCGATCGGAGTAAAATTGACGAAGTTATGAGTATTTGAGCGTCTATTGCTCCATGCCGGGTTTTATACCTGGGCGGCAGCTGCGCGGCGCGCTATTGTATTTTTCGACCCCGAATAAATTTCTTGATAAACGGGCCTGTTCCGGTGTATATTAGTATACACATTAGTCTGTACATCAGTTGACCGCTGTATGCCGTGCTGAGCAGTAGCAAGTCACACTAACAGTTTGAGTCCGTTTTCGTTCGTGTTCGTACCTCGAAAAATGCCTCGAAAAATAAGCAGACAAGATCGTGAGAACGGTATTGGGCAATTGTGCCGACCGAAAAAAAAGTGCCTCCTCAAAAGCGTAAAAACGACGAACCGTTAGCTAATAGCGCGTCAGCGAAAAAAATTAAAAATAATCCCGCTGGGGTGGTAGAAGACATCCAAAAACATTATCGAATGATAGATTTCGTTCTTGTTTTTTCGACTATTGCTACTGTAGTCAAATGTGTGAAGTGTGATGGAAAAGTTACATTCCAAACATGCAAAAAAGAAGGTCTTGGTTGTAAAGGTGAGGCTGTTTACACTTTTCACATGTAACCTTGATCTTGAGATCAAGGTTACATGTGAAAAGTGTAAACAGCCTCACTACATTCCATCAAGTGAAAGAATAGACAGGTGGTGTATACGATGTCAATTATCGATTTGCTTTCGTAATGCGAGTGTTAGGCTTAGGTTTAGCCGGATGCAATAAGTCCTGCGGACTAATGGATTTGGCGAGTGCTTTCTTATCGAAACCAGCCTATAATTTATATATGAAAAAACATTGTGAAGCGATACAAAATGTGGCCAAGAAGTTCTTCGCATCGGCTGCACAAGAAGAGAAAAAAGCAATGTTTGAAGCAAATAATGTAGAAGAAACGTCAGAATTGACTGTATCAGGCGACGACACTTGGAAAAAAAGAGGATTCTCTTCGTTATTTGGCGTTGCTTCTCTAATTGGATATTGTACTGGAAAGGTACTTGACATTTTTGTAAAAAGCAGTTACTGCCACGGTTGTAAGACTTGGAAAAACAAATTGGATTCTGCCGAATACGAAGCGTGGTACGAAGAGCATGTGGA
>OX101792.1:5809520-5829520 GCA_944452715.1 Ophion slaviceki
GGCACCGCCATTTTGTATGAAAATTCTAGTACATTTTTTTTGACACTTTAATATGTGTTAAGGGGTTACCCCCACTTGCGATTTTGAAAAAATCGATTTTTTTTTATTGCATTTTTTTGAAGTATAAGTATCCGGGCCCATACAGAAGTATGGGCCCGGAATAGATGACTCTATGTACGAGGGTGGGGTGAAAAGTTTCCGGCCTGACCAAGAAAAACGATATTTAAAAATTTGTTTTTGCTTTATTTTTCAACATAATCTCCATCAACACTGATACATTTCTCATAACTCTCGCATCCCAAAAAACAGTAGCCATAACCTTGTTTGCCGATAAAATTGTTTTTGCCTTCTTTGGGGTTGGTTCCCCTTTTCCAACCCACTGTTTTGACTGTTCTTTACTTTCAGGAGTGTAGTGGTGGACTCATGTCTCATCAACAGTTATGAATCGACGCAAAAATTCGTTTGGATTCGTCTATACAGCGCCAAATTGTCGGTAGCGTCGAGCGTTAGCAAACGCTCGATTGGTCGAGCGTTAGCAAACGCGGCACCCACCTTGCACACAGCTTTTCCATGTTCAAATGGTTGTGCAAAATATTTCGCACACGTTCAGCTGACATCCTGGGGTCTCAGTTATCTCATGCACTTTCAACCTGCGGTCTTCCAACACTATTTTATGGATTTTTTCAATCATCTCTGAAGTTGTGACTTCAACGGGCCGTCCTGAGCGAAGCTCGTCAGAGGTGCTCACACGACCAATTTTAAATTCAGAAACCCACTGATTAATAGTTGAATATAATGGGGAGGAGTCTCCTAGTGCTGAATCCATCTCTTCTTGTATTTGTTTTGGTGTAAAACCTTTCAAATGGAAGTATTTGATGACAGCACGTTTTTCCAATTTTTCCATTTTTACGAAAACAACGGAAGCGTCTCGCGCAATGTGCTCTCAAACGCAAACTAACGTAGCGATTGGGCTGACACTGTACATACAAGCTCGGTAGGAATGGTACTGTAGGACGCCGCTCCAAAATTAGACCTAGTGGCACCATCTCTTCGTCAGGCCGGAAACTTTTCACCCCACCCTCGTAAGTTTACAAAAAAAATATTTTCTTCGTGTAAACTGAAATGGAAACTTTAAACGCGTTTTTCTCAAAATGGCATTCCTGAAGTCGGTGACCAAGATTACTCGAACACTAATGAACCGATCTTGAAATTTCGCAGGCTTATTTAATACATAAAAATGTAGTCTTTAATCGTTCGATTTTTTTTTAGAAAAAAAATGGCCGTTTTATAACCAAAAAACATCCGTTTTTTTCGTTAAAATCGAACCATTAACTTTGACTGTCCGCCATTTTGTGAAAAATGAATATTTTTTAAAATCCTTCGATTAAAGACTAGTTTATACTTATATTTGACTAAATCCATCCGCATTTTTTTTTCAAATGATCCACTTCGCCGCAATGTTGGTCACCGCAAACCGTGTATATAAAAACATTATTTCATTGACGGCCATTAGCCACTAAACAATGTAATATTTTTCAATAAAAAAATTACTGAAAGTTCTTCAAGATGTGTTCTTTAAGATGGTATATTGATCGATTAAAAAAGTTTTGTAGTTTTCTTTAAAAAAATTCATGAAAAGGCCTTTTTTACGCTACAAGTGGGGTAACGCCTTAAATAAACCCATATTATACCCATACTCCCAAAATAAATTGTCATAGTTAGGCCTTATCTTATGCTGCTAAAGTGGTGTTATTCCTTAAGGCTTATGTATGAGTCAGAGCACTAAAAACGTTGAACACGGTTTTGTTATCGTTAGAAAATCGGCTTAAGGGGTGAAGTAAAACCGCGAAAGGCGAGGGCGCTGGTAGGGAACGTTTATGCCCTTAAGCTTGCTATTCTGCAAAAATGCAAAAATACGTAAACGTTCGTTTTCTCCGCCCTTGAACTTGTTACCCGTTCAATTCGATTCCATGAACCCCTTTTAAATGTGGGGCAAGACAAAGAAAAATAATAAGTTGGTTCATCCCTTAATGTTTGCTGTTTGCAATGTACCCAAAGTGGATTTCTCATCGTTTTGCATACAAAGAATTCCCGTTTTTGTTTCACTGAAATCGGTGGACTGTTTGTGAGTGAAACTGCAAAATCAGCCCTTGACGTGCTTCAGTCTAAGGGGTGGTTCCACGTTCAGAACTATTTGTGCGCCGATAAAAAAGTACGTATCTAATAGTTTTCAATGCTCTACCATATACATGATTTTCGACAAAATCGAAGGCAGGCACCAAAGTGATGTTCCTTGTCAGCATTGGCTATCCAGTTGAGGAACAATCCACAAGCACCCCTTTTGCAAAAATGGCTTCAAAGTCCGCGAACCCAAGGTAGATATTTTTTGGAAAAGCATGTGTTCACTCTGCCATTTGCAATGTGAACATTTTTAGTGGTTTCTTTGAAACGGCGCGTTTGCCGGACATTCTATAAATACAGTGTCATAGTGAGCCACGTGATCGGCACGTGTGTCGTCAACGATTCCCATTCCGTTCAGAATTGCGTCGCATCGCACGCGCGCATCGCTCTATATATTTGTACACCAACGCATACGCTTTTTAGCGATCCCTCGCGTGGGTAGATTCGACTTTCGTTTCATGCCCCTTTTTGTACGTGCAGGTATCGTTCAATATTTTCTTTCATCTTCACCCACGTAACAATCAGAATACTTTTGGTCCTTTGACTCTCGAGTGATCGCGCGTAGGTGAATGGATTCCGAACTTTACGGAGGAATTATACGTCAACTACCCACGCGCTCGTTTCCATTCTCCGTTCAAAGTGCAGAGGTACTGAAATGGCAATTAAGCCAGCACCTCTAACCTTTTACCTTGCGTTTCGAGCAATCGAACTTCCACGTGTTCAATATATACATTTTTATATATATCGTATATACAGGGTGTCCTGTTATGAATGGATAATCCTGCAACTGTCGATAGGTCAGATCATATATATATATATATGTCTTCTTTTTAACCTTATCAAAAAATCAAAAGTAGATGATTTTTTTCAAAAAATAACATGAAGCCCAAAATCTCAAAAACCGTAGGTCTTTCACTAAACTGAAATTCCAGTATATACTGGAATTTCAGTTTAATAAAAGTCCAGTATAGTAGGAATTTCCCGTATATACTGGAACATACTGGAAATTCTGGAAATATACTGGAAATTCCAGTATATACTCGAATTTCAGTTTAGTAAAAGCCCCACGGTTTTCGAGATTTTGGGCGACGTTTACGTCTTTTATATGTATATTTATGTATATACAGGGTGTCCTTCTTATCTCTGCTACCCGAAATAACTCGGTAATTATCGACGTGACAAAAAAAATTTCCAGACAAAAGTTGTACAGTGTGAAGGGGGCCATCAAACACGACCAATTTTTTTTTATTTCCCTGGAGGCGGTGACGCAAAGTGAAGGTCACCTCCACTTTTTTAAATGGAATGGTACATTTTTTTCAACCTACTTGTGGAGCATCTCAAGCCGTTTAAAAAAATTAGAGGGTCAAAGTCGTCCAAGGTCATTCAAGGTCAGTATCGATGATACAAATCTAAATATCCCGGAACACTACCAAATATTTGGTAGTGATCCGAGATATTCAGATTTGTATTTCATTTTAATAGGTAACCTTGAATGACCTTGAACGACTTTGACCCCATAATGTTTGTTGTGCGGCTTGATGATCGTTTTACCATTTTCTAAATATATAAAGTATAAAGTATGGCCGAACGTTTTTACCCTTTTCTTTAATACTCTTAGTTATTTGTTTTATCTAGAAAAGTCTTCTTTTTAACCTTAACGAAAAACCAAAAGTAGATGATTTGTCTCAAAAAAATAACGTGAAGCTCAAAATCTCGAAAACCGTGGGACTTTTACTAAACTGAAATTCCAGTATATACTTAACCGTAACGAAAAATTAACAGTAGATGATTGTTTTCAAAGAATAACATAAAGCCCAAAATCTCGAAAACCGTGGGACTTTTAATAACTGAAATTCTTTTACTTTTGGTTTTTCCTTAAGGTTAAGTATATACTGGAATTTCAGTTTAGTAAAAGTCCCACGGTTTTCGAGATTTTGGGCTTTATGTCATTTTTTTTTAAATCATCTTCTTTTGGTTTTCCGTTGAGGTTAAAAAGAAGTCTTTTCTAGATAAAACAAACAACCAAGAGTATTTTTAAAAAAGGGTAAAAAAAGTTATCATTTGTAGAAATGGCATGCGAAAAACCAAAAGCAGATGATTTTTATCTCGAAAACGGTGGGACTTTTACTAAACTGAAACGCAAGCATATAGAAGGACATGATCTGACCTATCGACAGTTGCAAGATTATCCATTCATAACAGGACACTCTGTATGCATGTATATATATACACACGATCATATATATACATATACATGCATACATATAAAAGACGTAAACGTCGCCACTGGAAGTACAAAGCCACACGAAGCTCGCGAGTACAGAGGCACACTTGTTTCCGCTTGGAAAGTTCATATATAGTCTCTTCAAGGAGACAGAGAGAGCGCTAGATGCAATATACTATGTATAATGGTTATAGTATACGTATGGAGTGCAGGAAAGCAAACACGTACTACTTGTGTTGCTACATGCTACTATATTACGCGTATCGCGTAGCAAATGACGTCGGTCCTCATCCCTGGGCCGAAACCCATGCAATTTCCATCCCTACACACGTAGACCAAATTGAAATTCTCTAGAGACATTCAAAAGCATGTACCAGGTGTGTAAGTATGAAACCGGAATTTGCCCATAGGTGGCGCTAGATGTCGATGCAGTTACCAACACATCCACGTCAGCGGTGTCTTGTTATTGTATTGATATCCGACAAAGATTTCCAACTCACAATAACACGAGTTTCATTCAGTAGCATTAGTTTATTAGAGATAAACATGTCGAGTTTTGTGCCAACAAATTACGATTTGCGGACAGCACTACTTTTCTGTTTTCATCTGAAGAAAACCGCAGCCGAATCGCATCGAATGCTTGTGGAGGCGTTTGGTGAGCATGCTCTCGGTAAAACAGTGTTTCGAGTGGTTCAAACGGTTCAAAAGTGGCGATTTTGACGTGAGGAACGAAGAACGTGGAAGACCACCGAAAAAGTTTGAAGGCGCTGACCTGCAAGCCTTGTTGGACGAAGTCGACGCTCAAACACAACAACAACTGGCGGATCAGTTAAAGGTGACCCGAGAAGCCATCTCCCTTCGGTTGAAAGCCATGGGAAAGATACAAAAGGTGGGGAAATGGGTTCCACATGAACTCAACGAAAGACAGCAGGAAAACCGCAAAACATCATGCGAAATGCTGCTCGCCAGGTTCAAAAGAAAGTCATTTCTTCATCGAATTGTGACTGGCGATGAAAAGTGGATATATTTCGCGAATCCTAAGCGCAAAAAATCATGGGTTACTCCGGGTGAACCATCAACATCGACGGCAAGACCAAACCGCTACGGACGAAAGACAATGCTGTGTGCTTGGTGGGATCAGAAGGGCGTAATCTACTACGAGCTGCTGAAACCTGGGGAAACTGTCAATACTCAACGATACCGACAACAAATGACCGATTTGGATCGACTTTTGCGTGAAAAACGACCAGAATACCAACAAAGACAACACAAGGTGATTTTGCTGCATGACAATGCACCAGCACACAAAGCAAAACAGGTCCAGGAAACGATAGAGTCGTTCCGTTGGGAGATTCTTTAGCACGCGCCTTACTCACCGGACCTTGCCCCATCCGATTACTACTTGTTTGCATCGATGGGACACGCACTTGCTGAGCAGCGCTTTACTTCTTACGAAGATGTACGAAAATGGCTCGATGACTGGTTTGCCTCAAAAGAGCAACAGTTCTTTTGGCGCGGAATCCACAAATTGCCGGAAAGATGGGAAAAATGTATAGATAGCGACGGACAATACTTTGAATAAGTTACTTTGTATCATATCATTACAATAAACGTGTTTTTTCTGTACAAAAATTCCGGTTTCATACTTACACACCTGGTAATCGTGGCTTTTATGTTTGTTCTTTTATATGCAATGATTGCGTTAACTGGAAAATTGATATTCCCCAGAGACATTCAAAAGCACATAATTGTGGCGTTTATATTTGTTAATTTATATTAAATTATTGCGTTGAATAGTTATTGCGGTACCTAGAAAATTGAAATTGTCCAGAGACATTCAAAAGCATGTCATTGAGGCTTGTATATTTGTTCTTTTGTATGGAAGTATTACGATAACTAGGAATCGAATAATGATTGATTATTTCGCCGACTGAGAGTCGGAATGATGACTGATCATTAAGTTGACAAGGAATTTGCACGATAATTGATCATTTTGTTGAATAAGAATCGGTTTAATGATAAATTATTTCGTCGGCTAGGAATCGACATGATAATTGATTATTTTGTTGCCTAACAAGGAATGTGACTTAAGGGGCTATACTAGTGTGACACTTTCAAAAAATCGACTTTTTTTGTTGCCTTTTTCGATAGATTTTACTTTCAAGAATATGAGATGAGATTTTTATACTTCCAAGATTTGTATACTTTCAAAAATATGAATTGAGATTTTCAAATTTGCTGACGTTGTAACTCAAAGAGCAATTATCCGATTGACTTGGAATTTGAACTGAGTACTCTTGAATATATTTACTCTACAATGACGTAGGATATTTTTGATTGGATGAAAAATGACGATTTGGCATTGAAAAAAACGACCATTTTATGGGCAAGAAAACAGACTTTTTTTCACAACTGCGCCATTTCGTTAGATTTTGATATTTTTGGAAAATCCTACGTCGTTGTACAGAAAATACCTTCCAGTTTAACGAGATTTTTTCCATTTTCGGTTTCAGCTACTCAATCGGCCGGAATCATGTCAGCAGTGGGGAAACTTTTTTTGGGCGCCTCCGGAAGGCAGCGCATAAGTCGCTTGGATCTCAATATTTTTCTATGAAAAAATTATGAAATATCCCGTGCGGAAATTGAGTTGGGGCTGTGATCGGGCCCCAATAATATTCCCCTAACTTTATTCGGGCCCTAATCTGGAAGCCACATGAGGGCCGTTAGCGGCCGGTCACACTTTGTCAACAAGGGCCATTAAAGGCGCAAAGACCGGGGCCTTATAAACTGCCTCAATGGCGCCTCATCAAAACCATTTTAGCGCCCTGAAAATGCCTCAACGGCGCCTCATCATAACCATTTCAGCGCCATAAAATATCCGTATCAGTGGATATACGTGTATGTTAAATGCGTCAGGGTATATCTGTATTTGTTTTTATGTAATTGTTCATGCGCATAGGTGTGGGCGTGAGTACATGTGTATGTATGTGTGCGCACGTAGAAATGTGATTGCGTATTTGCATGTGAGCCTTTATGACAAACTGCCATGACAAAATTAATACAAAAAATAATCCATTCTAAGGAATGGATGTGTAGTAGAAATAAAAAAAAATATATGGGTCTACTGAATCACTAGAATCTATTTCCATTGAGGGAAAGATCTGGAAAACAAAGACCAATTTATTTACTTATCCTACACAGTCAGATAAAGTTTATGAATGGGAAATATCAGCGAAGCCTTCAGAAGAAATAATTTTCCCTATGATGAGTATTGAGCGGAAATTAGTTGCTATAAAAATGTCGAGAAAACCGGTTGGGACTGTTCACACTTATACGCTAGCAAAACTCCATGTATGAGTGAAACCATCAGTAATTGTTTGTATCTATGTAAAAGGTTTCTTTAATTTGATAAATAAATACTGTCTGATGTTTGTCTGCATATTTGGGTTCATCGTTGATTTTTTATTTGCTAATGCCCTTACGCTTTTTCCCAATTTGCGTTCGATAATATTATTCGATCGATGTATATAATCGATTTGAATAATTGAAATACCATCAACCATGTAGCCTAAGCTATTTATACTGGTTTATCGCTATAATAGTCAGATCTGGGCCTATTGTGCAAATCCCTACAGGTTTATCCCTATAATGGCCAAGTCGGGTCCTTTTGTGGAAATCCCTACCGGTTTATCCCCATAATGGCCAAGTCGGGGCCTATTGTGGAAATCCCTACAAGTTTATCCCGATAATGGCCAAGTCTGGGCCCATTGTGGAAATCCCTACTAGGGAAAGCACTCGGAAAGCCCTGAAAGGCCCTTATTTTTATTAGGGATGCCTTATCAGTTTTCCGCACGGGATAGGTCAAATTTAGCCATATATATTCTTAACCCTCATCAGATAAGGGTGTTTTCGACCGCCGTTAAGGATAATGGTGGGTCACTCGTGCTTTCCGATAATTTTGCAATACTTAAAGTGCTGCAAAAAATCTGGAAAAGTGCATGGACCTTGTTGAGACCCTTTACTCGATAATTATAATTTATCCGGCCAGAAAAAAATTAATTTTTAATAACAATTTCATGCAAAATCCGGAGGCATGCAAGCATTTTTCAGGGTATTGTTCAAGTCACGAGTGACCCACCTTTATCCGATGAGGGTTAATTTTCCGAAACATTTAATTGAGTACTTTTCTTCCAAATAATTCCCGAAAATCACCCAAATTTTCAGCGTTCACACTTGTATGGCCCCTTAAATGTCCGCCTCCGATTTTTTTTAAACTCATCTATCCGATAAAGCATTAAAAGCTATTAGACACGTTATTCACACGAGTCACATCTCTTGTAAGAATCGGCATGATGATTCATTATTTCGTCGATTAGGGATCGGTATGAAAATCCATTGTTTCATTCACTAAGAATCGACATGTTAATTGATTACTTCGTTGAGTAGAAATCGCGACGATAATGATCTATTTCGAGGACCACGAATCGGCATGATAATTGTTTGATAATTTCGTTGACTGAGAATTGGCATAAAACTGAAAGTTTCTTTCGAACTAAAAACTCGATTGTGATCACAGAATTTTCTACATCCGACAGTGCGGGGACGTATTCAAGATAGCAATGTTTGTAATTCAAGAATGAATGCAACATTCGTAAAGCATGCACTCATTCTATTGCAAAGGAGGAATATCTGCTGGAAGAAGTGAACAAATGAGAGTAAATAAAAGTTGGATTCCGATCGTGTTTAATGAAAATACAAACTAGAGCAGACGCGTATACCGCATTTCTCTTCATTTTTAATGCGATCCGTCAATATCGAATATCGTTTTCTCGAATTCCCACCTAGTACAGGCGTGCTGTATATTGGAATCGGAAAAAAGTCGAAGAAGGCTAATTTTTTGACAGGTGATTTTGTAGATGCCGTGGCTGCTAAATCCAAGTTTGCCCAAAAATCGGTGTGTGGGGTTTTTTTAGGGGATGAAGGAGAATATGGGTGGATTAATGGAAAACTATAACCCCCACGAGATCGGCGTCGGGGGACAAAATGTTCAGACAAATCCAGGCTTTAATTTTGTCCACAGCGCCGAAGTCGTGGAAGTTCATTTTGGGGGTGAAAAAGTGGGGTGAAATTTTGAAAAATCGGTTTTAATTCGATAACTCTTCAGGAAAAATTCATAGAATTTGTGTCCAAATGGGAACGTTGTAGCCCTTGAAAAGACGCGTCGATCGAGTATTTGATCATCACACTCCAATAATATATTAACCCCCAAAAAAATTGTTGAAGTATAAAAAAAAATGGTTTATTGAATAACCCAAAAAAATCGATTTTTTGAGGATGGTTTGAACGTACGAAATGTAGAGAATAATTTTCTCTATCTTTTCGTTTCTATGGACCACCCTTGAATTTTGCCTTTTCCAACCCCTCTCGGGGGTTAAAAATTCAAAACGAAATTCGGAGCAAACTATCGACCGAAAATAAAGAGATACGAGTTTGGCGCTGTGGGAAAAAATGTAGCTGAGGGTTCAAGCCACAAATTGTTCGGCGGTGGAAAATTCGTGCGGTCAATAGTTTTCTCAGAATTTCGTATTGAATCTTCAACCCCCGAGAGGCGTTGGAAAATCAAAATTCAAGGGTGGCCCATAAAAACGAAAATATAGAGAAAATTATTCTCTACATTTCGTACATTTAAACCATGCCCGAAAAATCGATAGTTTTTTAGTTATTCAATAAATCATTTTTTTGGTGTTTCCACAATTTTTTGAGGGTGACGATATTATCGGAGAGTGATGATCAAATACTCGACAGACGCGTCTTTTCAAGGGCTACACCGTACCCATTTGAACAAAAAGTGTATGAATTTTTCCTAAAGAGTTATTGAAGTAAAACGGCTCCTTCAAAATTTCACCCCACTTTTTCATCCCCAAAATGAATTGTTACGACTTCGGCAATATGGACAAAACTAAAGCCCGGAGTTTTCTGAACTTTTTGCCCCACGGCGCCGACCTCGTAGGGGTTGTAGTCTGGTATCAATCCACCCTCATCCCCCACAAAAAAACCCTGGATCCCGATTTTTAGGCAAATTTGGATTTAACAGCACCTACAGAATCACCTGTAAAAAAATGGCCCTTTTCTAATTTTCTGCGATTACGGGGTTTTACGACTACGACTGGACTAATCCCGCGACACGTACACAAATATAATATGCTCAATGTTGCCACAATTCTCTCTCTCTCTCTCTCTCTCTCTCTCTCTTTCCCCCTCCTTCGCGGATTGTTCAGTGAGATGCACCAAGCAAAGGAGAGCAAACGATTGTGACGAAAGGAGACGGACCGAACGGAGCGTACGGATTACGACCCGAAGTCTTTGGGAGGTCCGTGGATAAGGATGTGCGCGCGAACAATCATATTCCAATGACAGTTCTAAGTCCCTCGATGGTACGAGGGAACTAGGGGGTGCGGAAGAGAGGGGGGGGTACAACGAAGCTTTATAAACGCTGCGAGAGGGAGGAATATAAAGGAAGGCTGGCAAATGCAATTAATTCCAACGGGTGTCTGGGACTCCAGCGTGTCTCCACCGGCAAGTCTCTCCCGGGGGTGCGAAGGCACGGTCGAGCGAGGCAGCGCCGAGCACCGGGATGCAAGGACACCCACGAGGATACTTCGCCCCAGCTGCCCGGGATAAATACATGGCGAAAAAGCGATTGTCGCGCTCTTCCAGAATATCCCTATATTTATACACAAATAGAATCTACCAGACCACATAGGAGAGGTCTCGTTTTAAAATTACGTTGCGGTGGCCCGCAAAACAATTATCTACCCTCACAAATACGCTACGTGGTTGACATGGTCACGTGAAAAAACCATTTAGATAAACAGTCAATGGCAATATATATATATATATATATATATATATATATATATATATATATATATATATATACACACATTAGAGTGGCCCAAATTTGAGCTGTATTTTTTCCCCTTTTTTCACCATCCAATTACCTTCTTAAGGCCTTAGGCCACAGTAACGGGTATATAATCATATGCGAATTTAACCATTTTTTTCGTATGTTAAAGTGATTCACTCATAAAATTAATTACACATCTATTTAATATGAATATCAAGCTGTTAGAATTTTTTTTTCGATGTATAAAATGGCCGACTACGACTATTTTTTGTTATATTTTTTTTAGGCGCTCCGCGGCGTGATATTTAGCATCCACGATTTTTTACCTAGATCAAGAAACAAAAATTCTCGTCAATCTACATTAGAATACCTAGAGAAGTGCGTACGGAATTAAACAAATATTGTTTCATTCAAAAGTTGTAGGTATTTGAACTTGAGAAATGTATTTTTAGTAAAAAATGTTGTTATAACTGCTCATAAACTGCTCATAAAATGAAAAGTTTTCGATTAATCAGAAATTCCGTACGTCATTCTCTGCGAAATGCAATTAGGAACATAACTTTTAAATTTGAAGTAAATCGAGTGAAAATTGTTGAAGTTATTTGTCACGACAATTGGAAAAAAGCTGTTCGGAGAAGTTTCGAGTTGTTGGCCCTTTTGTACAACGGAGAAAAAGATACATATTTTCTAACAGCTTGATATTCATACTAAATAGATGTGTAATCAATTTTATGAGCGAATCACATTTTCATGCGAAAAAAAATGTTAAATTCCCACATGATTTTATACCCGTTACTGTGGCCTTAAGGTAGTAGTAGCGGATTGACTAGTCAACCGAAAATCTATAAATTATCGAATCTGAGAAAAGCAAAATATAATGTATTTGGATATAATAATAAACATGATACAGAACATAATTGTTTTAGAAGTGCATGTGATAACTGTTTGTATTATAGTATGAAAAGTGAAGTAAAATAACAATCAGATTTGACTTGAGTTGTCACAGGCCGTCATTTCATAATTCTGGCAATATCCGTGGCAACGCTGTATTCAGGCGGTTTCGATACATGTCAAGCATGTGTTTGTTTACCGTATGTGTAATTGTGTGTTGCAGTGTATGTGTAATGTGCATATTGTACCGAGAGAGAGATAACAGACGCGGTTAGCGAACACAAAAATGAGTCGATTGAATCGATGATATCTGCTCGAAATCCCGTAACCTACATTTTTGATGGAACGTACGTGACCGCGACAGTTTTCTTGTTATTCGTCGCTTTTCGCATAGCTCTGATCTGATCGGGAACCATTATTATTTCCGTTCCAAAGTTCGATCCGCACGGATTCCCTATACGGTGCGGGTTAAATGCGTTGATTTCGTGAATTAATTATTATTGTATTTAGCCTGTAAGGCCCGCAGAGTTTTCGCGGACGTCCTTTTTTATGTCTCTACTACAGCATACAAAAAAATCAATTTTTTTTCTAATAAGGAGGTTCGTGCACGTACTCCCTTAAAGAGAAAAAAAAATTGTCACAAAATCTGCGAGCGGTCAAAAAATATTTAGAGGCCGCTCAAGCCTCCCAAAACTTCAAATGTTCATTAAAGAATCGATTTTTTTTACGTTTACTTCTCACCCATGAATCTTACGCTTTATAATTATTAAATTAACCTCGCGGAAGCTCCAGCCCGTGCAGAAATTTTGACAGGGATACCCTATGTCCGATCAAATCCCGATCAGGATTTGTCATGGAATCCCCAAAACCGGTAACCCGGTTAGAATCCAACTTGCATCCGTATCGGAATATGTATGACGACGATGGCATATCTTTGAAAATTTTGGCGTCACGTGTATTTTCGGTATTACTATGAAATTCCTATCTATAGATAGGAATTTTATAGATAGGAATCTCTAGATGGAAATTCCTATCTATAGATAGGAATTTCATAGTAATACCGAAAATCTAGAGATTCCTATCTATAAAATTCCTATCTATAGATAGGAATTTCATAGTAATACCGAAAAATACACGTGATGCCAACATTTTCAAAATTACGCCATCGTCGACGTACATATTCCAATACTGATGCAAGTTGGATTCTAACCGGGATACCGGCTTTGGGGAATAAGTCTCTGTTTATACCCACCGACGTTCGCGGGGTGTAGATGGAACGCTTTGGAACCACATGTATTTCTGGCATATATATCGGATTCCTATCTGAGTCCCGGTTTATGACCAGCCACATCCACAGGACGTTAGATGCGCTGTGTACGTGAACGTGGGGTGTAGTACTCAGCCGAATCCAGTCAGATTCAACGGAGTTACACGTGCAACGCCAGTGCGGTTTATTCTTTTCAAATTGTTTCTATATTTACATTCTCAACATCGTGACAATTTTTTTAAAGCAAAATATAGTGCGTTAAATAATATTAATAAACAATTTAGTTTCATAGTAAATCATCAAGCAACTTGGCGTCAAGACGCTTGATTTGTTTTGATTTATCATTCAATTATTAAACGATATTCAGTTTAAAGGGGTTATATGGAAAGTAAAGAGAGAAACATTTGAATATCCTACTTCATCCAGGGATTTCGAGATGTGGGAATTGCATTCTGCCGTTTCGAGCCGAACGATAATTTTTTCGTTAGACGATATTAAACAAAAAATTGTAAAATTAGCGGTTGGAATGCACCCAGATGCAGAACAATCGCGAGTTTTCGCAATACCGATGCTGCATTTCTAAATAGAATTAAAAAATACAAAAAATGTTAATTGTCACAACAACTTATTAACGCTTCATTCCCGCTTATCAATATTGAAATAGATATTTGTATGTACAGCAGTGATGTAATAAAAATATTACAAAATGTTCAAGTTATCGGTGAGAAACCCCGGTGACAATATATGCGGGACTGCGCGCACTACTGATGCGCTCTCACGAAAGTTAAAATGTATATTCTAAGGAGATTTTTTACGCGGGACTTGGTGCTCAGCTAAAAAAATTAAAGCAAAGGTGTTGCTGAAAACAACAAATTTCGGAAGTTGCATGATAGGTATGTCTTTCAAGCTGTTCAAAATATTTTTTGCTGTGTTTCTATGATATAATATAAATATAGATATATATATTACAATTTTTCGATTTATTTACAGTTGCGCTCACAAACTGCTAAACGCAGCAGGATGGAACTCCGATTAACGCAGATGCTGTGTTAAAAGCTGTAGGGAATGCCATCTCCAACGCAAAAGACTGAGATGGACGCAAAGGACGCCGAGTAGTCCAAAAAACGATAACCCAGTCGTAGTTTTCCATTTTTTATGGTGTTCTTACCTTTCATTTTTTAAATTGATATTTTAATTCACCAAAAATGTATAAATGTTAATTATTTTTATAATAAATTTAACATGCAATAATTCTATTTTTGCCATTTTATTTCAGCCTGTATTTTCACCGGTGATCCTTCCCAGATTCCTCAATGATTCCATGGGGAATCTATTTAGAGTCATTAAAGGATCCGGTTCTGGATCCCTAATGGAATCCAGTTTACGGATCTTACATTTAGTCTTAGAATCTGATCCGATATCGGACTAGATCCCGACTGGGAGCTAGGGTTGCCAACATTCAGAATATGTTTTGCCGGCCGGTGGAAAGGTGGGACAAGGGGGGATATATAGCCCTGAAGGATTTACAGATTTAGGTAGTTCTATCGTTATATCGTTTTCTTAAGATTTTGTTGAACATTTGGATAAATCTTCTTTGATTTCATATACACGTTTGTAATGAATTTTTGAATGAAAACTCAGATATTTATTGGTAAAAATCATAATTTTCGGTAGTCTCTCATAAGAGCCCATGCTAAAGGTTGTATTTTCATCAATAAATATTTTGGCTTCTACTTGGCGAACCCTTCTAAAACTTTACATACATTTGTATGCAACATCAAAGTTCGATTTGAATGTCACGATAGAACTTCCTTCAATGGATTAGTGGGAATGATGGGTAATAAAGTAATAAATAAATATTGTTAATATATTAATAAATCTTTATTTATATTTAATATATCACAGTAATATAAACAACTTTATATATGAACGAAAATAGAAACATAAAAATTTGAAAACATAGAATAAACGTTTGTTTCTTAAGCTTTTTTTGGTTTAAAACTGTATTTTTGCTCAGATCTTGCAGCTTGAAGCAACTGAGTATTATTTCTGATATTTTTGTGAAACTCTGAACATGACTTATCTATGTTCAATCTCACACACAGTTCTGCTTTTACCATGTCAGAGGACAGCCGATTTCTTTCATCGGTCCAAAGATTATTCATTATACTGAACACACGTTCTACGAACGCATTACTGCATGGAATTGCAAAAACCGTTTTGATAACTTTTTCCAAATTGGGTGCGTCAACTCGTCGTAAAAACGTACACCATTTCGTTGAAATTCGAGTATCCGTATCATCTGCCGTCAATGCAGAAGAAACCTGTTTAAGCGCAGACAATTCGTCGAAAACAGCGTCACCGTCGATCTAACAAACATCGAGCGTACATATATATTTATATATACATGTAATGAGTAACGATTCGCCTTTTGCATCCTCGTGGAGGAAGCATCTCGAGATTTAGTGCGGCACTAAAAGCTTCCTCTATGAGAAAGCCAAAATTAAAAATATAGTTCCTCATAGAGGAAGATTTGAGCATCATGCTAAATCTCGAAGAAGCAATTTGCAGCGTATTTTTTTTTCAAATTTTGCAACTTTCGAATATTCTACACAATAACACAATTGATGTAGCCTGAAACACTATAAAAAAGACTGTGGTCAAAGCATGTAGCTGAAATTGACCAAAAATCTTAACAAATTTATTTGAAACTATACTGAAACTGGATGTGTAAAGTCTAAACATCAAACCTTGATTCCGAAATGTGCAGAAATATCGACGATGTCATCGAGACTTGGCAATATTCCATTCAGTCTCAATGTATCAAATTTTTTGAAAATCGAGTTGTCGTAATCGAACCATTTCTTGAGATATTCCAATCCTCGTTCGTATGCATCTAAGGCTTCGTTACGAATCGTTTGTTGTTCGGAAATAGTTAAATACGGCAGAGCCTGCTGTACATTGAATCCAAAAAACTCTTGCTCCTTGCGCGTCTCGAACTGATTTTTCACGTTGAGCATTATCTGATACAGTTCCGGGGCTTCTAGAGTTTTCTTCTCCAGATTTTTTATGGCACTTTGGAAGATGGTCAGGAAATGGTGGACGAAGTGTATATAACACTCTGGAAGTGTTAACCGTGTCTTCAATTCGTCGGTTTGGTCTTTTATAAATATCCAAATACGTCGATCGCAATTTTTTTCGCCTGAAATTTCATATATACATTGGAAATTATTTTCGTAACAAGATTTTAAATTATTATATAACTATAGTACTCTAGTAATTAATTATTTCATTCATGTACTCATATATACCTTCTTGTAGGAAATAAGCCTTTATGCCATTCCAATTCTTCAATAAGCGCTCGACCGCATTGTGCAGACTCAACCACCGAATCGGAATATGTCGAAGTACTTGATGGTATTGTTCTTGAGCGAATTCAAAACATTCTTGCAATGCAGCGACGTTTTTAGCGCTACATGAAAATTCGCTGAAGACTTTCAAGACCAACGTTTCCACGTCAAAACTGAGTTTTTTGAGACTGTATTTTGCCGCGTTATGTAATATGTGTGCGTTACAGTTGGCCTTTACGATGGTTGGATTTAATATCTTCAGTTTCTGGTATACAGAACAATTCTTTCCGTAATTGACCGAAGCATTATCAGCACCATATGCAACTACGTTCTGCAAATCCAGACCCAAGTTTCCGAGAGCTTTTACTATCGTATCTTTAATACTTTCCGAACTTTCATCTGATTCTTCGTAAAAATCCAGAAGGTAATCGCGCGAACCTTATGTTGGATAAGCAAGAATTTCATTTTCAATTAAAAACACAATATTCAATTACATTTGCTGAAACGTATTTACTTAAAATAAATTTTAGATTATAAAATATTAATATTCAAATTACCTTCTTCATCAACGAATCGAATGGCCAGTGGAAAAAATTTCCGACTGCCTTTATTAGATGCATCCGTCGCGATAGAAAACGGTAAATTTCCAGCCAGAATTTTTGATACGATGGACTCGATTGCATATGGACATAGAACGTTCTTAACAATAGACTCCATTTTAGTCCTTCCCAATTGAATCTTGGGAGCGATTTCTGAATCAGAATATATTTCACGATCCAACTTTGCCCCTATAAAATAGTGAAATGAATATATATCGTGGTAATGGTATTAATGTTGTCATCAAGATTAACAAAAAAAAATATTTCATTCATTTTTACGATGACAAAAACTCGTTGGGAACATCGTGAGATATTGAGTCATGCAAAAATAAGAGATCGAAAATCGAAATGCAAAACGTAATATTTTTAATAATAAAATACTTACCGCAGTCACTTGAATTATAGCTCAAACCATGCTTTACGGTATGAAACACTTTGGTTACTTCTATTGCTGTTATTTTATCTTGTAGCGTTGAATCCTTCTTGGGAAAGAATGTTGTTACGGACTTCGAGATTAAAGATGCTTTCATGCGATTTTTGTGTTTGTCGCCAATTGAGTGTCTTCTGACTGCATTGACGCCGTCGAATCTGATGGAAAATGAACTGTTGCAAACGATGCACCGGGCGCAATTTTCATCATCGTTGCTCGCTAGCCAGCTCTTAAATTCAGGCATTTTTATCCAATCTTTGTTGAAAATGCAATTACGTTTTCGACTTTTTTTATGAGGAATTGGAGAATCGTCGCCACTCTCACTTTTCTCCATCTCTTCAATTATATCACTTTCTCTCGCACGGAAGAATTAAAAAACGGTTTATGTTTTTAGCTACATTAAACACTTGACACTGCTAGTGCTAGACTGCTAACTGCTATACATGCTTTGTCACAATTTTCACGAATGTAAATAACGTGAATACAGCAATAGGCACGATGACTGCAACGCCATCTGGACACTTGGGTTTTGTACTCTTGTACTTGTAGCAGTTGTAGCCTTATAGCGCTACATGCAGATGGCGCCAGTAAAAAGTGGCTCGTGGCGGTACTGCCAGTAAGCTGTGACTGTGACAGACGGGTCGAGAAAAAAATTCATCATTCACTGCCACTGCTCATTGAAAATATTTTTTTTTCTAATTTTTATCGATGTCATTTGAAAAAAAAGAAAAATTCCTGGTCGACTGATTTTTGCCGGCCTTGTGCCAAAAATGACGACTGCCGGCCTTTGACCAAAATTACCGGCTGGGCCGGCGGAATACCGGCCGGTTGGCAACCCTACTGGGAGCCCGGGATACAAGTCAGAATCCAGCTGTATCCCTGCCAAAATTTCTGCACGGGAGCCGGTCAATGAATATTTAGTGGTCGCTTAAGAGTTTCGAAATTTCCAATTCTCGCCAATTTTTTTTATTCATCTCACTCATAAATTTGACGCTTTGTAAAATTTTCAAAACAATTAATCGTTTTTTTTTAAGACACAGTTTTTTCAAAGTTACCTCACACTACTAACCCAAGAATTATAATCTTTGTTCTCATAAAATAATTTTTTAAAGCTCTTGCCCGTAAACAAAATTACAGGTAGAAGTGTGAGGTAAATTAAAAAAACCCGTTTCTAAAAAAAAAGGATTAATTGTTTTGCAAGTCTTACGAAGTGCTAAGTTTATGAGTGAGAAGGGAAAAAAATCGCGACAATTGGAAATTTCGAAGCTCTTGAGCGACCACAAAATATTCATTGGCCGGCTAGAGATTAAGCGACCTTAATGTAAAAATTATAAAGCGTAAAATTCATAGGTGAAAAGTGAACGGAAAAAAAAATTGTGTTTTTAAATGAAAACTTGCATGGTTGCAAGGATTGAGCGACCTCTCAATATTTTTTGACCGTGCGCAGATTTCGCGACAATTTTTTTTTTCTTTAACGAAGATAATTAAATGGTGAGAAAAAGGGAAAAAAATAGAGCTCAAATTTGGACCACCCTAATATATATATATTTAAATTACACTCAAATTGCATTAAGTTAAATGAACTAATAATAATCAATTGAACTAGAAATTAATTATAGGAATACTTAGCTATTGCGAGGATGGTCCCCGGAGTCGAATGTCTCATTCGTCTTGATGTCATGATTTATATATATAAAGACAAAGTATATATACAGGGTGAGTCACGAGAAACAGAACAACAGAATATTTCTGTTGGATTTGAAAATACGAAGTATGTACGTATCGGAATTTAAATGCTTTGGCAGGACGCACATGGCCATAATGATTTTTTTTCTGGTTCTTTCAAGGTCATTCAAGGTTTTTTTAATGGAACGGCATATGTTTCTCCTTGCACATTGTAGCCGGCAACCAAACGAATTCAACCATGTAACATAGTATAACCTTCAAATGACCTTCAACCCAGAAATATTGAATAAATGATAATTCAACGCGTAAGAGTTTTTTCTTTAGTTCTGTTACACTAAATAATTCCTGTAAGGTGGATTACATTCAAATGTTTCGCAATAATATAACAGAGTGACAGGTTCGGTGATGACAGAAAATTTGCAAAACCCTTCACCCATTTGTATGTGCACAATCGAGTTTATCAGC
>OX101792.1:5834520-6040950 GCA_944452715.1 Ophion slaviceki
ACGAGCACAATAGATTTTTGCATAGGTGATTAACAAAGACGACTTTTTACCTGAAGATCCCTTAAGCAATTCCTGAAACGAGCGTTATTTCCGCTATTATAAGGCGGGGCCTTGTGGGCAGCTAGAGGGCGAGCGATCATCGACGAAAGGGCCACAAGATTTGCGAACGAGAGCAAGTAGACCAGTGAGACAGAGATAAAAGCCCGGCACCTATGACTGCATCAACTTCCGGACAATGGGCAATTGATGGAAGATGAGTGTTTTTCGGCCGGGTAGAATATGAAATTATCGTTCGAAATCCGGAAACAATCGATCCGGGCCGTGTCTAAGACGATGTAGCTAGTCGAGAGCCCGGAGCGAGCGAGGCAGGATGAGGAGAGAGAGGGGAGTTGACGTAGAGCTGCTCTGCGGGAGCTAAGAGAAAAGTGAATGCGCGAGATCGATCGATCCCGGCACAGCGTTGACCTACATTTACGTTTCCGTCTATACGACTGTATATCGAGCAATCTACCGAATTTTCCATTTCACATAAATTACATCACGTATTATCGATTTATAGATACATATACATTTTTTTATTATAAATATATATGTATGTATGTATGGGATATACGTGCAAACGTGTTTTGCACAAAAGCTAAAACGCATTTTATTTTAACCTGTCGAGTGTCGTTGATGACCATGACCACGGGCATCATATTGTAAATGCGTTTCCATTTGTATCGTCGCGCTATGTCGGGAGGCTCATCATCACCGTTGTGATAGGCACATTTACAATAACAATCATCATGGTCCAACACTTGAAAATAATAATAATAGCCGAAAGCGTATTGATTGATTATTTATTTACTGTTTGATTCATTTGTTCATTCATTGATGATATACTCATTGATTATTATTGATTTTCTTTGAATAGTGATTATATCATTATTGAGAATATACATATTATATTATTTATTAACAATATTATATTATTGATAATGATAATAGACAAAAGCGTATTGATTGATTGATTTATTTATTTATTTATTTACATACATATATATTTATATATAAAGGAACGGCCGATTTTGATAATGTTTGATTGCAAGGGCGGTCGACAAAACAGGCAGATCTGCAGATACCAAAATTACATGGATATAACGGGTACAAAATCTATTTTTCATGTATATACATATATACATATATACATACATACATACATACATACATACATACATACATACATACATATATATATATATATATATATATATATATATATATATATATATATATATATATATATATATATATATATATGAAAAATATTATCTATACTTATAATAAAGCTATAAAGTCTGTCTGTCTGTATGTCCTCGCATCACTTTAGAACTACTGAACCGAATGAAACATGGTTTTTTCTGTTCCATAGCTTAAAATGTCACGAAGGTAATGACATATGTTTCATTTAAATCGAACGAGTATAAGTTGAGCAATTATCTAAAACCTATCTACCCTACATAAGTTTCTTTGCGATGCGACATATTCACGTAATTGAAAGCGCAACGAACAAAGGCGAAGCGATACATTCGTGCAATAAAAATCATAAAATACATCGCGATATTATTGTCGCACGCTGTTTTCTTAAGTACCGACTGGGAAGAAAGAAAAACGCGAAACGTGATGTACATTGAAATTTTGTAAGATCGATTACATTTTTATTTTAGATGACTCCTTTCGGAAAATAACATATTATCCAAAATTCAAATGTTCCATTTTAGTACTTTTTTATTTAGTAAAGTTAAAATCAATCAATGTACGATTTCCATTGAAATATCCGTAAGTAAATACTCAATCTATCTATACTTATGATAAAGATGTAAGGGACAAAAAGTCAGTATATATGGAATATAAATTTAAAACAAGAACCAAGATGAATTATCAAAAACTGTAGACCGGGTAGTTAGGATAACTATTTCAACCGGTACAGCGCGGGGGAAGCCGCGGGGAAAAGCTAGTATACAGGATGTCCGAGAAATGAATCCGTTCCGTGAAATGGGGGGTTGGGGGTAAAATTCTGAGTCGATTGATATAAGCATGTGTGGGTCTCAGATCAATCCCTGAATTTTTATTAATTTTCAAAGGCGCGCCAATCAGGTGCGCCCGATGAGCCGGCGTACGGCGGTGACCGATACGCGCGTGTAGTGGGGCGTGTAGGTGCGGCCGGCTCATCGGGCGCACCTGATTGGCGCGCGTTTAAAAATTGATAATAATTCAGAGGTTGATCCGAGACCGACACATGCTTATATCAATCGACTCAGAATTTCACCCCTAACCCCCCATTTCAGAGAACGCATTTAGTTCTGGGACACCCTGTATATATATACGCAATAGTGACAAATCCAAGTGGAAATAATTTTCGTCGGATACCTCGGAAAATTCGACGCCAATCCAAAAAGATCAAATCCAAAATCACCAAGTTTTTCGGTCACCAAGGACATCGATCAAGCTTCACCGGATATCCGGTCAAACAATCTCGTTCGACTTCGATTGGACGTGTGTACCCGTATACAGAGCATGCTGGTATAGACCGGAAATCGAACGATTTACCGTGTTATGCCTTATGCATCCGCCGACATAACTTGTCATTTGCAAAACCCTCCGTCAGTTGCTACACGACGATAAATATACATCAGCCAAAATAATGATTCAAGCGTCGCGAGAATAGAAAACCGACTGTGAACCGAAAATGTTCGTTTCACGATAGATCGTCGGCGTACGTGTGACAAAAAAAACCACACGCACTCACCTAAGAGTGCGTTGTGTTTTCCAAATCGTTTTTGGTGCCCACGTGTCGGTCGGTGGGATCTTTGATTATCGATGCGAATTTTTCGTTCTGCCATGAATGAAATTTGACTAAGAGAGTCCTATAAAACGGCGGACGGACGGAAACAGAAATGAGACTGAAAGTCGGCACCTCCATACAAGCACGTCACTATACTATATGAACGGAAATCAGTGTATACGGAAACGATTCATAATGCTATGGAGTCAAATGCTCGATCTCGCGATCTTGGAAGTGGCGGAAAGTTTGAATACGCCACTAAAGTGTAGATTGCGAACCAAAAAAAATTATGGTTATTACCTGCGAATTTCTGTGCATATGTGTACATACAACGATTAATTTGGGATTTGAATTTTCAACGAGAATACTTATAAGCATTGGAACCGGTAAATTGAAACACTAATTACCACCTCATTCAGGATGTGGAAGTTTGCATCGTTGGAATGCAACGAAAATTCTTTTTGATGTCATTATTTTCATCATCGTTCAAAATCATATTTTGCAGCATTATTTCGTAGATCGCAAAATAAAAATCCTAAAAAGTCTTTGCGTGTTTTTCGGAGATCAAATCCGCCTGAAAAAATTTTGGAAACAAAAAAAAATGATTTTCGTTGTATTCCAACGATGCAAACTTCAACACCATCGACAATGCATATTTTGTCCCTCGATATTTTCTTTCTTTGAATAATATAAGTCGTATATATCTGTATATATTTATTTCAACGTTCGAAATATCTTACATTCATCATTGTAACATTTTTTCAGAGATATTCATTTTAAATAAATAAGAGATTGGAGATGAGAAATATTTTTTTTTCAGAGTTTTTTTACAAGAGATTGGAGGTGAATTTTTTTTATGGTCGATAAAAAAATATATTCTTTTACTTTACTCTCAAGCTCAATGTTATTTTAGAGGAATAAATCCGAAAAAATATGACATGCTCTAATTTTGTCTAATGATAAGTAAATATATATATTTCAAACTGTGAAATAAATATATACGATTTATATATTATTCAAAGAGAGGAAAAATCGAGTGATATTGTCGATAAAAAAAATGATTTTTTATTGGAATCTCAAGCTCTTTAGCTCAACTCTAACTAAGTGGCGGCGCTCGACAAAGTTTATTCCTCCATTTGATTTTCATGGGAAATTCGCTCCCGACGTTTAAAACTCGACCTACTCAACAACTAATTAATATTTCGTATAATCCGATTGAAGATTCTTAAAGCTCACCCTTACCGCTTCACGAGACTTTTTTATTTTTGAAATAAAAATCTCGGTATAATTATTTTCCGCAATACCTACAGATAGTTTGAACAATACCTTTTTGTAGCTTCGTTATTATTATCTGTAATTTGTGTCATAATAATTGATCTCGAGATTTTAGAAAAGCTCTTTAAAGCTGCAAGGGTCAGGTTTGAGACTCTTCTACCGCGTTTGATAAATATTCATTGTCTAATAGTGTAATAGTTGTCGATCTATTCAAAGTTGAACATGAAGAGCGAATTTTTCATGTAAATTAAGAGTAGACACAAGTCATCGGGCAGAGCGGCTTAAAGTTGTGCTAGAAAGATCGAATTTAGCATGTTTTTTTTACCTCACCATATTGTTTAATTGATCAAGAAATGATTTTATTTCGACACTCCCTAAAAATAATAAAAAGAATACGATACAAATGTATGTACGTGTTTATGTATATATTAGCGTGATTTAAAAAGTCGACTATTTTTTTTTCTTTCACATTCTCCTATTCAGTAATTACAGTAAAGTGAAATTAAAGGTCGTAATATTAATATTTAGAGGTTCCTCATCGCGATTTTTTATTTCCCATGCTAATAATATGGAGAAAACTTTGCTTGCTACTTTTGAATTTTATAACTCACGATCGGACAAACATACAACAATGCCCAAGACATATTTTTGTAGGGAATTGAACGCCCTATAAAGAATGTCTCTTATTGTTTTATCGTAAATCTACTCTTCCAAAAGTTATTCAAGGTCAAAGTTTAAGTTATAGTAAATTTCAAAATTTTTTTCACTTTTCCAGCGAAAGTATGGGACTTATCACGAAATGTCATAGGACCTTGTGTGTAGATAATTTCATTTCTTATAAAAACATGTCGTTTAATAGTTTAATAGTTAACGGCTTTACAAATTCATTTTTTTTATAAAAGATGCCATTTTCGTGAAATTGATTGATATATTAACTAAAAATATAAATAAAAACACGCCAATCTTCATAAACTTATTTTTCATTGTTTATTTACAGTACGAAAAAATTATAAAAATTTTATTCATAACTTTTATGTTTAAAATTAAAAAATGTATTGTTTTATAGAAAATTATAAATAAATGAAACATGTGTTTTACAATTTTCATCGACAGTGAACATTGAAAAGTCCCTTTATAAAAATTGACATCTTTTTATTCCTATTTTTGGTTGATAGAACAATTAATTTCCCGGAAGTAGCATCTTTTCTGTCCAAAATGAATGTATAAAGCCGTTAACAATTATTATCCCTTGAAACTTTTCCGTACCATTGATGTTGAAGTTTGCATCGTTGGAACGCACCGAAATGTATTTTTTACATTTTATTCTCCTCATTTTTTTTATGATGGATCTTTTTTTATAGATAGCGGAATAAGTATCTTCAAAAAGTGGTTGAGGGATTTTTGTAGGCAAGATCTGCCAAAAAGGGTTAAAGGGATTCAGAAAAATGTATTTTCATTCCAACGATTCAAACTTTAATCTCATCCGTATCGGACATGAGGCGTTCGTCTGATATTACTTAGCTTAAATGTCGACGAAGAGATCGCTTGAAAAACAATGCCTAATTGCATAAACACGTATCTACGTATATGTCGTCAGAGTATGATGCGGAAGAGGCAGGATGGGGACGAGGGGCGTAAGTACAATTTAATGAGACGTCAGATGGTCAAACAGCCGAGTAGAATTCGTAACGTTTATATTTCGGACAGTGAGATAGATGCATTGTACAGCCACGAGAAACGAGTATAAGCCAGCAGTGAAGGCAGCTATGTGAATATTATATATATATATATATATATATAATAATAATTTTTTTTGAAATTTTTGTTGAAAATGTTGTTGAGAATGACAAAAAATGAGTTCTGGCCAAATTTTAGCCCTTTATATCAATATTTAGAGGTCCCTCATCGCGATTTACTATTTCCCATTCATTTAACATGGTGAAAAGTTTGTTTGCCGCTTCTCAGCTTTATAACTCGCCTACGGGTAAACACACGAAAATACTCAGATCATTATTTTATAGGAAATTTAACACTGTACAAAAAGGTCCTTAGCCTTCATCCGATAAATTCACTCGTTCGAATTTTATTCGCCGTCAAAGTTGAATCTATGATAAATTTCATGATTTTGTGAGATTTGTGGACTTTTACAACAAAATTATTATTTTTTTTTTGTTTTTTTTTTCGATTCATCTTAAAAAGTATTGTATCCTTTTCAAATTATTCCCCACACAGTTTCTAAAATTCCTAATAGATTTCAATTTATTGTTATTCAAAAGTACATTAGTACAAAAATCTATTCTTAAACCAAATTCCCCTAGCATGATAAACAAATATCTAGGGAATCAATTAAAAAGGATACAATACTTTTCAAGATGAATCACAAAAAAAAAACAACAACAAAAAATCAATAATTTTGTCACAAAAGTCCAAAAGTCTCACAAAATTATGAAATTTGTCATAAATTCAACTTTAATAATGTTGAATAAAATTTAAACGAGTGAATTTGTCTTATTAAGGCTAAGTAACTTTTTTGTAGAGCGTTAAATTTTCTGTAAGCAATATTTTTAGGCGTTTCCGTGTGTTTACCCGTAGGCGAGTTATAAAGCTCAGAAGCGGCAAACAAAACGTTTATCATGTTAAATGAATGGGAAAAAGAAAATCGCGACGAGAAACTTCTAAATATTAATATAAAGGGTTAAAATTCGGTCAGCACTCATTTTTTGTCATTCTCAACATTTTCAACTAAAATTTTAAAAAAATCAATTTTTTTTTGGGCCATGTGTGTGTGTGTGTGTGTGTGTGTGTGTGTGTGTGTGTGTGTGTGTGTGTGTGTGTGTGTGTGTGTGTGTATAAACGACGGAAAATTAATGTATACGATATTGTCCAAGAAAATACGTATATAGAGATGAATGTAGATTCGCGCTTTGATGTAATACACATTAAAGTGCGAATCGTCGTACATCTATGCCGAGCAGCGACACATCTAGAATGAAAAGTAAATAATGACAATAACAATGACAACAGTGACACACGACACAGGCATCTTCTCACCGGATCGAGTTGTGTGTCGCGTACGAAATTTTGCTATATTCGAGAAAGAATGAGTGCACATTAGGCACCCTGAAGCGTAATAATTATTTATTTTATCCGAGTGGACGACAATCGACGAATCGCACTCGCGTAATACCGACGAGCGCGCAGGACCGAGCTAGAGAGCGAGAGAACGCGAAGGGGGTGGGGGAGGAGAGAAAGTGTTTTCGGAGCGCTCGGATGCAACACGACAGAAGGATCGAACTACGCGAACTACAGGCAAAATCGTCGCGGCTCTTCGAGATGAAAAACCCCGGGTAAATATATGGTAGACCGAGCAACAACGACGACGAATCCACAACCCCTACCTTTCCCAATCGCACACGGAGCAGAGACGACCGCGCGACACCGACGCAGCCCGCGAACTTCCGATATTATCGCGATGCGAATCTATAGCCCCTTTTCTTACATATATCGTGTCTGTGTGTGTGTGTGTGCCTTTGCACGTATTTACGTTTCTCACCGATTACCCCATACACGCCTCGTCCCGCGAGAAAATATTTCACGAATCTCCCTCCTGCCCTTCTTTACCGGAGAAGCAAAAAAAGCGAAAACTCCACAATAACATTTAGTACGGGAGTCCGCGGTGACGGCATGAAACGATTGAGGCAATTCTTTAGATTCAGTGTCGTGTTTGGTATGTGCGATACTTATTTATCAGCGACGTTAAAATAAATGTCATTGCGGCGATCTTTTTTATTTTTCCATTAATAACGTATGTGTTGTTTATTAAGGCTATATATAATGTGTATAGCGAGGCGCGCAAATTTACAAATTTCGTGATCGAAGCGTCTCTATCGTGTGGGAGCTACTGCGAGAAAACGACGGTAGTCGCTCGCACATAGCCTCCCCCCCTGACCTACGGTTGGGTACGGTTGAGCGAAAATGTTGGAGCGAGCCGGAGGACGAGAAAGAGGGGGAGAGGGTGCTTTGGTAAAAAAAAAAGCGCTGCACGGTGCTGGGTTGTGGTGCCACCTTTCCGCGCTCGAGGAAATTCGCGAAAACGACATTTCCCTCGTTGATCATGCGCGAGAAGTTTAATCGAATTTTGGCGTTGCAGTCGCGCGCTGCTCGAGAGACAAACCGTCATCTGCTGCCGCCGCTCTACGCTTTCCGTTCAACAGTGTGGGTATAACTGTATATGTGTGGATAAATATATATACACAGGGTGAGTCGCGAGAAACAGAACATCTGAATATCTCTGTTTTTTTTTTCGATGTACAAAGTGGCCGACTACTCGAAACTTCTCGAAACAGCTTTTTTCCAATTGGCGTGTCAAATAACTTCAACAATTTTCACTCGATTTACTTCAAATTTAAAAGTTATTTTCCTAATTCCATTTCGCAGAGAAGTACGTACGGAATTTCTGATTAATCGAAAACTTTTCATTTTATGAGCAGTTTATGAGCATTTATAACGAAATTTTTCACTGACAATTCATTTCTTAAGTTCAAATACCTCCAACTTTTGAATAAAACAATATTTTTTAAATTCCGTACGTACTTCTCTAGGTATTCTAATGTAGATTGACGAGAATTTTTGTTTTTTGTTCTAGGTAAAAAATTGTGGATGCGAAATGTCACGCCGCGGAGCGCCTAAAAAAAATATAACACAATAAAATATTAGTACTCGGCCATTTTGTACATCGAAAAAAATATATATATTTTCTAACAGCTTGATATTCGTACTAAATAGATGTGTAATTAATTTTATGAGTGAATCACTTTTTCACACGAAAAAAATTGTTAAATTCACACATGATTTTATATCCGTTACTGTGGCCTAACGCCTTAAGGGCATGTACAAGGTTAACATAACCTCACAAATTTTCCGACCCAATTTTCTCATAGATAGTTATTTTTTTTAGGAAAAACAAAGCATTAGGCTCTGGAGAATTTCCTGATGCAGAGCTTGATAATTTCCTTTTGTCCTAAATATTATTCATCTCTGAGAAATCTCTGTTTGTAAATTTCAGCTATCTCTCTCGCACTCGTATGTCACGTGGTAGAACTTCTACTTCGCCTTAAGTTTCTGTGAAGGACAGCTTATCGTAACAGGGTGTCTGTTTACAAAAATCTTGGGAAAACACGAACAAAAAAATAAAGCCAAATTAACAACAGTTTCGTGTGAGATGTGCAAATACTTTATTCACCTACTGTACGTATTGGAATTTGAATGGTTTATATATATCTTTTTAAACTTTTTTTCGGTTTTTTCAAGGTCATCAAAGTTTGAAAAGATGGAATGGCATATCCCCCCCCCCCCCCCCCTTGCACATTACAGCCGGCATCCAAACGAATTCAACCATGTAACATAGTATGACCTTCAAATGACCTTCAACCCAAAAATATTGAATAAATAATAATTCAACGTGTATGAGTTTTTTTCTTTCTTTCTGTTACGCTAAATGATTCCTCTGAGCTGGCTTACATTCAAATGTATCACAATAACACAATAAGTAAGAGGTTCGGTGATGACAGAAGATTTACGAAACACCTTCATCTGTTCGTATGTACACGATCGTGTTTATCAGCTACTTGTTACTCTGAATACCTTCTAGGTATCATACTTGGTACATATACTAAAAATCGGCTCGGTAAAATTTCAGGGTCGGTTATCGACCTAATTACAGAGAAAAAAAATATCAAAATTGCGCATTTTTGCGAAGGAATTCCGAGACGACATGCAAAAACCCAATTTCCGGTCGCTGCAAAAGGGTATATAATAGTGAGAATCCGAACCGGTGCGATGGTCTAGTGGTTAGCGTGCTCGCCACTAAACCAGCGGACAGGGAGGTCCCGGGTTCGAATCCCAGTCGCGTACATTTCGTCGTGAAATGTTTTTCTTCGGCACTTCGCGGCGAAATAAGACTAGTTCCACGACTGGGGAGCGAACTCGATGACCGGCTGTATTGGTGTAGGTTTTCCGCAGTTTCCCTATACCCATGACAGAAATGTCATGATGAATATAATACAGAGGGGGAAGTCGGCTGCGGCCGCAAGGGGGGGACAGGGAGAAAGATGGAGAAAAAAAGGAGAAACAGCAGAGGAAAGAAACGGGCACAATGAGGGGAAAGAATAGGTAACAAACGCGAAAAGCGTGTACCTAAGGAAAAAACCAATAAAAAAATAGTGAGAATCCGTCAGATTCTTAAGAATAATCAGATGTACGTACTGAACACTTGTAGTTATATAAAGAATCAATCAAATTTTTATCATGATAACCATTCAAACTCCGATGTGTACATAATTCGTGTATTCAAATCCAGGTGTTCTGTTTCGCGTGACTCACCCTGTATATATATATACGCGCGAGGTGCATGCGAGTGCAGAGTTCGGCGCAACGTCGCACATTGCTTTCTATTTCGTTGCGCCGAATTCTTCCTCCCTATCTCTCTGCACCTACGCAAGCTTCTGTGATGTTAACCTCCCGGTGCCTGTGCCTACGCTATCGTCGATCATCCCTTTGTTACATAATATGTTGCATTTTAGCCATTTTGAGACTTGAAAGAGTGTTCGGACGTGAAAGAAATTTCAGCTGGAAAATAAGCGTATTTGCGCACGCGACATTGTCGAGCCCATCGTCCGCCTGCTAATTGGGGCAAATATCGACAACGGTGAAATAATTTGGCGAAATAATGACGGCTCGGGACATTGAGAAGAGTCACTGGGGAGTGGGAGCAGACGAGAGCGGCGCAACACGCGCGGAGCTCCGTGCTGCTTGGCGCGTAGGGTGGATGGGCGGGAAGCCCAACTGCGCGCGCAATACAGCGCCTTACTGTTTTTCGATCACGAAAAAAGCAGTGAAGTATATTCTGAACGGGGTTGGGACACAATCGCATTCTTGCTCCATCGTTTCGTTTAATTAGAATTCGCGAACATGATTTTTCAATAATCCTCGGACTGTTTCTTGAAATTGCGAAGCCGGTGTACCACGACACGGTCGATCCTAAGATTCCTTCCATACGCACGTGCTTGGAGGTTAGAACGGTCCAGTTGAGTCAAATTACGGTTGCATTTTTCTCAACGAACCTCAAAAAATGCATACAATGTATAGATTTATTCTGTAGATGGTGATCGTTCATACAATATATCATTTAAGGGCAAATTTAAGCATTTTTATATTTTTATTACGGAAATAAAAACTTTTGTGCTACTACCAACTTGAGAAAGTATAACATTATCGATGATTATGAGGAAAAATACTGCGACAGCGAATGTTTTATACAACTCAGAATGAAATTTTGAATCATTGACAATTATGCCTATTTATATTTATGTCACGAGGTTATTTATTATTACCATTAATTAAAATCAAGTGTTGCGAAATACGGCAATTTCGCGGACATTGAGGTTGGCAGCAATGCTCTTCATTCGCCAGCCAAGATTCGTAATCTTCCATCAAACTATGATGATTTAATATTGAATATACGGTTTTTTTAATGTTTACAAAGTTTTAGTTTGCGTTAATCCTTTGTTAGAAATGGTTTATCATACAAGGAACATCCCTCAGGTGACACCCTTCGTTTTAGTTGAAATTTGGATATGTTATAAAGCACCGAAAAGTAAGCGATAAGTATTTTTTTTATCGGCGGAAAAACGGTTTTAAGGGCCGTTAAGGGTTTTATGACCCTCAAAAATGGAGATGTTTTTCGTTTTTCGTCGATAACGTTTTAACGGTACGAGATATTAAAAAATTTCAATTTGCAACAATGTTTATTTTTTTGTGCACTGGACTTTGGAGATGAGAACGATAACGTTATCGACGAAAAACGAAAAACACCCCTATTTTCGAGGATTCGTTTCACCGCTTAAAACCGTTTTCCGCTGATAAAAAAAAATACGTATCGCTTACTTTTCGGTGCTTTATAACGTATCCAAATTTCAACAAAATCGATGGGTGTCACCTGAGGGATGTTCCTTGTTAGTACTGAATAGCCAAAAAATCACATCACCCGTAGCATGAACGTCGTACCCATCTAACCGCACGTCAAATTACATGCATTAAGGGGTGAGGCCACAGTAACGGGTATAAAATCATGTGCGAATTTAACAATTTTTTCCGTATGGAAAAGTGATTCACTCATAAAATAAATTACACGTCTATTTAGTACGAATATCAAGCTGTTAGATTTTTTTTTCGATGTGCAAAATGGGTGACTACTAATGTTTTCTTTTATCTTTTTTTAGGCGCTCAGCGGAGTGACATTTAACATCCACAATTTTTTACCTAGAACAAAAAACAAAAATTCCCGACAATCTACATTAGAATACCTAGAGAAGTACGTACGGAATTTAAAAAATATTGTTTTATTCAAAAGTTGTAGGTATTTGAACTTAAGAAATGAAATTTCAGTGAAACATTTCGTTATAACTGCTCATAAATTGCTCATGAAATGAAAAGTTTTCGATTAATCAGAAATTCCGTACGTTCTTCTCTGCGAAATGCAATTAGGAACATAACTTTTAAATTCGAAGTAAATCGAGGGAAAATTGTTGAAGTTATTTGTCACGCCAATTGGAAAAAAGCTGTTTCGAGAAGTTTCGAGTAGTCGGCCATTTTGTACATAGAAAAAAAAATTTGCTAACAGCTTGATATTCATGCTAAATAGATGCGTAATTAATTTTAAGAGTGAATCACTTTTTCATACGAAAAAAAAATTGTTAAATTCGCACATGATTTTATACCCGATACTCTGGCCCGTTAAACCATTTTTTTATCTCTGGTGTGTTGTGGTTAAATTTTTAAAAAATATTCGTAAAGACTCATTATAGTCTAACCAATAAAATATATATTTTTTTAATTTAAATAACGCTCCAGCCCCCTTAAGGGGAGATACACACCCAGGAGCCGGTAAAGGTCATTTTTGTGAATTTTTTCAAGGAAAACTATTTGAAATTTCGGATTGGGGTTTTAATTATTTAAAAGTATATACATTCAAAAATATGTTTAATTGTCTTTATTTAAAAATACCAAAAATATACAAGGATATTGTATGATCCTTCTAGCGTCGTAAAAAAATCTGCGTATACGGTACCCACTGGCGTTTCTTCAAAAATCATCTGAAAAAAAAACAAAAAGATTATTAAATTAGATACTATAATCTAGTACTTGTCATAGCCGATTTTGAAAATATCGATTTATGAAAAAATGGCGGACGTTTGAACATAAATAGTGATTTTTGGGCCAAAAATTAGTTATTATTTTGCCTATAAAACAAAAACTAAGTAACGGAAAAAAATCCTATGACAAGTGCTAGCTAATGATGTATAGAAAAACCACAAAAAACCTCAAGACAATCGGTTCATTGGTTTTCGAAAAATTTTGGGTACCGATTTGAAAAACGTGGTTTTGAGAAAAACACGTTTGAAAATTTGGGAATGAATAAATCGTGAAATTGATCAACTTACATGGAATCATCGATACCAGGCCCATAGTGTATGTCTTCTACGGTCGACAGAATGTTCATAGTTTCTAAATCCTCGACCATCTAGGTGTATATCTCCCCTCAATGCTATCGGTGAATTAAATCTATACATACTTTTCTTAAATTGCAATCTGTGTGTTTGTTAAAAAAACAAAACAAGATACTTTGCTACCACTACGTCCGTCGGTTGGGATATTTTCAATCGATTTAGAAAATCCGTCGCATGTAGAACTTTGACAATTTCAGCAACGCTTTCTTCATTTCTTTCTCCGAATTGTTCGTTTCCCAGTAAACGAAACGATATTAAAATCGGCGCTCGACGATTCTGCGTACGATGGTGGGAGGTCCTTCTCTCTTCCTCTCATCTGCTCACCGTCTCACTCACCGATCTACATACATTTCTCGCTCTCTCCGTGTCGCACAGTCGGCACACAGCGCTCGTTCCGATTATACTGGTACACCGGCGCAGCAAGAGAGAGAGGGAGAGAACGAGGACGAGAAACACGTCGTGTGTCAAAATTCTGTACTGCGCGAAAATATGGCTGCTCCGGCGAAAAAACGTGAAGTCGACGAGGCAACCAAAGACAATGACGCCGAGCCGATGAGCAGCGACGATAACGACGACGAAGCGGACGATGAACAGCAAGTGAGTTTTCATTTATTAAATTCTTCGCTTCGACGTAAAGCGCGTGCAACAAATTGCCCCGAGGGCGTCGCCGCGTACATAACCTCAAACGAATACACGCGGCTGTCCTCGTTATTTTCTTTCGATAATTCTCATATTCTACGGTTTATCATCGTCTCGCGTAGGATTTTTCCACAACGCGAGTTTTATTTTTCGTGAACATTTTTAAGCTTCCGGAAGCGTATTTTTCAGTTTTTAATTTCACATTGCACAATAAAGCGTAACGGAAATCGTATGCCAGCGATGTGCAGCGCCGAGAAAGTGCATGCCGGCATTTCGGGTTGCCGGCTCCGCGGCGCCGGTTGATACAGAATAGAATATGCATTTCACACCAAATTCTGCAATCTTGTTTTACGGAAAAAAGTATCGTAGAGTTTTTAAATCGAGTTATTGCAATTCCAAGCGGAGATTTGTTGTAATATTTTTGTCTTGGAAACGTACAGTGAAGTACGAACATGCTCCACAAAATTTGCGTTTCCACAAAATTATGAACAGGGTCCTCAACGCAAATTTCGACTGTTGCTTGGAGAGCCAAACTTTAAATTTTAAATGGATTTTCCACAGTACCCCAGGGTGGGAAATGAAAAAGTAGGTTTTCCAAAGTAATATGCTGGATGATGTGAAAGTTCGCATCACTTGAATGCAACGAAAGTGAATTTTCCATCTACTACTCACATTTATGTCGTCGATTCAGAGTACGAAATTCACTCAACCGGTTTTTTGTATCGTCATACGAGAATCACGATCTTAATCCATAAAAAACATTTTAGATCATAGTAAAAGCAAAGAATTGAAAGAAAATAGAAAAGAACTTTCGCTGCGTCGCAACGATGCAATAGAATATTACATCAATGAGGTACGGATACATTCGTAAGTCGCATCACTGCTCCGTCTGTAATTAAACGAGCTGACCCATTTTCGCGCTTCCACAGGGAATGGAAATCCAAGTGGACTTCGAAGGAAGAAATCCTCAGGACAACGATTTCCATGGAATAAAGACGCTGTTGCAACAGCTGTTTCTCAAAGCGCACATAGATCTGGGTGGTCTAACGGACATAATAATATCCCAGAACTACGTCGGTTCGGTGGTGAAGCAATCGGACGACGGCAACGCTTCGGACGACGACGACGACGAAAGCGACGTCAATGACGTTTTTGGCATCACTACCGTAATCAACGTTTCGCCCCGACAGGTAATCGTCTACGACTACTCGCGCTGATTACAAAAGCGAACGAATCTGACGAACGATTATCTCTTTCCGCAGCAAAATCCGTGTGTCGTTCAGCTGAGAGAATTATTGGAACAGTTGGTGAGCGAGCACGGGACCGACGCCGTGAACAACATCGTCAAAAGCGTGCTCGAGAACGATGCCCTTGGTCTGCTGATAAACGAGCGCTTCGTAAATATTCCAGCTCAGATATCGGTACCTCTACTCGAGAATTTGATCTCCGAGATGGAACGCGCCACGCGCAAGAACATGCCTTTCAAATTCGATTATTACATTCTCATATGCAAATTGTACAAATACGCGGAGGGTCGAAGTGGCAAGAAGCGAAAGAACAAGAAGAACGCGCCAACGAGCGAAGAACCGGAGATACTATGGAGCAATCCCGAGGAGGAGGTGCTCGCGGAGAATGCCTATTGCTCGTTCGAGTTCTCGGTCGAGAAAGAAACTGACAGCGGTCTTTCGGGCAATTGGACCGAGGGAGACGACGAGATGGTACCGTACAGACGAGTACTCATACTCGAAGCTGCGAAACTCCGTTCGAGCCTCGACGAGATTAAAAATCTTGTCTCTTAACCGGCTTAACGTTCGAACGAACACACAGATATATATATATATGCAGATAACGCGAACGATCATTACGACTTAAGAGACTGGAGAAGAACAATACGTTCTTCGTACCTCATTCGCATAAGCTTTTTCGCCTAGCGTGGACGAGGGCGCATCGTTTCTCGGGACTTCGCGGAGGGCCCTGCGTCGCTACTCGTAGCCATCAACGTGTACCAAGCTTTTTTTTAATAATATATCTATATATTATATAACAATGTTATTCTTACAAAATAAGTATGAATGTCGTAAATTTTGCGAACGTTGATGAATGCGCCACGTATAGATCATAGATATTTTAGTTCGACCGTTTTTTTCATCACTCTCTCTCTCTCCAAGCGGTGGAAATTCCACGTCGTTGTTTCGCATGTTCGGCGTTTGGTGCAATCGTTACGTGGAAAGATCAACGAATTTAAAGGATTGCCTGATCGGCTTGGCTCGTCGTCTCATTGTTCCGAGTATGTTGAGCATCTCCGAGACCGCCGGTGATGCGTTCTCCGCTTCCTGTCGTCGTTTCTTCTCCTCCTCTCTCTGTTTCTGCGGTAAAACACAGGAATTTCAATTTTACTTTGATGATTGAGCTTTGACGCCGAGAGGACAAAAAAAACGTTGAGAAAATCGTGTCTCCGGGTAATAGATGAAAAAATATAGCGTGCACAATCCAATCGCCCGCGATACGTGTTCGCGCAATACGTGGTCAGCAATAGTTCCGTTTGAAAAATTGGGAAAAGCATTCATTCGCGGAGAATGCGAGGAAAAATCGAATAGGAAGTTGCGATAATTAAGCCTGTATTGGCCGTCGTACAGGCTTAAGGGGTTATATACAGATGAAATTTTCGAAAAATCGATCGAAATTATTTTTTCGTAATGTACATATATTTAAGTACACACGCAGAAAATTTCTTGTCATTCCGGCGAATATTCTCGAAGTTACACGCACATTTGTAATGATATGTCAGAGCGTTCGAAAGTAAGAGGCCGGGGCGCCAGCTGTCTATTGTGAATGTACCCTTCTATTGTATTCAGATACATGGAGTGACAGTGTAGTAGTTTTATATTTATACCTGCGAGGTAAATTTAACTTTTTCTGTTCCCAAAATGGCAAATATTGAAGAGTATTAGTCAGTCTAAACAGGCAAGCCAAGCAGTAAACTCGTGAGCTCGTTTATACTTTCTCCTGTGATCTTTTCGTGAAAATGAAGTGTGCAGAGAAATGAAGGCATCTTCTAAAATGCAAAAGTCGAGACCAAAGAAGCGAGGAACTGTTTTTAATCCAAAAACAGCTGAAACGGATGAAAGTAGTTTTAGTGCCTCTGCGAAAAAATTGAAAATGCAAGAGGAAATCTACTTTCAAGCATGATTATCAGTATAACCACAGAATGTTGCTAGGGCTGTGTAGCCGATTTATCCAGATCTCAGCAATGAAAAATTATTAGAAAGATGTGTGGGTGGTTTCACCCAAAACAACAACGAGAACTACAATCAACTGATATGGAAAATTTCTCCAAAAATAGTTCCGTCTGGTTCGAAAACTGTGGAACTGGCTGCATACATAGCTGCCGGCATATTCAATGAAGGTACAGCATCACTATTGTATTATATGAATGCAATTAGGATTTCACTCGGGCCCAATGCAGATTCATCTACCGAAAGAGAGAATGCACAGCGCGTGACGATCTCCGACCGAAGAGCGTATGAGAGCACGAGAGGGAAGAATGGTCTGCAGACAACAGCAACTAGAGTTATCAGAAGCTGCCGAAGGGGCGGACCGTTTATTATATGGCCCTGGAATAGACGACTCGATGTAAGTAGAACATTTTTTTTTTACTATATGTAAAGTGCTTTTGAAACTTTAAGGGGCTATACCAGTGTGACACTTTCAAAAAATCGTTTTTTCCCCTTTTTCGACAGTTTATACTTTCAAGAATATGAAATGAGATTTTTCAAATTTGCTGACATTGTAACTCAAAGAGCAATTATCCGATTGACTTGAAATTTGAACTGAGTACTCTTGAATATATTTACTCTACAATGACGTAGGATATTTTTGATTGGATGAAAATTGACGATTTGGCATTGAAAAAAACCACCATTTTATAGGCAAGAAAACAGATTTTTTTTTTTAACTACGCCATTTTGTTAGATTTTTTTCTTTTTTCGAAAATCCTATGTCATTGTATAGGAAATACCTTCCAGTTCAACGACATTTTTTCCTTTTACGGTTTCAGCTACTCAATCGGCCGGAATCATGTCAGCAGTGAAGGCGCTTTTCTTTGCGCCTCCGAAGGCAGCGCATAAGTCGGTTGAATCTCAATATTTTTCTATGAAAAAATGATGTAATATAGGTCAAATATAGCCAAATATATTCTTAATTTTCCGAAACATTTAATTAAGTACTTTTCTGCCAAAAAATTCCGGAAAATCACCCAAATTTTCAGCGTTCACACTGGTATAGCCCCTTAAACGCGTTTTTCTCAAAACTGTGTTTTCCAAGTTGGTGAGCAAGATTTCTCGGAAACGGCTGTACCGATCAGTCTCAAATTTTAACACATTCTTTTCAGGCATAGATTTTAGTAATTAATCGAAGGTTTTTTCTCACCGATAAATATATTCCATTTTATAAAGAATTTAAAGCCTAAATTTTTGTCAAAAATCGATTTTGTAGAAGCCGCCATTATGTAAAAAATAACTATTTTGCTTATACTTTCGATCAATTACAAGATAATTCATTATATTAACGAAATATCTTCGTTTTTTTCATTTTAGATGTTTCGCTTTCAAAATAATTATTTTTACAAATGAAAAATGTTAAAATACAGTTAAAAGTTACCATAATATGTGTACAAATTTTTACGTTAATAGATTTAAAGTTGTTCTCAAGAAAAATACTTGAAAAATCGATCTTTTTGGGCCTCCTGACTGTATATACCCCCTTAATTATCGTAACTTCCGGTATCGCCAAGCGTCAATCGTAACGGGACAACTTACGTCGGTTTGTTTCAGGGTAAATCTTCCTCCTTTTATCTGATTGATAATATCATCGATCGCTGTAACGAGAAAAAAAAACGTGCAATTTGTATTTGTGTTGCAGTTGGAATCTTGCAGAAGTCTGCGCGCGGTACCGAAGGAACACGAGTTTCAGAAAGGTTACCGGGTTGTTGGGGCACAGCGGGAGTTTTCTTCGGATTTATGCCAAGCATGTTCTCCATATCGGCCACGGCATTGGCGGTTTGATCGCCCGAGCTGATTCTCTCTCGTGTCGCGAGTCGTATCGATGCGAGGGCGTTGTTCGACGATTTTGGGGGTAGGGGTGGCGGCGGCGGTGGTGGAGGTATGACTACCGGTGGATTTTTCAATAGATCAATTTGATCTTCCAAATTACGAATTACGTTCTCCAGTTGTTTGACGGTATTTTCAGCTCTCTCGGCACGTTCGACCACCATCTCGAGCTCGGACTCGGCGAGCTTCAATTTCTCCTCGACGATCTCGAACTCGAGATTCGCTTCTTTCTCCTCGAGTTTGTCGTGAAGCGCTTGGATCTGCGACTGATGCTCCTGGTGCTCCTCCTCGAGTAATCTCTTGAGGGATTCGACCTCCTGGAGAACGACCAACAGGCGACCGTTCGGATCGTCGCTGATTTCCGCCATTAGAAGTGCACTCTGGTGCGCCAAAACGTTTCGCTCCTTTTGCACCTTCGGAAAAATCATCGACGAACAACGGAGTAACGTATCGTCTCATCGGGATAAAAACAGCAAGTTGAGGTGTCAACGGTACGTTTGTGCGAGAGAATATTAATATTTACCCTGTCGGCCTCCATTTTCATCATCTTGGCCCTTTCTCTTTCACCGTCGCACTGCGTCTTCAATGCCTGCACCTCGTCCGCTACCAGTCTACTCACTCGTTCCATGTTGTCCTTGTGTACTCTCAATTCTCGAAGTTTGTGCTCATCTGAACAAAGCGAAAGAGCACGTTGACATTATCGAACTCGACGAGAAACGCGATTTCAAAAGTTTGCGTTCGAATTATTTTACAGTTGTTTAACGGTGACACGCGATTGTTCAACGATGATTGAAAATGCAAATTCCATGTCTATGAGTTTGGTTGGGTTGATGTTGCAATTCGTTCTATGTGATTTTCGGACGAACTTACACGAGAGCCAAAAAAACTTATTGCAATATCGAAAAGTTGCGGCTTGGGGTCACGTGATGGATTGCATCAGCTGAATGAAGCGTTCTGATTGGTTATTGACATAGAACGTTTTAGTGGTGTGTTCAGAATAACATTTTTAAACATAATGGCCACAAGAGACAGAACTTTTTGCAATATCAACTACTATATACAATATGCAAGAATCCAAATAGATTTCAATGCTCAAGATAAGTTTGCCACATTAGCTCCTCAAGAACGTATGGAAGATACTATCCCAGGCAGTAGTCGTCGCTACCTAACGAGAAAAGGTTGCGAGGTCGATCTCTCCGATTTCGATGAAATTTGGCATGCTTGTAGAATGGTTAGAAATAGGGGACACGTATTTTTTTATATCTGCCCGATTTTTAAGGGTTGAAACGCACCCTCGAAAATTGGGGTGTTTTTCGTCCATAACGTTTTAACGGTACGAGATATGAAAAAAATTCAAATTGCAACGATGTTTATTTTTTCGTGTACTATACATTCGAGATGAGAACGATAATGCTATCGACGAAAAACGAAAAAAACACCCCTATTTTCGGAAGTGCGCTTCACCCCTTGAAAATCGGGTTCTGCAGATATAACAAAAATACGTGTGGCCTATTTTTAGCCATTCTACAGGCATGCCAAATTTCATCGAAATCGGAGAGATCGACCTCGCAACCTTTCCTTGTAAAATGTAAAGTTACATTAAAAGTTACAGTAAAATTCCAGTACACAAGTGGCATGTATAGACCAAGTCTCTAACTCGCAATTGAAAGTATTTTTTTAAAGATTGCTTTACCTTGATTTGGCAAAAATGTATCCAATTAAGGGGTCTTCTCACTTTAGACGTTAAAAATGCTATTTTCGTGAATTTTTTTGATAGGCTTATATTATAGATATTGATATAAAAGTTGTTACACTTAATAAATACACTTTCGAAATACATTTTAAAAAAATTGATGTATTTATGTAACCCAAACAAATTTTAAACGGGTTTTTCCCGAAACAACGTTTTTCGACGGCTTGTTGATAAAATCTTTGAAACTACTGAACGGATCCTTGTGAAATTTTAACCGCACATTCTTTATAACTATAGCTATGGCGCATATCAAGAATTTTTTTTAATTTTAATATTTACTATTTTTTTTGCCAATAACTGTGAAAAAACACGTTTTTTTTGTTTTTTTTTTCGAAAAATGTCCGCCATTTTGTTATTTTTGCATATATAAATAATCGTATGATATGCGCTATAGCTATTAACATACTGAATCTAAAACCGTATGATTTATTTGTTTCAAATGATCCATCTCCGAGATTTCATCAACAGCGCAGACCTACAATTTTTTTAGGACATTTTTTTAACTTCCATTTTCGTCTATAAATAGTGACTTAAATAAATTTAAAAAATGTAATGTATTTCGAAAGGTTATTTATTAAGTGTAACAACTTTTATATCAATATTTATAAAACAAACCTATTAAAAAATCATGAAAATAGCCTTTTTTTAGCGTCTAAAGTGACCCCTTAAGACTCCCACACATATTTGAACACTAGAAAAATAGCCTTTTTTTAGCGTCTTAAGAAGACCCCTTAAGACTCCCACACATATTTGAACACCGCATTCGTTATTTCACGTCAAAAGCATACCCTTACCTTGTACACCCATCTTTCATTGGTTTTCACCAAGAATTAGAGAAAAGCACCAAAAAATATCGATTTTTACGATTTACCTTTGTTCCTCAATGCACGTTCCTCATCCACCTGAGCAGACAACAGAGCCGCCTGTTCCTGAGCCTCGAATTCCTGCAGCCTGGCCGAATTTAGCTCCGTCTGGAGTCGAGCCACTTCTTGACTGAGTTCTGCAACGACAAAGAATAATTTTACAATTGTTAAAAAAGGACCACTGAAAAAAATGGACGTTTTTTTTAAAATTCTTACAGATCGACGCGGACGAATACGTACCTCGAACCGTTTCTCTCAATTCTTCGATGTCCGCGTCCGAGTTGGCATCAACCTCGTCCAAAAAGTCGACCTCGGTTTGCGAACCATCCGGATTCGACTGAATGAATTGCTGCACGAGAACCTGCGAGCGTCTCTTCAACTCTCGGTTTTGCTTGTACCACTGCAATGGAGATTGTACGTTACGGCGACTCCGTCATATCGCGTTCGTATTGTAACGACACGCTCCTATACACAGAGTGTCCCATTTCGAATGCACACCTCAAATAATACGCGTAAAAACATCTTCACTGGGCGATATAAAACAATAATTTCATCGCCGTTTTTTTTCACCAGAATTAATTATTGTCGCAAAAATATCTATTTTCGAAATAAATCGGACTAAAAAAAAGGATTAGTTTCTCCGGGATGAAAAACACGTAGGTCCCACAGGGTACGTATTAAAAATGGGACACCCGGTTGCCTTCGAGGTTTTTTTTATGAAATGCGATAAGACCCCAACGCGCGCCTCGACAGTAATTCGAATCCCTACACGTTGAAGTTTGCATCGTTGGAACGCAACGAAACATTTTTTTCCTCCAATTGCCAATTATCTTTAGGAGAACAAAGTCACGGCAATCTTTTTTTTTTAAGATTCTTCTTAGAGACCTACAACCTAAATTTAACGCAAATGATTTTAGATAACAGAAAAAATGGAGTAAAAATCAAGTTAAAAAAAACTTCATTGCATTCCAACGATGCAAACTTCGACAACATATTCCTACAATTATCTTAAGGGGTTAGGCCACAGTAACGGGTATAAAATCATGTGCAAATTTAAGAATTTTCTTTTCGTATGAAAAGTGATTCAATCATAAAATTGATTACACATCTATTTAGTATGAATATCAAGCTGTTAGAAAATATATATATATTTTTTTCGATGTACAAAATGGCCGACTACTAATATTTTCTTTTATTTTTTTCAGGCGCTCCGCGGCGTGACATTTAGCATCCACAATTTTTACCTAGAACAAAAAACAAAAATTCTCGTCAATCTACATTAGAATACCTAGAGAAGTACGTACGGAATTGAAAAAATATTGTTTTCTTCAGAAGTTGTAGGTATTTGAATTGAGTTGCAGGTGTTTGAATGAATTTTCAGTGACAAATTTCGTATAAAACTGCTCATAAAATGAAAAGTTTTCGATTAATCAGAAATTCCGTACGTACTTCTCTGCGAAATGCAATTAGGAACATGACTTTTAAATTTGAAGTAAATCGAGTGAAAATTGGGATAAAGTTCCGAAAACCCCCCACCTCCGATTGCGTTGAAATTTTGTGAAGACCTTCATTTTAGTGTTGTAAAAGAACCCCTAAAGGGATTATTAGCACAGTGAAGTAGTTTTCGAGATATCGATTTTTAAAATTATAAAAAAATATTTTCTTTCGCTGATATCTCAATAGTGGTAAATATGCAGTTTTCGAAAAAATGATAAGAGATACTTTTTGTAGGAAATTAAATTTGCTACAAAAAGGTCTTACACAAAATTTTCAAAAACTGCATATTTTAGCTTGAAAATTAAAAAAATATGTTTAATTGACAATGGGCAAGTTTTCCGTCAGCTGACCACGGTGAACAGAACGTTCATTAATTTTTTTATTTTTATTCAACTTTCAATCATATAAAAAGTAGTTTTAGTGTCACTGTTTAGTAGTTTAGTGTTAATGTTTAGTAGCGCTTGATCTCGCCGGGGGGGGGCGGACACCCCTCCCCCCGTGGTCCAGTAGCAACTCATTCCAGTTGCCACTCACTCCAGTAGCTAGCACACCCTTAAAATTAGCCAAAAACTCGCCCAATGTCAATTAAACGCATTTTTTAAATTTTCAAGCAAAAATATGCAGTTTTTGAAAACTTTGTATAGGACTTTTTTGTAGCAAATTTAATTTCCTACAAAAAGTGTCTCTTACTATTTTTCCAAAAACTGCATATTTACCGAGTTTTCAACGAAAGAAAATTTTGTCTCGAAATTTCAAAAATCGATATCTCGAAAACTACTTCGATGCGCCAAAAATCCCTTTAGGGGTTCTTTTATAACACTAAAATGAAGGTCTTCACAAAATTTCAGCTCAATCGGAGGTGGGGGGTTTTTGGAACTGCCCCCGAAAATTGTTGAAGTTATTTGTCACGCCAATTGGAAAAAAGCGAGAAAAACGCGTTTAAAGTTTTACGCCCAAAGTCGGTGAAAAAAAATGTTCTTGCTATAAATCGAATAGTAACTTATTCTTATGACGAATAAGCACCGTTTTAGCGAAAAAAGTCGATTTTTTGAAAATTGTACTGTGGCCTTACCCCTTAAGGCGAGTCCTACCTGAGACGCTTGCTGCATCGCTTTGTGCATCGCACCAGTCTCGACATCGTACTGCCGCTTGAGTTGTTCGTACTCCTTGCAAACTGCCTCCGACACTGTCGGGCGACGAAAAAATAATTATTTGTTTTTCCAACGCGGTCAAGACACTCCCTTCTCGTTAGAAACGACCGTCGAGTATTTAGAGTCCAATTACATCTCCGAGCCCGTGTCCTATTTACCTGTGCGCAACTTTTGTAGCTTTCGATCCTTATCCTCCGATTGCGAATGCAGGCTCTCGTTCTCCTTCTGCAATTGGCGATATTTTCGTTGCAGATCCGCCTGTTCACGTATAGCTGGAACAGCATATTTTTGTTTTTTGTTCAAGTCGGGTGTTTTTTTTTGCCTTCACGCAGATAACTAATCGAGCGCCACTTTCGCAACGGGCATCGCTGTGGAATACGAAACACGGAGGATGACAATCGATACTCTTGTAAACCGTGTCTCATCGAGTCGAGTGCGAAAGCACGTTTCGACCTCGTACGTCGCGCATACTAAAACGCCGCGGTGGACTGCCCCTGTGTTCGCGTGTACACGCGGAACGTAGTCATGAATGAATCACGCGAACAGACGCGGGAGGAACAAGGTCCACGTGGGGGCAAGCACGCTGGGTGTGCCTCGATCGGAGATGTCAGGACGTATGCTCGGTATTTCTTAAAGCTTCGTCGTAAATCTCTGTAGGCTGGGCCCGAGCCGACCCCACCTACTTGTAAATTATATTAGGCTCGTTACTATCAGCTTTGCGATGATGATCAACGTCGATGACGAGAAAGATAATAGAACGAGGCAAACAAAATCTACAAAGAAAGGGCGCCTTCTTACGAACATTCGCGCATTGAACTGAGTTTTGCTGTAAAAATTTACTCGTGGCTGTGCAATCGCGGGTACGGTGGAAATTTGGTGTGTGATTGTGTGTGTACGTTGGAAATAGATTTTAGGGTCATATTAAATAGAAAAGAATTATATACCACAGTTATTACGGAAAACAGGCTTTTTAAATTGGATCTGATATCATATTGAAGCTGATCAAACTATTTTACATCAACCCTTACTTGCCACTGTGGGGTTCGAAACACCCCACCCACTCTTTTACCTTATACGAAAATGTATTGGTGTATTCTACAGAAGTGTGGCAAGTAAGGGCCCTTTGCGGTGTAGTGTAACACTGGTGTTACACCTTATTACTACGAAAACATACCTATTCAATTTTTATTTTTCACGTAGCGGGTGTCGTCAATAACGAAAGTGCAAAAAAAAACGTGCACGTCAAGAAAAATGTATACTTCAAAGGGTTAATTTTGATTTTTGTCTCAATAACCTACATGGTCTTGCAAAGTGAACTCCTTAGATGCTCTGACAAAATTTCCAAGTAAAAATATTCAATAGTTGATTTTTTATAACAATTTGTGTCGTTGGGGTGTGAATCAACCCCAGTGTGGCAAGTACATAATTCTACAGAAGTGTGGCAAGTGCGGGTTAAGTATTTAGCGAAGAGCTTTCCTGTTAATGCCGGAAGGCATCGCACGCCAAAAAAGCGTCGGACGTTTTCGGCCCAATTTCGCTCAAGCAGACGGGCGAATAGCCAAAAATTCTAGATATCCTCTCAGCATTTCATTCTCGCCCTGAGAGCTTAATTGCAGTCTAAAAAACGGTTATGCAAAATAACACTATAATTTTATAATATCAGTAGCGTGATCGTAGGGAATCCTCCGGCGATCTGAATACCATAACAATAATATAATCAAATCTTTGCCTTACATATTAAACTGTAACTTAATATGTAAGTGAAAAATGTAATTATATTATTGTTATGGTATTCAGATCAATTGAGCTTTGACCGGAAATATATGAAAAACAAGGTTCGAAAAAAAGTAATGCAACTTTTTTGCTATCTTGAGGTTTTGTTGTAAATCTCATCGTTTTCGTACTCCATCGCAATTTTCAAATTATCTATTTTGTCAGAAAAAACAAAATATTGATGAAAAAAATCGTAGAATTTTTTTTTAAACCAAATTGAATCTTAGCCCCCCCCCTTTATGATTTTGGTCGAAGAACTGCGTAAAAATTTGTTTTACTGCAAATGGGGGCCATTCAAAAAGGAACAAAAATACGACGAAACATGGTCGTTTTCAAAACCGGGTGCTAATTGTAAGAAAAATCGTAAACATTTTTGAAAAAAAGCCAAAATGAAGGTAAATCCCTCCTCTTTAAAATGCCGTTTATTAAATTGGCCTAGGTCAACTACCGGCGAAATAGCATAGAAAACCGTTCCGGCACTCTTTTAAACTGTTGTCCGGAAACTTTTCGCCGGTACTGTATATGTGACAAAACATTGGGAACTATCCGACACGTATTTTTTTATCGGCGGAAACCGGGTTTAAGGGTGGAAACCACCCCTCCGAGAAAGTCATATCGAGGCGTGATTTTGCAGTTTCACTCACAAGCATTCCACCCATCTCAATGAAACAAAAACCAAAATTCTTCTGACGTAAAGCGATAACAAATGCACTATTGAATTACTACAAAGAAATTAAATTAAGGGGTGACATGTCTTTCTTTACGGGGTAGTTTCTCCCCTTAAAACCTCTAGTTTAAAATAAATACCTGTCTAATAGTTCCAATGCCTTAGCACATATACGAGTTTCAACAAAATCGAAGGCGAACACTTCAATGATGTTCCCTATGAGTCTAAATTTGCGATTTTTAATAAGAAAGTCCTAAACGACCTAGATGTCGTTTTTTTCCTCAACAGCGATGTAATAAAACTTCAAAGTTGATCTCTAACGTTTCAACAAGTGCCTAAAAATAAACAAGTATCCTTTAGCATTCGTCGGTGAGTCGCTCGACCTTGCTGAGTATAAAAATAAAAAACGAAGAGCGTCGTTCCTACTCACGTCACGATCCCTCTTTCTGAGATAACTGATTTTTTTTACACTTTTGGTACCTCCATTCCATGCATTCAAGAATTTTCCGAGGCTTTGCCGTAAAATACTTTGGCAACCCCTGAGATTATTTCGAAATCCAGACAACGTTATATACCAAATAAATTGTTATCGTATTTCAACGAGTCCAAAAACCTTTCCAACAAACTCACCAGCTTCGGACTTTTGGAGGAGAGCTTTTCTCATTCGCTCGGCCTCCTCGTACTTGGTTTTCCATCGAGCGTCAGAAGAGAGGGAGCTGTTGCTTCTATTCAATTTGGAATTTTCATAGCTGTTTCTCTTTGCAGATGACCCGAGGAGGGACGCCGTCGTCGACGTGGACTGCAGTCGGTCCTCGTGGTTGGCATTGCTGCGCAACATGGCTGACCCAAACGAGGAATCGTGGTTTCCATTGTTGACGACGCCCAGAGGACTGTGAGGCTTGTTCGGCTTGATCAACGTCGGCTGATTATTCACCGAATCTTGTAGTTTCTCGAACGAGGCTCGCTGAGCGGCAACGGAAATTCTCGTGTTCCTTCCAGTTCCGCTCGGTGCATTGCACTGCTCGCCGAAGCGCGCTTTGCCCGATCCATTCTGTTGCTGCTGCTGAAGCTTCACGAGACTCGGGATCTTTGGGATGGGAATGTGTGAGTGATTCGCATTGTTCATCGTCGTCGGCGATAATATCCTCGATTGCGAAGTCTCCATCGAGCCACCCTGCAGCACTATCTTCAGCTCACTCTTGTTCATAACTGCCCGTGTACTCTTTCGTCCAGCGTGTTTTTTTTTTTCGTACACACCACGAGCAAAAATCTACCGCATGGGTTCGCGATCGTTGTTACCTGTTTTCAAACACACGGACAAAGAGGACGAACGATAAAATCGGAGTGTACCCACGTGAGACTGTACAACAAGAATTTATTCCAGAGTAGAAACGCAGGAGAGTGCACTCTTGGACAACGGCACTGGAAATTATAACGTTGCAGTTATGTAGCTTGCGGAACGAAAACTTTTTCCGTGATGTCTATTGTTACGCGGAAGGCTGGAACGTGGAAGTTGAAAAAAATCAGCACTCAATCGCACGGTAAATCGAAAGCAGATGTGGTGGTCTCTGGAGGGGCGTTTCTACGCTTGAGGTAGCTCTATCGAGGTCGATTTTGTTATTATTTATAGTGGATATACGTAATGTCGAATTGTTTGGGAAGTTTTACGGAGCTTTACCGTTTCGATCTCGAGATTTTTTATAACGGGAGTAGTAACTTTTAGCTTATCGCCTATAGCAACTGTATCGAAAGCTGGGGCGTGCTCCGTTCTTCTAAAATTACGAGTAAACGCGCGTCGGTTTATTTTTAATTAAAAAAAAATACCAAACAGCGGGGGACTATTATCCGAGTAAGATCAAAATTTTAAAAATTAGAGACTTTTTTGTTACCGTAATGCAATCACGTAAAATATGACATTCGAAGAAAGTTTAGCTTGAAGCTTTACGATCGTCACTGCGAGGAATATTTAATAGTACCCGCGAGAGATGGGATTTTTTTTAACTTTCACCCCCTTATGAGAGTGGATTCCGGGGAATTGAAATTGTTGGAATTTTTTTTGCGGGCTCCTTTCGGGCCACGGTACAAACAACGCTAAGAAAAAAAGATCATCTTCAACCCGCGGGAGATATGATTATTTCAACTTTCACCTCCCCTTCCTCCCGATAAGGGTGGGTGCCGGAGATTAAACTCGTTGGCATTTTTTTGCGGGTTCTTTTTGAGTCACAGTACAAACAGCGTCAAGCAAAAAAATCACCTTCAACCCCCGAGAGTTCGGATTTTTCCACATCCCCCCCCCCTCCCCCCGACAAGGGTGGCTTCCGGAGAATTAAAATCGTTGGAATTTTGGGGGGGGGCTCCTTTCGGGCTACGGTGCAAACAACGCCAATAAAAAAAAATTAGCTTCAATCCGCGAGAAATAAGATTTTTCCCAACTTTTACCCCCCCCCCCGATGAGGGTGGATTCCGGACAATCAAAATCGTTGGAATTTTTTTTTCGGGGCTCCTTTCAGGACACGGTACAAACAACGCCAAGAAAAAAGATCTTCAACCCGCGGGAGATAGGATTTTTTTCAACTTTCACCCCCCGATAAGGGTGGGTTCCGGAAAATTAAAATCGTTGGTATCATTTTTGGGGGGCTCCTTTCGGGTCATGGTACAAACAACGCCAATATAAAAAAAAGATCTTCAACCCGCGGAAAATAGGATTTTTTCCAACTTTCACCCCCCGATGAGGGTGGGTTCCGGACAATCAAAATCGTTGGAATTTTTTTTTTGGCGGGCTCCTTTCAGGCCACAGTACAAAGAACGCCAAGAAAAAAAATCTTCAACCCACGGGCGATAGGATTTTTTTCAACTTTCACCCCCCGATAAGGGTGGGTTCCGGAGAATTAAAATCGTTGCAATTTTTGCAACGATTTTGGGAAGAGGAGGGGGGGGGACTTCTTTCAGCCCACGGTACAATCAACGCCAATGAAAAAATTGTTTATCTCCAACCCCCAGAAGATAGGATTTTTTCATCATTCACCCTTCGATTGGGTCCCGGTGGTCGAAAACAAAAACAAACATATTTCGCAACGTTTTCCGAGGAACTAGAGTTCAATAGTTCAAGAAATTATTTACAAAATTAAACCGTTGCGTCGCAACATTGCAAACTCCAGACCCATTAGACAATATTAATTCACGTGTAGCAGCGTTGCGAGTATACACTCAATCAAAAGATCGATGCCAAACGTTCAACGATCCCTATACTTTACCCCGTATTATGAAAAACCACGTTCATACGAATGTACACAACAGATGTGCAAGGCGCTAAAAATAGCCGGGGTCAACGGGACGTAAGTTCGTAACGTAACGCGGTGCACTATTGGTAGATTGTTGAGGAACAAGTGCAGCCCTACGAGAAGGAAAGAGAAATAGGAAAGGAAAATGAGAAACGAGATAGAGAGCTAGAACACTCACAGGGTTAATAACTTTAGGAGTCTCTAAAAATAGGTTTCTTCCGCGCGGTGCATCTGCGAGTTCAACCCCCCGAGAGCAACACGAGGCTCGAGTGGAAGCCCCCCGCCGCTCGGAGATACGTGTATACAAACCGATCTTTCACTAGACACACGCGTACGCGCGGGCTCGAGCACGTATACAGAACGACGGTGACCAAAAGTGATAATTCTTGCTTTTTTCTTTGAAATTTTGTATACTCATCTATATTGACTCGCTGAACACGAATGTGATAATTAACATTGGCGCAAATTGTATTTTCAAGGTCAAAACTCGAAAAAACGGTATATTTATCTTGGCGGAAAATGTTTCCTACAAAAGTTGTAGATTATAGAAAAATACACATTTTACGCTTATACATTTTTGTCCAAAACATATTTTTTTCGTGAAAAACGGGATTATACTAAATTTCGTCACGACCGATCTGCTGCACCGATCAGCACGAGGTCGTGAATCGTTACGCCCGCGTTGTATACGATATTTTTTGCAACAGTGTGTAGAAAATTCGTGAATGTAAGTAAGTTGTAGAATGTATGAATTCGACTCTGGTTTGTTTGTTTGTTTGGGTTTGTTTTTTTGTTTGGGTTTGTTTTATTTTATTGGGATTTATTTATTTATTTGGATGTTTTGTTTGGGTTTTTTTATTGGTTTGTTTGTTTGGGGTTTTTTTTTTATTGGTATGGGTTTGAGGTTTTAATGAACTTGGACAAAGCTAATTCGGTCGTGACAACATTGAGTTTCATCGCGTTTTTCTCAAAAAAAAATTGTTTTAGACAAAAATGTATAGAACATAAAATGTGTATTTTTCTATAATCTACAACTTTTGTAGGAAATATTTTTCTCTAAGATCAATATACAATTTTTTCGAGTTTTGACCGCGAAAATCGTATTTACGCCAATTTTTTGCAACAGTGTGTAGAAAATTCGTGAATGGAAGTAACTTATATAATGTATGAATTCGACTCTAGTTTGTTTGGGTTTGTTTTATTATATTAGGTTTCATTTATTTATTTGTTTGGGTTTTTTATTGGTTTGTTTGTTTGGGTGTTTTTGTTTTGTTTGTTTGGGGTTTTTTTTTATTGGTATGGGTGTGGGGTTTTAATGAACTTGGACAAAGCTAATTCGGTCGTGACAAAATTTAGTTTCAACCCGTTTTTCTCCAAAAAAATTGTTTTAGACAAAAAAATGTATAGAACATGAAGTGTGTATTTTTCTATAATCCACAACTTTTATAGGAAACATTTTTCTCTAAGATCAATATACCATTTTTTCGGGTTTGGACCTTGAAAATGAAATTTGCGCCAATTTTAGTTATTATATTCGTGTTCAGCGAGTCAAAATACACAAGCATACGAAATTTCAAGGAAAAAAGCTGTACGGGCTTTTCGGAAGTTGATCAAAAAGAAATGTGCTCCACTGTAAAATGTGATAACGAATGCGATCAAGTGATAACGATCGTGCATACCAGCGACGTTTGACCCTGTCATTCAACCGAACGTAAATTATCTCATAAACTTCACTCACGCGATATCGATGCACGAAAAAATACTCATCAAACGACAATTAAATGATAAAAATATAGACGAATTAAATCACGCACTTGAGATTTCAACACTTCAATAACCCACTGGAAAAGTTCATGTCGATTTTTGCAAATATTTCAACGTGCGGAGAGTTAATGAATTATTTGTATTATTTCCATGCCAGCAGGTTCATCAGCCGGGCGAGGCTGAACGAGGTTGAGGAGGCACGAATAAACGCGGTCCTCGCATTCGAGGAGTCAACTGGAGAATGTGTCTTAATTTCTTTAGCTACGCGTGTTGCTCGCTGCTGTGTGATCCGAGGGCGGGGAGGGAGGGCTCCGACGTTGGAAAGCCCTGAGTGAGCAAGAGTAAGCGCGATTCTGGGGACGAGAGAGAAAGAGAGAAAATCCGAAGAGACGAGGAATGTGCAACGGCAACGAATTCTCTTCTCTGTTACGACGTGTATATACGAGCGTATATAAAATACTCGGGTGTACCGTACGAGTTGCGTACTGCTACCGCGTGTATGTGTGTGTGTGTGTGTGGCTGTATCGCACGCTTCTTTGAGCATTCGCGCTCACTCGAATCTCAGCTGCGCCAGCCTTCGCGTCACCTTAAACAACGTTGCTCAACGCTGTGCCGGATTCGATTATTATGATTCTCCCCACGGCTAACTGGAAATCCCGGTATATTGCAATCGCACTTTTCATACACGAGGCATTCTACTCGTAAGCCGAGCGGCTGAAACTCGACACTTGCAATTTTGTGAATCCTGCGGTGCAGGTTTCACCTTGTTTCGCAGTGTGTGGACCACGGGCGTTCTCGGGAGGCGGTTGCTCCGAAAAGATAAGAATGCAGCTATCGAACCGTCAGATCACACGGATGCATCTTACGCTATCAAGGGTACACTATTGTGTAGTTTAAGTATTGTTATATAATAATACTTTTATATATAATATAAATTTTATATATAACTAGCTGACCCGGCGAACTCTGTTCCGCCTTAGAGGCAATAAATAAGCAGATTTTGGATTTTATTCAATTCAATTTTTTATTAGGAAAAATATAAATATAAACAATCAAGTATTTTAATGATTCTTTATTGTTTATGTATTTTGGTGCATCGGTTGTACTCTTCAGTTAAGCACCTTGTGATACACGACATTTTTTGTTTTATTATCAGGCGCAAATACAAACAACGCAGATGGGCTTCCGACCCGTGAACATGCCACATATAATTGCCCATGTGAAAAACATTTATTTTCAAGATTCAGACCACAAACTTTCAAAGATTGTCCTTGTGATTTGTTAATGGTCATGGCGAATGCAAGACGGATCGGAAATTGAAGTCTTTTAAACTCAAACGGCATATCGGTTGGGATCATCGGGATCCTCGGAATGAGAACTTCCTCACCTTCGAATTTTCCTTTGAGTATCGTCGCGTAAATCACATTGTTCATCAATTTACTTACCACCAAACGCGTACCGTTGCAAAGTTTTGGTGGGTTTATGTTTCGAAGCATAATTACTACGGAGCCAACCTTGAGGCGTAATTTGTGCGGTGGTAAGCCAGGCACATCCAAAGAGTTTAAAAATTCAATTGGATAGTTGGTGGCTTCATCTTCGTTTGTTACACAGTCAATTGATTTGAATAAATGCAATGTTCCAATGATATCATTCTGAATTAGGTAGTTTAGGTCATCTACATCTTTATTCTTAGCCGCTAAAATTGCTCGTTCACTCAACCATTCATTATTTTTGTAGTTAGTAATGATGTTTGGAAATACTTTGTTGATAAGTTCGTCTTTCGATCAGACAAAGTTACAGAAATTCTGAGGAAAAGAAATCAATCCGCTTGATTCGTCAACCGGTACTCGACCATTACCGATAGTAAGCAATTGCTCAGAGAAATCTTTAGCAGATGTATCATTAAGCAATGCAACTCTCATGTTTGTTGTTAGCTGAAGTTTCTTTACATAGCGCCATAGATTCGATGATTTGAGGCAAGCGTTTATTTCGTCGGCAGCCGTTGATCTTGGAATTACTGGCAGTGTTTGGCGGAAATCGCCAGACAGTAAAATCATTGCGCCTCCAAAACATCTTGAGTCATTGCGTAGATCTTTCAATGTTCGGTTGAGTGCAAAGACAAAATTACGTTTAGCTGTCATTTAAGTTTTGTTATTCCACTGTCATTTGCGTTTTGTGTCATGTCAGATGTGTTTTTGTTATACCACGTTTTATAGTGACTTGACTGAAACGCGGTCGAACGGGATAAAAAGTATCCTATGTCCGTCTCCTGGTTCTAAGCTACTTCCCCACCAATTTTCAGCTAAATCCGTTCAGCCGTTCTTGAGTTATAAGTGGTGTAACTAACATCACTTTCTTTTATATACAGGGTGTCCCATTTTAATCTTACACCTGAATTTTCTCGAAAAATATTGCTCGGACGAAATATTGTGTGGAACAAAACTTCTAGGGATTGAAGGGGGACGTTTGAAAAAAATTTATTTGAGGAGCCAAACTTCCAAATGGTGGCGTTACAAAGGCGACATATTTTTTTCAAACGGAAACATAACTTTTTTTTATTGCCAAAAAATTTGTCAGCTGAAAACTAAAAACTTTTGTTGAAAAATTTTTTTGATAAAGTTCATAGTTTTCAAGTGAGAACATCATTTTCAATTATTTCAGATGTATCCAGGATTTGTGTGTGTGTGTGTGTGTGTGTGTGTGTGTATGTGTGTGTGTGTGTTTGGCTCCTCAAATAAATTTTTTTCAAACGTCCCCCTTCAATCCCTAGAAGTTTTGTTCCACACAATAGTTCGTCCGAGCAATATTTTTCGAGAAAATTCAGGTGTAAGATTAAAATGGGACACCCTGTATATAGATTTTTCCTAATAAAAAATTGAATTGAATAAAATCCAAAATCTGCTTATTTATTGCCTCTAAGGCGGAACAGAGTTCGCCGGGTCAGCTAGTTTTATATATAATATAAATTTTATATATAATATATAGATATATTATATCTAAAATACTAAAAAACTATTAAGTCTACACTATTGTGTAGACTTATATACGCGAAAAATCTCAAAATTCTTTATTTTTTTATTTATTTTTTATTCCATTAGCCAAACGGTTAGGAATATGACACAACAAAATATAAAAAATAAAATACCGACAGAATATCGAGTAAAAAAATGTTAAGTTTCAAATTTTTATTATAGTAATTTTTTTTAAATATCATTGTTGGTTCACACTGAAGATACATTCAGTATGCAATTATAAATATGTTTATTTTTTTCAGACACCCACATCGATGCCGAGAACTTTCACCATCAACGGGCGCGCAAAAAAAAATACATTGCTTTATTATGTTATATCTCCGCCTTGTCAATATTTCTGATTTTTTTACATATGCTTAACCATGTGCATAAATGATGCGTAAAAAAATGTCAATATATGCGTCATTTTTATTTAACCGCGTCTAGAAAAGTACGTTCGAAAATCGGCGATATCGCGTATATAAGGTCTATAGACCTTATATAAGGTCTATAAATAAATAATAAGGCCAGAGCCCGAATTAGAAGGTCCGAAAAATCGTTTTTTAACTGCTTAAGGGGAGGTATACACCGAGATGGTCGAGGTCGAGGATTTAGAAGCTATGAACGTTCCGTCGACCGTAGAAGTCCTACCTATGGGCCTGGTATCGATGATTCCATGTTAATTGACAAATTTCATGATTTATTCATTCCCAAATTTTCAAACGCGTTTTCCTCAAAACCATGTTTTTCAAATCGGTACCCAACATTTCTCGAAAAGCAATGAACCGATTGCCTTGAGGTTTTTTGTGGTTATTCTATACACCATTATCTAGTACTTGTCATAGGATTTTTTTTTCGTTACTTAGTTTTTGTTTTATAGGCAAAATAATAACTAATTTTTGGCCCAAAAATCACTATTTATGTTCAAACGTCCGCCATTTTGTCATAAATCGATATTTTCAAAATCGGCTATGACAAGTACTAGATTATAGTATCTAATATAATAATCTTTTTGGTTTTTTTTTCAGATGATTTTTGAAGAAACGCCAGTGGGTACCGTATACGCAGATTTTTTTACGACGCTCCAAGGATCATACAATATCCTTGTATATTTTTGATATTTTGAAATAAAGAAAATTAAACATATTTTTGAATGTATATACTTTTAGATAATTAAAACCCCAAACCGAAATTTCAAATAGTTTTCCTTGAAAAAAATCACAAAAATGACCTTTTTCCGGCTCCTAGGTGTATATCTCCCCTTAAATCGATAAACAAACAATCGAAGAATATATTTACAAAGTTACAGAGGCCAATTGCAAATATTTTCGAAGATACACGACCAACGGCAGAGAAGCGTTTTTGATATTGATTTGATATAGAGAGACATTTGATATTGATATTTCCTCCTATTGAAAACTTTGAACCGCGTTTTCTCCAGTTTTCATTTTCACGATTTTTCCAAATTGGCGAGCGTGATAGCAAAAAAAACTAAACGACCTATTGAATCAAACCAAAGTTTATTTTCTTCAGTATGAAAATCTCTTCTAAGTGAATTAAAGAAGTCGTTGAAAAAGCCTTTTTAAATAATTTTTATAGCACGTCAAAGTGTTTTTTTTAATCACGTGTTTTTTCAAACCTGAGAAAAGTTATAATTCTACGATCGTTCAGCTTTTTCTTAATTCACCCAGAAGAAAAATATATATGAGAATTGAACATTTTATTGGTTGTTTTGGTTCAGTCAAGAATTACGAGTTGCATCTTTCCAGCCGATTGGGGACTGCAGTGTCGAGACGCACATGGAATAGGCTGATAAATCTGCAATAACGTTGAAGTTTGCATCGTTGGAATGCAACGAAAATGAATTCTTTTTAATTACTCACATTTTGTTGGCCGATTTAGGTTGTGAACATCTCTTAATCCTTTCTACCCATTGTTATTAGAAATTTACGACCTCAATATGTAAAAAAATAGTCTGGATAACGTTAAACACGAAGAAAAAAAAATGAAAAAAAATATTGCATTCCAACGATGCAAACTTCAACGTCATAAATCTGCAGTAATTCATTGTTTCATGTTGAACATTTTTTTATCCATTTCAAATATACATGAAAAAATACCTCGATGTTTACTGGGCTCTCTTGTTTTTCCCTTCTAAACAAATTCCCGAAAAGACACTTTTTTGGACCTTCTAATTCAGGCCCCCGCCTTAAGGTGGCTCGAAACATAACAAAGGATTATTGACTCTTGGGGGCCGTTCATAAATGACGTCATTTTAAAATAGGCGGTGGGGTCTAGTCGTTGGATGACGGTGACGATAATTGGATTATGACGATAGGAAGGATAGGATGATTTCGAGGGGGAGTAAATCAGCAAAAATCGATTACGTAACAATGGCATAGGGGATAAAAATATTCACGCCAAATTTTCCCGCTCCGACTCAACGGTGAGTGGTACCGCTCGCTTTTTTTCCCCATTTGATTTGCACGGAAAATGTTGGACGCGACGAGTGGATTTTCCGGGTAAATCGAATGGGAAAAAAATTGCGAGCGCTACTACTCTTAAAGCTAAGGAGCTCAAGTTTTGCATGATTTTTTTTGTACATATCGCTATTGCTTGAATGGGAAAGAGGTGCCTTTTTTGACACGCTAGTACAGTAAATTTGTAAAATTAATGTTCACAACGCGCCGGAGAATTTAAATCAAATATGGCGAATCTGCAGTTTTCGATTCGTAAAAGTCTCACCAACTACATTAATTATTACGAACTGCCAATTCGCCAAGAATCAAATTAACACGATGCGCCTTGCATTATTAACTTGATATTGTAATCTTCGGTACCCAAATAGCAAAGTATAAAATTGGTTTGACCCTCGGCCCCCTTCACTGAGCATCGCTCGCTCTCTCAGTTACCGTAGCAACAAACCGAGACACGAAATATGTAGAAGCGACGCTACGGCTATTTAAAACTTCACGATTGTCGCGATTTCGAAAAAGTGGCCAAAAAAATCGAAAATGTTCTTGTTCCGACTTTTGAACCGTTCCAAGAGTCTATCTAATGACAAATTTTCCGCCAATTACTAATATGACCGAATTTTTGTCGAGAGCCGAAAAATACGCGAGTTAAACGCGAAAAAACGTGTTTTCGCGCACTTTTTACGATTTTTAATATAAATTAAGAGTTTTGGAGAAAATTAATGGTGAATTCGTAGTCAAGGGGTCAAAATACATCGAAAGGGACTTATGAAAAAAATATTTAAAATTCAAATCTTTTTCCCACCTCGGCCAAACACGTTTTTTCACTGTATCGTCCATAATTCATCTTCACTTTGGATTGTAAACTCCGTTTTGTGCGGAGTCTTTTCGTAATCGTTGTCTCTTTAAAATGCCATTTAATTTTTGACAGCATTTTAAATACGGATCATCATTTTTTGACAATCTTCCCATACATAACCCTTTTGTTCGACCATTTTTCGAGTGGACTTTCCGGAAAAACTAATTGAGATATCGGGATAAATTGAGCGGTAATTTATACATTTGCCAAAATCCTTTTAAAAAATAAACAAAGGATCCAAACATTTTTTTCGACCTTTAAACAATTTCAGGCGTCTATCCGATGGTAAATTTTTGACCGATTCCGAATATCACGAAGTTCTTGTCTAAAGCTAAAAATTACAGCGTCTAAACGCAAAAACATTTTTTCCCGCGTTTTTTGACGATTTTATAATAAAAATTGAAATTTTTAATGGAAACTAATGGTAAATTACTATTCAGGAGCTTAAGATAGATGCATGGGAGATTATAAAAAAAAAATCATCGATTTTTTTCGCATCCGCCAAAAATAAGAGTCTTCACTTAATTAATCGCCGCTCATTTCTTCTCCAATTCGATTTGAAACTCCGCTTTGCGCGCATTCTCTTCTCAACCGTTTGCTCCAAAAGCTGTCGCTCGATTCGTCGAGCTACGATTATCGTTTGATTTTTGGCAGAATTTCTAATTCGTACCATCGCTCATCGCGAATTTTTCCATACTCTTAACAACAATTTGGAGTAAAAATGTTTTGAAACAACATACACATTTTTTATGCAGAAAAAACAGCTGCGATAAGGAACTTTGACTATGGGATAGTTTACCCCCTGAGCTTGTTAACCGGCAAAAATGCAAAAATACGTAAACTCAAATTTTATCCCCCCTTCAAAGTGTCACCCATTTTATTCAATTTAATGCACCCCTCTTAAATGTGGGGTGAGAGAAAAAAATAAAGGGGTGATTTATCCTTTATTGTGAATTTTGTTCACTGTACTCACAGTGGATTTCTGATAGTTTGGCATGAAAAGAATGTTCGTTATTGTTCTACTGAAATCGGTGAATTGCTTGCGGGTGAAACTGCAGAATCAACCCTTGATCTGCTTCTCTCTAAGGGGTAGTTCCACCCCCTTGAAACCATATTGTTGTAGCATCTAACCTCGACAGAATGAAACTCTCGAACCTGATGCCTCTTAATGATCCCTTTCTTTATAAGAATTGAAAAAGAAGAACAATGAAAATTACATACTCGTCGGTCGCTAGGCTCTCGTCTCTCTACTCTCGCGCCATCTCTCCACGCGCACTGCTCATCGCCATGAGCGCCATCTATATTCTTCGCAGTATTGTCAGGTTAGGAGATTTTCTCCTAGATCAGGGGGCCGACACTAGTAGATAAATGCTGTTCGCAAAATGTCCTTGCCGCATTGTGGCGCTAGTAGTCGTGTGATAGACATGCATATATATATATGTTGCGCCGGTATTTCGGATGTCTTACATGAATAAAAATCTATTGATATATTTGGAATGATTTTCCGTTCTAATGATTTTCCATTTGAACATAATGAATAACGTCGCCATAACGATAACAGGCGAAAGCCACGAAAGTATCGAATCGTTCAGCTGATCGGTGTATTTAGCGCCGAAGGCTGTCACACAACAGCGAACGCTAGACAGTGGCGATTTCGAGAACTAAAAAGCTGGGACAGAACTCGTTTTCGTTTATCGTATGGGAATAGTAGGCCAGTGTCAGGGGGCTGTCCTAGATTTAGGGGTATTTCAACTGGGTTGGGAGAGAAATAGGGGGAATAAATTTGTAGGAGATTTTTTAGGAGAATTCTGAAGCGTGAGGGTATTTTTAGGGAATTATAAATTTCCGAGTTTTTTTTTGTCAAAACAAGTAAAATACCAACCACAAGTGCACCAATTCCCAGTGAACGCAGACAAACAAGTAAGCCCAAACAAACGAAAACAATCATTCAAACCCAACGGATACAAGCTGCGAAACAAAATGTCGGTCGCAATGATCGATGCTATAAAGCACGTTCGACTCACGCTCCGCGTTGATTACTGTGACTTTAAGCCGACAGCTCGTATGTTGAAGCGTTTCAGCTCTGAGAATATTTATAATAATATAAATGACAGCGATATAGAAGACCTAGACCGGTGGTTGGGAGACGAGGAGAGAGAACGGATAGAGGAGAAAATAGAGGCGGAATTAAAAAAGAAGCCGACGACACAACTGTGTACTTATGTTAAAGAATTCGAAAGGTTGGTTAGGGAAATGACAAATGATGAAAGGGAAAAGAGACAAAGAGAGCTGTGAAAAGAAATAGAATAAGGAATAGAATATAAGTAGATATAAGAGAACGTATGTAAAGACGATTGGACATGGCGGAGGGGGTCAATTATGTAAACACCCGGAGAGGGTATACTTGAAATAAACTGAATACATATAAATGACAGCGATATTGGAACTCTCGATATATTTCCTGACAATTAGGGTCGAAATTTAGCTATTCATGCATCAGTGAATTCTCCATTGCAATAAGTATCAATCCGATGGGGAATCCACTCTGTGCTCATTCTGTTCGTTACCGTTTTCGCTTTAAAATGCCGCTTTGTCCATCGTGCTGCGGGTATTTTTCGATTTTTGGCAGAATTTCAAAGAGGGACCATCGATTTTAGCAAATTTTTCCACACTTTTCCAATAAAAATTGAGGGTTTCGGTGGAACTAATAGTGAATTTGTATTCAGGGGGGCAAAAATACGTAAAATGGACTTGGAATGGACCGTCGTCAATAAATATAAGTTACACTATAGAATAGTTCAAAGTATATACTCCGCTAATAAGTAAAAATTGTAATAATAAACAAATATATAGACAAATATAAAAACGGGATTCTTGTAATATGCAAATTCAAAAAGAAATAAATCCCCTCTAAGGCCCAAAGACAGATTGCCATACCACGATAAATGTTTTTGCCGACCATACGTTTCACCTGACTACAACAATTATTTCCATAAAAAAAATTATTCATTTTCATCTATAATTCGCACAGATCGCAGCAATTAAGTTTCAAAACAAAATACTCAAAACCGGTGCGATGGTCTAGTGGTTAGCGTGCTCGCCACTAAACCAGCGGACCGGGAGGTCGCAGGTTCGAATCCCAGGCGCGTACATTTCGTCGTGAAATATTTTTCTTCGGCATTTCGCGGCGAAATAAGACTAGGTCCACGACTGGGGGGCGAACTCGATGACCGGCTGTATTGGTATAGGTTTTCCGCAGTTTCCCTATACCCATGACAGAAATGTCATGATGAATATGATACAGAGGGGGAAGTCGGCTGCGGCCGCAAGAGGGGGGAACAGGGGAAAGATGGAGAAGAAAAGGAGTAACACAGTAGAGGAAAGAATGGTCATAATGATGGGAAAGAATAGGTAACAAACGCGACAAGCGTGTACCTAAGGAAAAAAGAACACTCAATAAACAAGTCGAAAATTCATTTTACATAACAGCTATGTTCAGGCCAGTAGCTCGGTGGGGGCTATTTAGGATATTCTTAGGGGTAACCGGCGATGGTCTAGGGGGAAGCCGCCAGAACCATCTGGCAACACTGATCCTTCGTTAGAATATTACAACAATATTTCCGCCGATGAAAAAATACGTACTAATAGTTTTCAATGCTTTACCACATACATGAATTTAAACAAAATCGAAGGCGAACGCCAAAGTGATGTTCCTTCTAAGGAGGTAAAACAAATCACAGTAAGGCTCGAACGCCCATTAGTTTGCTCCGGAATGCCTTGTACATAAGTTTACATACATGTGTGTCATGCGTGCTGGTGTTTTCGAGTGCGAGAGTCACACGGTTTGTCCCTCTCCTACTCTCGGGCGATGCTACGAACTCCGCTTATTGCAATTCTCGCGTGTGCAACGCAGCTTGCATTAACGAGAAGTTTGCATAAAACAGTGACGTCAACGCGGTGATTTTTACCTTGATATCCCGGTTGCAATATAATTACAGCTATACACTTATCGGGCGAGCACTCGGCTGACTCCAGCATTTTTCTACGCGTTTGTTTATTTGTTCAAGTTTCCGCGAACCTCTAAAAACGTCTCCCGTGTCAAAAATGGCCACTTTTATATATTTTCCCTAAACGGAAGAGCTTCTTCATACGACGATGTTTTTCAAGATTGTTTCAACAGCTAATTGTATTTTTCACTTGGCTTTTGGCAATTCCACACCGATAACATTGTCTACACACTGTTGTGAGATCTTTTGACACGCTGTAAAAAAAATGGCGTGCCTGAGAACTAAACAGCACCAAAAGTGCCGCGATCTCCGTCGATTCCACTGAATTTGTTGCGAGCTCGGAACGTTTGTAAATGTTGAAACTTTATATGGAGTACATTGAGACAGACGGACCGTACAATTTCAGGAATTTTATTCGAGATTTTAAGATACTCCATAGAACAGGGTTAAATTGACATTAAGGGTAACTTTAACAGAGCGTGGTGTGCGAGGACAGACTGATTATTGTTTAACGGTTTTTCTATTGTTGCTCAAATTTGTTGTTCAAGTTTATTATAATGATGCTAAAGTTGATTTTAATGTGGCTCAAGTTGATTTTGATCTCAAGGCTAATTATAAAACCGATCAAGTACCTATATTAGTACCCTAAGTACTTGATATTTTTATGTAAAATGTTTCCTTAATAAAGATAACAATTTGACTGTAAAAAAAGTTTAAGTTCAATTTTTTAAGGGTAAGATTCCGAACCCCTCCCCGATCGAGCTGTAATTTTGCACAAACCACTCTTTTAATATTTTAAGGGGTCTTCTCACTTTTGATAGGTTTATATTATAGATATTGATATAAAAAGTGTTACCCTTAATAAATACACTTTCGAAACATATTAAAAAAAAAGATGAAATCTCGGAGATGGATCATCCGAAACGAAAAAATCAAACGGTTTTAGATTCAGTATGTTAATGGCTATAGCGCATATCATACGATTTTTTATGCATGCGAAAATAACAAAATGGCGGACATTTTTCGAAAAACCCAAAAAAACGTGTTTTTTCACCGTCTTTGGCAACAAAAATATTAAATATCAAAATTTTGAAAAAATCCTTGATATGCGCTATAGCTATAGTTGTAAAGAAAATGTGGTTAAAATTTCACAAGGATCGGTTCAGTAGTTTCGAGGATTTTATCAACAAGGCGTCGAAAACGTTGTTTCGAGAAAAACGCGTTTAAAGTTTGCCTGGGTTACATAAATACATTAACATTTTTTTAAATGTATTTTGAAAGTGTATTTATTAAGTGTAATAAATTTTATATCAATATCTATAATGTAAACCTATCAAAAAAAATCATGAAAATAGCCTTTGTAGCGTCCAAAGTGAGAAGACCCCTTAAGACAACCCCTTACGGGATTTTTAGCGACTCGCAAAAGTTTTCGAGATATTGAATTTTAAAGTTTTCATTTTAACGCGCGCCGACTATATATGTAGGGGAAACTGGGGCATTACGGGCTCCCGGGGCAAAAGGGATATCCCCCCTCCCCCGCCAAATTATGCCCGGACACGTTCGGCACTAGTTGTATCGTGTGTCAATCGGTCCCGCGTGAGCGAGACAGTGGTGGAGTGTGAAGTGGCTCTGCGTTGCTCGCCGACAGACAAAAATACGTAAGTTATTACATTTGATATTGTTCTTTAATTTTTAGTTTGCGTTCTGTTTAATTCGTGATTGTGTTAAATGCTGAATTATTTAACTGGTTACTACGATCAACTATGTAACTAAATAAGTAACAATAGAGTTTAAGTAATTACCAAATATTCTTCCGATTTGGTTTACGTTTTCTTTTTACGACCTCCGGGGCTTCATGGGCGGGGTAAAATGGGCAGGATGTCCGTATTGCCTCAGGTTTGTAGTATTTTTTTCAAATTTCCATCTGTACAGGGTTCTTCTCCCTTAAGGGGTAAGGCCACAGTAGAATAGAAAAAATCGATTTTTCTCGCTAAAACGGTGCTTTATCATCATAAGAATAAATTACTATTCGATTTATAGCAAGACATTTTTTTCACCCACTTTGAGCGTATAACGTAAGCCCACCTCTTGCACGGCCATAGAGTACCTAAAACTTTAAACGCGTTTTTCTCGAAAGCTTTCTTCCAATTGGCATGACAAATAACTTCGACAATTTTCACTCGCTTTACTTCAAATTTAAACGTTATGTTCCTAATTGCATTTCGCAGAGAAGTACGTACGGAATTTCTGATTAATCGAAAGCTTTTCATTTTATGAGGAGTTTTATACGAAATTCTCCACTGAAAATTCATTCAAATACCTACAACTCAATTCTAATACCTACAACTTTTGAATAAAACAAGATTTTTTAAATTCCGTACGTACTTCTCTAGGTATTCTAATGTAGATTGACGAGAATTTTTGTTTTTTGTTCTAGGTAAAAAATTGTGGATGCTAAATGTTACGCCGCGGAGCGCCTAAAAAAAGATAACCACAGAAAATATTAGTAGTCGGCCATTTTTGTACATCGAAAAAAAATATATATATTTTCTAACAGCTTGATATTCATACTAAATAGATGTGTAATCAATTTTATGAGTGAGTCACTTTTTCATACGAAAAAATTGTTAAATTCGCACATGATTTTATACCCGTTACTGTGGCCTAACCCCTTAATACATTCCCCATATTCCACTTTATATCCCCACCTTGCGGCCGCAGCCGACTTCCCTCTCTGTATCGCATTCACCATGACATTTTTGCCATGGGTATAGGGAAACTGCGGAAAACCTATACCAATACAGCCAGTCCCGAGTTCGCGTCTCAGTCTCGGAGCTAATCGCGTTTCGTCGAGAAATAAATCACAGGCTACAGTCATACACATACGACCTCAGGTTTGTAGTGATTTGTTCTTTTTTCTGCGGGTACAATTATGGTTCGGCCCTACAAACGAAAGACAGACCGTGGCAAATGAGATATGGAGAAGATAGTAGCAGGGGTTGAACAAGCCGAAAACTAATTGTAAGCTGTAAACGAGCCTCTGCGTGGATTGTCATACAGCCTCCTGCAACGCTCTCTCCAGGTCTATCGACAATGCCACAGGCGTGTACAACACCACCACCAGGAACATCTTTTCATGACATGTCACCAGCATATATTATGCCCAAATCCACAGCACGAGTCCAAAAACAAGTGACTAGACAACGTCGCAAAACAGCAATAATCGGCAGTTTACCATATAAGAGAGATTTAGAAGAAAACAAAACACAGAAGACTGGTGAACGAAAAGAAGGAAGATGAGAAGACTGAACAAAGACAGTAAAAAGCGTAAGAAAACGAATCAGAGGAAGAAGACGTAGAATGTTTATCTTGTGGAGAATGGTACTCTGAGTCTAGAGAAGGTTGGGTAACTTGCCGTGCTTGCACTCAGAAAAAAGATTTATTAAGGACAAAGAATTTTGTCTCCCGGCGAATAAGTTTTCTTATTCGTATGTCGGCCTACTACGATTGTATTAACAGCTAAGAACATTTTTTATTTAACTTTATGTTTAAGATTTACTAAGAATTTTTCTTAACATCTAATACGATATATAAGTTAGAAGAAATAGGTCTTTTATGTCCGACAAATAGAGTTTTTCTTAACATCTAATAGGATTCTTCATAATCCCCCAGCTGGTTTTCTTCGAGGAATTGTGTCATTTCGTCCGTCATTATTTTTTCACTTGATCGTTTTTTCTCACTTAATATTCTTACTTACACTCAAATCATTCCTCACTGTCGAGTTTCTCACTTCCGAAACGCAACACTGACACTTGTGCCAAAAGCATTGGCATAGGAAGAAGCTACATGGTAAGCGTATGCGTGAGCTACATCTGACGAGCGGCCTGCTGTCGGGCTCGTCGCGTTGAAGGGCAAAGTGCGCATGCGCGCATTAGTATCATAGTCGCGAAATAAGAGGTTTTCGTGATTGGAAAGTAGTATTTATTTGATTTGAGGAAATATTTATTCAAATTTTCTATTTTAAATATGGCTTTTAATTGATGCGAAAAATCGGCACGTAAAGAGACATATTTATTTAATATTTTATTAATTTCTAAGAAATTATGTTCTAATGTGCCAATTTATTGAAACATAATAAATCTTTTTTCTGAGTGTGCCACGATGGGCTCACTGTTCTTGCGCCGGCGAAAAAGACAATGATGACGAGTCCCTCCATATTTTCCCATTTTGTTCCAGATTTTAGATTTATATTTGTACTATGCCTATTATGCCCCACATATGACCATTATGCCCCACGCCCGGGGCATAACCAGCATTTTCTTACTTTTTTTAGTTCCTTTCGTACCAAAGACTGCCGAACTAAGACGATTCTTTTGCGTTAAGTTTAAAGATTATTAAGGGCTTAGGCCACAGTAACGTGTATAAAATCATGTGCGAATTTAACAATTTTTTTTCGTATGAAAAAGTAATTCATTCATGAAATTAATCACACATCTATTTAGTATGAATATCAAGCTGTTAGAAATTTTTTTTTTCAATGTACAAAATGGCCGACTACTAATATTTTCTTTTATCTTTTTTTTAGGCGCTCCGCGGCGTGACATTTAGCATCCGCAATTTTTTATCTAGAACAAAAAACAAAAATTCTCGTCAACCTACATTAGAATACCTAGAGAAGTACGTACGGAATTTAATAAATATTGTTTTATTCAAAAGTTGTAGGTATTTGAATGAATTTTCAGTGAAAAATTTCTTTTTCTGTTTCTATTGTCGTTACGGAAAATTTAGAATTTCACACGCGTAGAGCCGTAAGAGACATCTAGAGTTACTTAGTGTGTGAATTATTAGACAGAAATGTGGCCAGCGTGTAATCTCCACAAAGTGCCCTATAAATCAGACGCTTTGTAATCGTAATTTTTCGTCTAAAGTTCTTCGGTAGCTTGGCTCGAAATGTTACGAGTATACTAAGATGTATTTTCACTCAATTCTAGACGAAAATCAGTCAATTGTTAAATATTCGGGTTCGTGAAAGGAATACCTCAAACCCGATCGTGTATGACGAAGAACTGGCCGCAAAACCGCAACATTATAATAATACATCGTGCGCAATATATTTCTCCCCTTGCGGAGCCTTGGCTCTCGCGTTTTAATACGCTTGTGCATACACAAGTGGCATACCAATAATGTCACCCACACACACGCAACGTTAATGCATATGTGTGTATTTATACGTGCACATACGTATGAGACGTTCCACGCAAAAGTAGCTGCTGTGACCGTCAGCAATTTCAGTCACTTTTTATGTATCGCTCCTACAGCGAGACAAAAAAAGCACTCGGTCTTACTCACTTTCAGAAATCATAAACAATTATATTGAAAGACAAAGGGATTGTTGACAATCATTCTTTTTCCACACTTCGAAGAAATCTTTTGTCTGGCGCGACATTTTCGTCGTGTGAGGTCCGAGTAGCGTAGTCGCTCTGGCGCGGGACGCCCCATGTACACACACGAGCGTGAGCGATAAAACTTGCGTTTGTCAATCTCGACCCTGTCGTTGCGGTTTTGAGTCATTCGACAAGTATCCGACAACCTTTGGAAGAGTTCGAGTATAAGAATCGCGCTCTCGAATAATTCTTTGTTCCCTTACTTTATTTTCGTTTTTTCTTTATTCTCATTAAGGGGCTATACCAGTGTGACACTTGCAAAAAATCGATTTTTTTTGCCTTTTTCCACAGTTTCTACTTTCAAGAATATCCTGTAAACATTTCAAGGCCGTATCTCTAATCATTTTATCTTGCAAAAATCGATAGTTAAGTCTTTAAACGCGTTTTTCTCGAAATGAGATTCTTCAAATTTGCTGGCATTGTAACTCAAAGAGCAATTATCCGATTGACTTGAAATTTCAACTGAGTACTCTTGAATATATTTACTCTGCAATGACGTAGGATATTTTTGATTGGATGACAATTGACGATTTGGCATTGAAAAAAACGACCATTTTATAGGCAAGAAAACAGACTTTTTTTCATAACTACGCCATTTTGTTAGATTTTGATATTTTTCGAAAATCCTACGTCATTGTACAGGAAATACCTTCCAGTTTAACGACATTTTTTCCTTTTTCGGTTTCAGCTACTCAATCTTTTGGAACTTTTTTTTTGACGCCTCCGAAGGCAGCATAAGTCGCTTCGATCTCAATATTTTTCTATGAAAAAAATATGTAATCTAGGTCAAATATAGCCAAATATTTTTTTAATTTTCCGAAACATTTAATTGAGTTCTTTGCTTGCAAAAAATCCCGAAAAACACCAAAATTTTCCATTGCCAAAGTAAAGCCCCTTAAGCGGAGGGTAGGGGTTTGCACTTTTGAAAAAACGATTTTTTTGTCTTTTCTTATAGTTAAACATTTCAAGAATATAATCTCAAAATTTCAAGTCAATCAGAGCAAAACTCTCGAAGTTATTGACTATGTAGTCCCGCTCCTCTAACACTGTAGCTCCGACTTCTCCAAACTTCAAACGCGTTTTTTTCGAAACCACTTTTTCAAAGCCCGTGTTCACTGCCATTTGAAAACTACATGACCGATTTATTTCAAACTTGGTACACACTTTCTACATATAAAATACCTCCCCCAACGGTTAGTTTGAGATTTTTTTACATTAAGCGGGTTTTCCACCCCCAAAATGGCGGAATTTTCCGTGAAAAATAAAACTTTTCACTTTACCTGACCACCAAAAATTTAAAAATGGAAAAAAAAATTATCAAAGACCGTTGGTGGGAGGATTTGATGATAGTTTGACTAAATTTTAATGGTACTTGATTTCAGATTATTTCTAGCTGAGATACAGTGAACACCGCAAATCGTGTTTTTCCGAAGGCGTTCTTGGAAAAACTTTGTCACCGGCTTGTTTGAAGATATTTTCGCGTACAAATTTCACGGAATGTTCTTGAAATGACACTTAACAATGTACAAAAGGTTTCAATAAATTTACTCTATCCATATAGATGAAAAAATTCGCAAAAAAGTGTTTTTTTTTCACGCTGAAACCCCTACCCTCCTCTTAATTGCACGCCTTCCAACAGGTCGCCTATTACACGTAATACAATGGCTTACAGAAATGTCCTGAATTCTGTTCGACACTTGAGCGCGCGCACTTTCTCCGTATGGAAACAGGTTTTTTTCTCTCTCTCGAGATGGCGATGCACGCGTCTCGAGCAATTTATCCTTATCGAGATTATCGCGGAAAGAGGCAAGAGTGATTTCTCCAAGCGTAAATGCACCGCGTATTTATATATGGAAAATAGACGATTACGGATTACGGCACATCTCACTTGCAACAGTGTCTTTTTTTAAGTTTCAGGCTCAAGCGACTCCGGCACATATTACAGTGGGCCAACGCGTGCCGTATACTGAGGATACCTACGCTCGATGCTCACGGAACACCAAGCGTATCAGCAACGCGCTTATACTTTCACGCGCTGACTGTTTCGCTCGTTTTTTTCTTCTTTTGACTCACTGTGACTCCGGAGACTCCATTCGTCTCGCGTATGTGCTTTTGGATATGCCAAGCAATCGCTCTGGAGGAAAAAACCCACACGCAGCGTATGTTTGTGTGTGTGGGTGTAACGGCAAGACCCTACTCCGATTTTTCTCGGGACGTAAATTCTTTGATATCGTATCTACACGCTCGGTCGGAAACACTCAAGAAATACGCTCGACCCTCGCTATGCGCACCATAAACGCAGCTTCGATAGTGTGTTAATTTCAGCGCGAAGTAAAAATAAGATTGAGTTTTGACAAAAAAAATATTTTTACCACGGTGCACGCGTTTCGTTCCGTTCGAACGTTGCCTCACGACTGTTTGAAAATTATTGCAAATTCGTCTCATTGTCTCGTGTAATTTTGCTCCCTACTTTTATTGTCTCGTTACGAGATTCGTGTGACTCATGTGTGCTCTGACCCTCGTCTCGCGATCGTTCGCAGCGCGCTGCCGAGTCATCAGCAAAATTCTTTCACCGAACTGCCGCCGTCTCTGCGCGCTACTCTCACGAGCTCCGCCGTTACAAGATCCTTGCGGGAAATAAGGGCAATTCTTTAGATGAGCGACTTCCACTAAATGAGTCTAAACATTTTTTTTTGCTACTTTCTCAATTATTGGGTAATAAATGATGTTCAGTCGGGGGAAGCTGAAATTCACCCCCCCCCCCTTCCACAAAAGTTAAGGGGTTTTGAAGTTCGCGGAAACGCGTGATAGGGCATTTTTGAACATTCCGACGCCTATATTGAGTTTCTTTAGGTTAAAGTATGGCTTTAGGTTAAAGTATGGCTGACAGTATGGTTCGTTTGACATTTCGACGCCTACATTCGGTTTGTTTAGGTTTGTTTGGACACAACAATTTTCCGGAAAAGTCACTTATCTGAAGAATTACCGAAATAAGTTTAAGGCCTTTAACGGTAACGGGTATAAAATCATGTGCGAATTTAACAATTTTTTTTCGTATGAAAAAGTGATTCACTCATAAAATTAATTACACATCTATTTACTATGAATATCAAGCCGTTAGAAAATAAATTTTTTTTTCGATGTCCAAAATGGCCGACTACTCGAAACTTCTCGAAACAGCTTTTTTCCAATTGGCGTGACAAATGACTTCAATAATTTTCACTCGATTTACTTCAAATGTAAAAGTTATGTTCCTAATTGCATTTTGCAGAGAAGTACATACGGAATTTCTGATTAATCGAAAAATTTTCATTTTGTGAGCAGATTATGAGCAGTTATAACGAAATTTTTCACTAAACATTAATTTCTCAAGTTCAAATACCTACAACTTTTGAATAAAACAATATTTTTTAAATTCCGTACGTACTTCTCTAAGCATTCTAATTTAGATTGACGAGAATTTTTGTTTTTTGTTCTAGGTAAAAAATTGTGGATGCTAAATATCACGCCGCGGAGCGCCTAAAAAAAGATAACAAAAGAAAATATTAGTAGTCGGCCATTTTGTACATCGAAAAAAATATATATATTTTTTCTAACAGCTTGATATGCATACTAAATAGATGTGTAATTAATTTTATGAGTGAATCACTTTTTCATACGAAAAAAATTGTTAAATTCGCACATTATTTTATACCCGTAACTGTGGCCTAAGGCCTTAACGTGCGGATTGGTTGGAGCCGGCAGGATGTTCCGATTCGCTGGAGAGCATACACGTGGATTCTTCCTTTGTTGGGGGCTCGGTTGGATACCTGTGTCTATTGTCGCGCGGGATAGGGAGGGCGTGATTGTTATTGAGAATCGAATGGTATCGCAATCCGCGCTGCAAATATGAAACAACGGCGCTGGTATCGTTCTAGGGATTTTTAGGGAATGTCGAGCAAGGTAGAAAGTAATTTCGGGAGTTGAAATATTCATTTTGAAGACGTTTATCGCAATGAGTCATTCGGGAGAAGCATCCAAGTTATTCGGTTATAACGGACGTCGACGAAAACGAATAAAAAGAGCCTCAAAATTGAGGGGTTAGGCGACTGTGAAAAAGACGATCGTTCGTCACTTGAGGCAACTCAAATTGAAGTGGAAGGTCCAACATATGGTGCAAGAATCGCAGATTGAAGGCAAAGATGGGCAAAAAGTAATTAAATTAACAATTAACAATTACTACTGTAGTTGATCATTGAATTACTTTGTAACAGATTACTGAAGTAACTAGTTACCACAAATACCAAGTGTAATGAATCACTGTGTAATTTAATTGAAAGCTAATCTGATGCAAATCAATCGATTACACATCAATTCGAATAATTGTGCGTGTTACAAAAGTCCGAGTTACAGCAGTACTTGCAATTCACGAGCGCGAGTGGACCTTACATATGGTAATTCGTGTAATTGCACGTTACAGTAGTGTGCGCTGTTTGCGGGTCTACCAGACACAAAAGTTGTGTGTTTCTAAAGTTGACAGTCGCGCACACACCACACTTGATCCAACTTTAGAGGTTAAAATGATAATTTCCTCCTATATTATGCCATAAATAATAACGTAAGGGGCCGTTCGCAAATTCCGAAACGCAATTAGGGGGTTCGGCCAGACGTTACGGTCTACGTACGTGGAGCGCGGGGGCGTAACGCAACCGTCAAGGATTGCGTTACGTCGCGATTTAAAAACTGCCAGAAATAGCAAAGTTTTCTGCATGTATAAGTTTTTAATTTAAACCTCGCGTGCAATTTTACCGTGGACAGCTCACAGCGTTCTATACGTAATGTCAGTTAAGGGGGAAAGTCACTGTGCAAGAACTTGCACAGTAGCTTCCCCCATGGAAATTTATGTATGTAAAATATATGCAGAAAATATATGCTACATACATACATACATACATACATACATACATATATATATATATATATATATATATATATATATATATATATATATATATATATATATATATATATATAGGTCGCATATATAGTGACGAAAAATAGAATAATACGTATATATTCAGTATATATGCACCAAATATATGACGCATATATGACCCATATATTTTCGATATATTTTCAATCTATTTTTTGTCAGAAAAACATATAAAAAATGTATGCGACATATATGACTCATATATGTGTCATTTATGCGTCATATATAACGCGTACATTTTTGATACATATTCCTGACAAAAAATATATGCTGTGTATAAACACTATTACAGTTAAACTTAATAAAACTTAAAACTTACACTTAAAAAAAATTAACTTACAGTTAAAGTATGCTATTACATATAAACACTATATACAGATATGCTACGCATATCTGTATATATGTGGCATATATGAACCATTTATGCAGTATATATGTGGTATCTACGCAGTGTGTATGCAACATATGTGCTAAATATATGTGGTATATATGCAGGGTAAATGCTACATATATCATTGATATATGTTACATTGATATACAGTAATACCACGCATATACATCTCATATATAAAAACGTTACGGAAATTAGAATTTAGAATTTTCAATATATGGCATACATTTCACATATATTACAATTATTAATAAAATAAATTTGCAGTATATTTTTGCGTATATAAATTTCCATGGGGGTTTCCCACATCCCCCAAGCAAAATTTGAAGGACATTTTTTTTAAATAATTCTTGAAAGTACATGTGTTGAAAAATGTGTTGGCAGCATTTTTATCCACAAGTCCGAAAATTGACGGACTTATAGTCACTTTAGCGAGAACAGGTAGCGCGGCCGGTTAGTGCCCTCAGCCCCTACAGGTGTGGCACCATTTACAATAGATAAAGTACAGGCTCTTATTATTTTGTGAATTATCATGAAGATGAAAAACCGTCATATCGCCCGCGACTAGATACTTCAATGTAAATATCAATATTCTAGAAAAAACATAACTTCATATCAAGAAACACGGAACGAAAACTTTGAACGCGTTTTTCTCGAAATTAGTTTTTTCAACCTTGTCCGAGCGAATACTTAAAAACTTATCAATCGATTTTCAATTTTTTTAAAACATTTTTGTAATCGCAGTGACTAAGATTGTACGTATCCGCGTTTTTAACATTTGATAATTACTATTTTTCAAGACTGCTTGAATACAGAAAAAGGGCCTTAAAAATAGACAAAAAAATTCCAACCTGTCGGCATTGTGTAAAAAAAAACCAAAATAAAAAGACGGCTACGCATAACGATAACTACATTTGTATAGATATCGATAAATTGTTGACTTTTAATTTACAGATAACCTTACATAAAGATATCGATGGGACAATGAAGAGAGTTTTTTTTCCTCGTCAAATCAAGGCATAAATCTCGGTTAATTTTCAAGATTTTGTCATACAAATTGGTATAAAACTAGTTGAATATATACTTCATAAAATGAGTATAAACCCGATCCTATCATAATTAGTTATGTCTATGAAAAATCGCAATTATTGACGACGAAGCTCCCGTTACGTAACGGAATAGGGGTGGGGGTTCTGGCCAAGCGTTACGGTCCCGTTACGCGAGGGGGTCAAAAATTGGGAAATATTGCGTTACGTAAGTTGTGTACGCCCCCTAATTAGATTACAAAGTATTGGAATACATTCTAATCAGATTACTTTGTAATTAGATACACTATAACAGATTACATAATACGGACTGAGTAATTTGATTACAATGTCATGAAATGCAACTCAATGATCTTACACTGTAATGGAATTACTTTGTAACCAGATTAATAATCGAATCACAATGTAATTTAGTTATGCCCATCTGTGATTGAAGGTAACTTATGATTACAACTATGAAACTGCTAGTAAAACTTTAACGCTTCCTTGACACACTTGTATTTCACCACGATTTTGACACACTGGGTCAATTTGACCCGGATAGTACTTCATCCACCTGCTCTTAACAACCTTTCGTTCGAAATTTATCGAACAAAATCCGGGATACACCTTAAACATTTCTTACTATGTCTGCATAATTAAAATTCGAAAAATATAAAATTAAATTGTTGTGATAAATTATTGAAACCTTGCAATTTTGAAACGCATTTTTCTCGAAGCTAAATTTTTCAAAACGATATACGCGATTTCTCGACATCTAATGAACGGATCGACTTGACATTTGGTACACTTATCGAGTGCAGTAGTAGTTTTGTCTTGGCCGATTTTTTTAAAAAGTTATTAACAATAATGATGTCATTTTTCCTCGAAATATTTTTAAAAAATCAAAATTGCTTTTGGATGCTTCAAACACGATAACGAAAAAAGCTCTGTCAAGTCTGAGCCAATATTATCTATTTTAAGAAGGAAAAAAACTCGTTTTCCGTTTCTGATCAACCGAGTGGCCATAATCAAGTACAACGTTGAGCCTCTCACGTTCAAAGGTCCTTCACGAGATTGTTTATTACTTCTTTAATTATCAATACCTTGCTATCGTTGACCAACGAAATTTGGTACACATACGTGTTAATGTACATCGAAATAAATGTCCGAACGATTTTTCAATCATCTTACTTATTTCTTCAAGATTAATTTCGTTAAATAACCCCGATTTTCTTGTCGTCACAGTAGCCATCCCTCAAGGATTTTAAGGGGAGGGTAGGGGTTTCAGCGTGAAAAAAAAAACTTTTTTGCGATTTTTTTTCATCTATATGGATAGAGTAAGTTTATTGAAACCTTTTGTACATTGTTAAGTGTCATTTCAAGAAAATTCCGTGAAATTTGTACGCGAAAATATCCCCGAACAAGCCGGTGACAAAGCTTTTCCAAAGGCTAGAAATTAACTGAAATCAAGTACCATTAAAATTTAGTCAAAGTATCTTCAAATCCTCCCCCCAACGGAACTAGAAATGATTCGCGATATCAAACACCAACTGTGAAATACGATGGAGGTAGCATTATGCTATGGAGTACATTCTCTTGGAAAGGCATCGGTCCAATCTTTAAAATTGAACGCACTATGAACTCTGCTATGTATAGAGATATTATATTAAAATAAATGCTGTCTTATGCTCGTCAGAATATGCCACGAGGAGTGATTTTTCAGCAAGATAATTATCCAAAACATCGATCACAGCTGCTCCTTCAGCAGGTTTTTAGCAAGAAAAATATTCGAGTTTTAGAGTGGCCGAGTCAATCTCCGGACTGGAATCCCATACAACATTTATGGCAAGAGTTAAAACTAAGAGTACGAACTGAACATTGTGCCAATAAAGCTGCTTTGTGGGGAAAAGTTCAAGAAAAATGGAAAAAGTCTCTCAAGATAGAATCATCAAACTTATTGAATCGATGCCTCGTCGATGTGGTGCCGTGATAGCTTCGAAGGGCATGACTATCAAGTATTCATGAAAATCTTACATTACCGTTTTCAATTCTTTTTCTTGAGTTACTATATTTTTTCTTTGTATATAGTGCGTAATTCGTACTTGGGCGGATAGTTATGAAAAAGCGAAAATTGTTATTTTGGTTATAAATAATTATGAATAGTTATATATAATTTTTTAATAACACGTTTCGATTGCATAATAAACGAATTTTACGATTATATGTTTGTGTTTCCATTTTGCATCCTTTAAACGTTACTCCATCATAAAATTATCTTTGGCCGGACAGTTTTGCATGCAACTATATATATATATATATAATCTTAGATTGTGGCTAACGCTCCAACCTCCTTAAGGAAGAAATTGAGCAAGGTAGCATGTAATTTCGTGAGTTGAAATCTTCATTTTGAAGACGTTTATTGAAATGAGTCATTCGGGAGAAGCGTCCAAGTAATTCGGCAATAACGGACGTCGACGAAAACGAATAAAAAGAGCCTCAAAATTAAGAGCCCATTTGATAAAACGATGACGTTAAAAATTGCTATGACGCAATGGCATTTATAAATATGTCGCCACAATTGACTCTGTGAATTAAAAATACGCGATGTAGTGCATTGCAATCGATTATTCTCCACAATTTTTCGTGGCAATGCATTTTCTTTCAAACGCAGTATCTTTGAGCACGTGCACTTGCAGCTACGACAGCTGCGATGAGTCCTTAGACAATCATTTTTATTTACATCGAGAATTTTATGTTCAGAGCAAACAATTCATGATAATAATAAATTATGAGTCTTTGAAATAGGGTTCATTTAGCCTAAGTGCCAAACAATAGAGAATTCAGCATTGTTTGGTTGTTCAAATTATAAATTGATTTGCTCAATTGGTTGTTAAAGTTCGCAATGTAAAAGTTTTAAAGATTAAAATTAATTGTAATGCAGCTGAAAGTTCGGATCGCGTAAGGCAGTAATTTTGTCACAATAAAGTTGAGAAAAATAATTATGATGAACAATGGCGGCTAATCAATGCCGAAGTTGATAAAAAACCAAAGCTGTATACATTGCGACAAAAAAATTACGTTTAAATGTATAAATGTTATCCATATGGATAAGATTTAAATCTCGTTAATTCGTAATCTTAACCCTCGAACCAAACACTATTTTTCGGCACCTTCTAACGGAATATATGGGTCATTGGCGTCCGCGACATATTTAAGCTTAAATGTTACAAAAAACTTCGGAAAATAATTATACGTGTCTTTTGTGGTTTCAACTGTAAGTTTAATCAATAATAATATCATAACATTAATTTGGGATTGTTTATTTAATCGTTGAAAAAAGAACACATTTTTGTGAAGTAACTTCTTTAAAAAATCCTTTGAGTTATTCTTTCTTCAGATTATATACTTTCAGAAAAAAAAATATGGGAGGCTTCGAGAAGTAAAAAAGGGTATCTATTTTAAGGGTTGAATCTCGCTATTTATTACGAACACTTATAGAAGATAAGATTGATAATCAATGTAAAATATCGATGGATAAATTGAAAAACTTTCGAATAGGAAAGCTCATCGCACTTCTCTTTCTCTTCCTGATGATCTCCTTCTTCGATACAATCTTCATCCTCAGAATTTTCCACGCCGAAATATTTCACTTGCTTGCGAGAACGAAGTAACACCCTAACCTCTTCGCTGGTTTTCGCATCCATTTTCGCTTTTTTTACTCAACACCTTCATGAAAACTTATATTTTGAGTCAAATAACAGAATCATAGAGAAAAAAAATGTTTTCGTGAGGTCGGATTTTACATACGTTTCGAGAACACATGGGTCGTTTGCGTCGACAGGTTTTTACGGCTTGCCAGCTGGAGCCAAATAATCCGATTCTAAGGCCGCGTAAGCCAAGACCGAGTAAACGGACATTTACGGGATACCCCATTATTCGGTTCGAGGGTTGAAATAATTTTTTTAGATCGTAACCGATTTTTTATTGTTCGCGTCTCCCGTGAAAATTTACCAACATTTGTTTTCTCCCAATGTCCGCAGATACGTAACAATTAAGAAAAATTCGACGCATTGACCGTATCATCGAATTACAAATTCGTTATATTCTATGGCAATAAGATCGAACCCTTCAAATTGGGACGTGAGTAAGCAAAATGGTCGCAACGCGTACGTTTCAAAGTATTTATATCTCTAATGTGGAAAAAGTGTGCGAGTGACGGAATATATCAGCTGTGAGATCATCGTTATCAGCGCAGCTTATCGGCCAGAAAAAACGCTTATACAGGATCGTCGAGCTCGAAAACTTCGGCAAACGCTGTAGCGCGAGTCAAGTAACTAAAAGTTACTTATTGTTGCCCGCGTGTAAACAGCACAGTCGCAACTGCTGCGCATTTATAATCCCCGATAGCGGCGACAACGAAGAATGTCTATAATTTATTCCATTTCTCACTCTCCGATGAGTCATGGATTGCGAATGATCATTGAAAACATCAAGCTTTTATTAATGCCGCATCGTCAGCTGCAGCGCCAAGACGCGCTACTTGTCAAGCCAGCGTGCGATTGCTCTCGGAGTACGAGGAAAAATACCGGAGAGCATACTGACGAGATTATAGACTGGAGCTTGCACATGGTAGAAACTATTAACCGGTGAGTGGCCTTGATGGTATCCCCACGCATCCCCGTACATTCGGTGTCAAAACGTTCTCAGTCAGCGAGTTAACCTCAAAAACAAAGTGAAAAGCAGGAACTTTTACGAACTACGATTCTCGAACGAAAATGATTCGCAGTTGGCTGTAAGACGCGAGCTAATACTGTCACAATTCGACTCAATTGGTCTTCCGTATATTCCAGCGCAGTGGAAAAGGTGAGAAACCAGCGCGACTACTTTTCTGACGCGACGATACGAGCGATGCGTGCGCAGCATCCAAAGGATAAAAATATTTTCTCCAATGGTAGAAAAGCGATAGAGATACTAAACTTCCTCTCCCTGTCGCACAAATGACTATTAGGCTACTTGAGAAGGATAGAGATACCCAAGTTTTCTATCTCTGTCGACAACGGATTGGATGAGCACGTTTGGTTCTACCAGTGTAAGCGACGCGGAAGGGGGGAGGCCAGTGTGAGTCGCGCATCCGTAGCAGTACGGTGGCGCTTCTATCTGCATACATCGATAGACAACAGCTGGCTGCTATAACCTCACTTTTTTTTCCGAACAGATTTTCTACGCGTATGACGATTCCTACGATGCTTTCGTTCGTCTTCGTTGTTCTGTTATGGTTTTAATCGTATCGTCTGACAGTAGGACAAGGTGCCTCGTAGCAAGCTTTGATACAAGTTTATCAAAAAGGTCAAAATGGGTAATCAACTGGTCGGTATAGCGCCGAGTCAAATATTCCCGGTGGAGCATTATTTGACAGATCACAGTGACTTACTCTTCGACGTTAAGTATGACACTTTGATAAACGTTTTTTTTTTTCACGCGAATCCGAAAATTACTCGATCTCAATGACGATGTGTCTGTGCAGTTTGGGGAGCACGAGATTCTTCAAAGTCGCCAGGGCTCGCAGCCAAGAGGGTCTGATAGTCGTCAAGGTGTTCGCCATTCACGATCCTACCTTGCCGCTCTCCACGTACAAGGACAAATTGGAGGAGATTCGGTCGAAATTGGCGTCCGCTGTCAATTGTCTACCTTTTCAACGCTCCATCGTGAGTGCCTGCTACGCTTGTCGTGTGTCGAGTGATACGTATAGTTTGGTGATTGCAGCTAATCGAGACTCGATTTTTATTGTCGTTTAAGCTCGCGGAAAAAGCTGGCTTTATCATGCGCGAATACGTCAAGTATTCCCTCTACGACAGAATCAGCACCAGACCTTTCTTGTCGAGCATAGAAAAAAAATGGATCACCTTTCAAGTTCTGTACGCCCTTCATCAAGCCCACAAGGTGAGACGAATTGTGCCTTTTTTTGTCTTTTCAATAACAATGTGCAGAAATCTTACAAATGTACTGCTGTCGCAGTAAGTATCGGATGCGCTGTTAGTTCGGTTTATGCTTGTACGCAAAGTTTGGCGTTGATCCACCAACTTGTGATAGAATTGTAGGACTTTTAATTTGCAGTATCTCGTGTAGTTTTGCTCTTATCCGCTGTAGGCTTGCTCCTAGATATGACAAATGTTATCGATTCTTCGTTTGGGTGATTCATGCATGGAAAAAACTTTTTGGAAATATTCACAATTACCCATCAAGGGGTTAGGCTACTATGGCGACTCGAAAATCAGGCTTATTTGAAAGAAAATAGTTTTTTGGGAATAATTAAGATGATTGAAAAATCGTTCGGACATTTATTTGTATGTACATTAACAAATTTTATTATACAATATTAATAATTGAATAATTGAATAATTTTGGTTGAAATCAAGATTCAGAAATTGATCTGAAACGAAAAAATAAACGCGTTTTTTCTTTAAATAGATAATATTGGCTAAGAATTGACCAAGCATTTTTTTGTAACATGTTTCAATCACAACGAAAATATTTTTGATTTTTTTTTTGTTTTTCAAGGACAAATGACATTATGGTTGTTAATGACTGATGAAAAAAGAATGTTAAGAAATGTGGGTTAAGGGAAAACTACTATTAAACTGAATAAAATTACCAAATTTCAGGTCAATCTGTTCATTAGATGTCGAAAAATCGTGTACCCCATTTTTAAAAACATAAATCTGAGAAAAGCGCGTTCAACAGTTTCACCAGCAGTTCTATCGTCTCAATCATAAGTTTACCTTCAATGTGTGATTCCTGTGCCGTATGTTGGACCTTCCTTTTCAATTTGAGTTGTGACAAACGACTGTTTGTCATTTTCACAGTAGCCTAACCTATTAAATAATCATAGTGTCATCAATTGTCCCACTTCTGAACTCTGTTTCATTTACTCAATTTTCTGTTCTGAAACTCTCAAGTTTCTGAACTCAACTATTAACCAGCACAGGTAACACGATCATTAAAAAAAAACTTCCAACTGGATATTTGAGGCTCGCCGTGTATATCCTGTGACTTGCGATCTACTACTTTATATCTGGGACGAGCATTTGAGAATTGAGCATGTCGGCTGATTTTGCCTGGGACTGTAATTTCCGTTCTTCGGTGAAAGGCAAATCTATTCACTAGCACTTTGGCCCGCTCTTTGCGTGCCGTTAATTCCAACTGAACAGTTTTCAATGTGCAAGAGTTCGCCGAATTCGATATAGAGTGTAGAATAGCGTATCAAAGATACAAAATCCTAGTGCATATTTCTTTGCAACAATGAAATTATATATCGTTGCAACTATGGAAATTGCAGTTCGGAGTGTGCCACGGAGATATCAAACTGGAGAACATTATGATAACGAGCTGGAATTGGGTACTACTGACTGACTTTGCCAGTTACAAACCTACCTATTTACCTGAGGACAATCCTGCCGATTTTTCATACTTCTTCGATACATCAAGAAGAAGGTAATCACTTGCGCAATGCTCAATCGAGCGTTTTCAATCTGACTGAGAAAACACGTAGATGACGTATTTGCTTTCAGAACGTGTTACATCGCTCCGGAAAGATTTGTCAAGACACTTTCGTCGGAGCTGAGCAACACAATGTTGCTCCCTGAGCAAGAGCTCAAGACTGGAGATTTGCATCCGTCGATGGACATTTTTTCCGCTGGTTGCGCCTTGACGGAGCTGTACAACGAGGGTCATCCGCCGTTTGATTTTTCGCAACTGTTAGGTTGGTAAATAGCAAGCATATTTTATGAGACCAACGATCATGGCTTCCGAATTCTCGCACGAGGTCCTGACGCTGACTCTGTTCACCACACACGTCTCGTGTGTACGTCAATAATGTTTCAATGCCTTAATCTTTCTCAAGCCTACAGAAACAGCGAGTACTCTGCCAGCAAACATCTCGACAAAATCGACGATCCTGGTATTCGAGAACTGCTGGCATCCATGTTGGAGAGAAATCCACTGAGCAGAAAGAGCGCCGAAATTTATCTCTCGCAAGCGCGAGGCAAAGTGTTCCCGGAATACTTTTACTCGTTTTTGCAATCGTACATGCTGATATTCTCGGCTGCGCCTATACTCTCGCCGGACGAGAAGATAAATCGTCTCAAGAAGGATATCGGTAATATAATCAATATCCTGAGAGCCGAGGTGAGTTCCAGCAGGAAAAGTTCAAGCGAGACTGACAAAACGGAAAGCGCAAAAAATGGCGACAACGTTCCCAATGCCGAAGCGACCAAAGACGATTCCGGTGTGAGCGAGCTCAACACTATCGTCGAAGTCGACAGCGATCAAAGCTCGGAAAAATGCGATTCGCATAGTGCCGAGGTGAAAGATGGCGCAGAAATTTCGTTGAAAACCAACGACGGGAAGGACGCTAACGCGCCGAATCCCAAAGAGCATCGCGTCGAGAACACGACGAACGATGATCAACGGAACGCCAAGCTGAAGAACAAAAACGACGACGTTAACGACGACGTCGATGGGGAATCCGAATCGTGCGAGAAACTCGACGGACTTATCATAATCACGCAACTCGTAACATCCTGTATCAGAGGACTTCATCATTCTCAATCGAAGCTACAGAGTCTTGAGATTCTACTTGAATTGGCGGAAAATACGTCCGACGAAACGATACTCGACAGAATATTGCCGTACATCGTGAGTATAAAGAAAAACAGAGATATAGGTCATTGTTTTTCAACCGATTTTAGGCATTCTTAATGAATATATATTTACAAAGGTACATATTTGCAAATATGCGACAAAAATGTACATTCTGCCCATCGGAAAACGGCAAGACAGGTTTCTGCTTTGCTGGATTAAAAAATCGTTTCTGTTACTCTCTTCAAGGAAAATCGTAGTAATTAAGGGGAGATATACACCTAGGAGCCGCAAATTAAGGTCATTTTTGTGAATTTTTTCAAGGAAAACTATTTAAAATTTCGGATTGGGGTTTTAATAATCTAAAAGTATATACATTGAAAAATATGTTCAATTTTCTTTATTTAAAAATATCAAAAATATACAAGGATATTGTATGATCCTTGGAGCGTCGTAAAAACATCTGCGTATACGGTACCCACTGGCGTTTCTTCAAAAATCATCTGAAAAAAAAAACCAAAAAGATTATTAAATTAGATACTATAATCTAGTACTTGTCATAGCCGATTTTGAAAATATCGATTTATGACAAAATGGCGGACGTTTGAGCATAAATAGTGATTTTTGGGCCAAAAATTAGTTATTATTTTGCCTATAAAACAAAAACTAAATAACGGACAAAAAAATCCTATGACAAGTACTAGATAATGGTGTATAGAATAACCACAAAAAACCTCAAGGCAATCGGTTCATTGGTTTTCGAGAAATTTTGGGTACCGATTTGAAAAACGTGCTTTTGAGAAAAAACGCATTCGAAAATTTGGGAATGAATAAATCATGAAATTTGTCAACTTACATGGAATCATCGACACCAGGCCCATAGTGTAGGTCTTCTACGGTCGGCGGAATGTTCATAGCTTCTAAATCCTCGATCTCGACCATCTAGGTGTATATCTCACCTTAAATACAATTGTGTCATATATCATGGAGCAAGAAAATGATTTTACATGGCAAACATTTTGAGTTATTTGTTAGTTTCTTGTTTATAAAGGAAACTTTTTCAACTCGAAATTATGACTGCAGCTTATATTATAGAAGCAAGTTTTGTTAACATTTCGAACCTATTCGCATCGCAGTTGCTTAATTTTTGCGAGCATTTCCGTGGACTCGAAAAAATAGTTTGAGCGAAAACGCGTCGAAGTTTTAAAAAGAGCATGAGTATAAAATCGATTTTTTAAGTCCAACAAAGTAGAAACTTGCCTTGAGGTATTCCTTTCGCGGAGGTGTATTTTGTGGGAGCATAAGAAGGACCCTTCTGAGTCATTGGTGAATTGCAGTGGCGCTTAAGGGGTTAGGCCACTGTAAAGGCCGAAAAATAGGCTTTTTGGGGATTTTTTTTCTTCAGAAAAACTACAAAATGAATTGAGATTATAAAAAGGGTGTTTATCATACATATCAGTGACTGTATACAATCATTTTTTTGAAGCGATTAATTTCAAAATGTCAGCTATGCAGCGTTTATTTCAAAACTGCATTTTTTAAGTTGGCCAGAAACATAACTCAGACAATTTTCAACCGATTCACTTGAAATGTTGAATATATCTCGAAAAATACATTGTCTACGAAAGTACGTAGGGTTTTTTTTTATATTTCATAGTTCATTTGTTATTAACAATTATCCGACGACTTTTTAGGCAAATTTTTCACTTTCCAAAATCCAACAGCCGCCTTTTTTAAATTAATCGCTTAAAAAAAATTATTGTATACAGTCACTGATATGTATGATAAATACCCTTTTTTGTAATCTCGATTTATTATGTCGTTTATCTGAAAAAAAAATTCTCAAAAACCTCTAGAGTGGCCTAAGGCCTCAATAAAAATAAGTCACAATCAATTATTATACCCAACGATAAGCGGAAATTAAAAATTTCGCATAAATTTAGTATATTTACACATTTTCACATTTTCTCTGAAACGTCGTCTTTAAACAATCGGTGACTTCCGATTTTATTGTCACGGAATCATAACATTTTATTACACGCGCGAGCAGTTTTTACCAGGCATCTAAAGTTATTTAGTGTATACATTTTTAGATAGAAATGTGGCCAGCGTGTCACGTCCATAAAGCGCGGAAAAAATGAGTCGATTTTTAGCGGCGTCATTTTACGTTAAAAGTTCGGTAACTTGGCTTGAGATGTTACCAGTATACCGGGATGTATTTTTACCTGATTATAGGCGAAAATCAGTTAATTGTTAAATATTCTGGTTCGTGAAAGGAATATCCAGGAAGATGTCTCATTATGCGTCGTTTCTGAACTACGTTCACAGTTCCATCTGGTGCATGATCCAGCACCGCGTGTTCGAGTCTCGGCAATTCACACACTGACAAAGTGCCTCTATCTCGTTAAATCGATACCTCCAAGCGACATCAACATATTCCCCGAGTACATACTGCCCGGACTGGCGCATCTAACGCAAGACACGGCGGTGATCGTGCGTGCTGCTTATGCCGAGAACATCGCACATTTGGCTCATATAGCGTTGCGTTATCTCGAGAACGCTCACATCTCGAATTTGGGAAACAAAGAAGGACCCAAGCCGAGCTACGACAGCGAGCTTCAAACTTTACACGAGATGGTAGATTAAACGCAATTAAAAATTGAAGCGTCACACAACGCAGTAAGTCTTCCTCCCGTTCATCGTGTAATGCGCGTTTTTTCTTCTTTTCACGTTAATATTCAGGTGCAACAATCCGTGTCGATGCTTCTAACGGATTCGCAGAATCTGGTGAAGCAAACCTTGATGGAAAACGGTATCAACAAATTGTGCGTGTTCTTTGGCAAACAAAAGGCCAACGACGTGTTGCTCAGCCACGTAATAACGTTTCTGAATGACAAAGAGGACAAACAACTGCGTGGCTCTTTCTTCGAGTGTATAGTCGGTGTAGCGGCTTACGTTGGTTGGCACAGTAGCCCGATTCTCGTGCCACTTTTGCAACAAGGTCTCACGGATCCCGAGGAGTTCGTCACCAAAAAGGCGATAAACGCGATGGCGACTCTCACGGAACTCGGATTGTTGCACAAATCGGCGCTTTATCAATTGCTGTCGGAAACTGTGATTTTTCTGGTAACTAACGAATCTTCCAGCCGTCGTGCCGATTAATACTCACCGAAATACAGTATCGTAATGTTCGACTGGCTTTGGTTCGCAGGTTCATCCAAATCTGTGGATCAGACACGCGACGGTTGGCTTCGTTTCTGCCGCAGCGAGAACGTTGAATTTGGTCGATGTCCAGTGCAAGGTTCAAGCTCTCATTCATCCGTATCTCAAAAATTCGTTGATACAAATTGAGAAAGAAGTCTTGGTGTTGGAGGCTTTGATAGTGCCGATACCGCGAGCGGTCTACGACTCGGTCGTCAAGTACAACGACATCGACGAATTGTTCTACGTTCTGGAGGAGAGAAAAGCCGCGAGAGCCAAAGCAATCGCGGGCATCGTTCCACAGTACAACGAAACGAGCACTTCGCTGCGAAATGTGGGCTCGGTTTCTTCGTTTCTCTCAGGCGCAATAGTTCGAACAGTAAGGATCGAGAGAATAACGATTTTTTTTATTTTCAGCTCTTCCGCCGCCTCAGCTCGGACTCCATGACGGAAACGGTCGAGGATCATTTGCTCGTGATGAAATCCCATCTCGTAAAAATTAACAAGTACTATCGCGCCTCGGTCGAGAGCAAACACAGCGTCAGCCGACTAGCCGTCGACGGAAAACTCGAGCTGAACACCATGAAGGACAAGATTCGTCATCACATAGTTGTTCTCTATCCAGACACGAAGGGCGACTTGGTTATGCCGGGCTTCAAGAAAATGGATCGTAGGACTTCCGATTCGACGACAACGTATGCCGCCATGAACCAAGAGTGGCGAACGATGTTTGCCGCTCACGACAATTCGCAGGTCGGTGAAATAAAAATCATTTTGTTTTTACACTCTTTTGCATTTGCGATGAATAATATCGTGGTCAGGGGCCGAAAATAATTCGTTCTCGAACATTCGTTTACGATATTTCAGCAAACGATTGTAAAATTGTCGGATATGACCGGAAGCGGTGGAAATCCGAGCCCGAGCATACAAGGCGGAGATATTCATCTTTCGCCGCAGCACAGTCTCGCCGACACTAACAGCATTAACGATCATTCGTTGCACGAACGTTCATACATTCAGTGTAAGCAAAACGTGGATCGTGTCTTGTTGAACAGCGACGAGAATCGCGTTCTCCGTTCTCTCACAGCTTCTTCTGATTTCCAGACAGGTGCGCCCCCTGTAGATTGGAATTGCGCCAATTGACGTACAGAAAACAGGAGCAACACGCTGCGGCGTTGAGAGCTCAGCACTGGGCCGACAACGTCACCTGGCACGGTGGTAAAGCTTTAACGATAACAGCGTGCAAGCGAATAAATTTTCCTAGGCTCAAAATGTCTTTTTCCACGTGCATGCCGTCCAACAGGTCGACTGTTGCCCAACGATTGGAGGCCTCGGGGTCTACCGGTAGCACATCTTTACGAGCACAGAGCCGCGGTTAATCGTTTGGTCTCCATCCCGGACTCGGGATTATTCGCGAGTAGCTCGGCCGACGGTTGCGTTAAAATCTGGGACGCCAGCAAAATGGAGGGAAGAAGCATCGCGAATCGCTCGAGGCAAACCTACGTTCACAGGGGTGGTCCGCTGGTCGGTCTCGCCGTTTGCGAACAGGGCCAATCTCTCGCGAGCTCGGCCAGCCAATCGGGATCCGTTTTTGTCCTACGGATCGAACCGAATTCCAGCAAGATGAATATTCTCTACTCGAGACAACTGCATCTACAGGTTGACAGAGTATTTGACGATACTCTCTCTGCATTGTACGGAGGGAACGGAGGAAGGATCCAAATTAGCGAAAAAATAATTCTTTTTACAGGAAGAAGGATGCGCCGTGGATGTTCAATATTTGGACTCTGGTTCACAATCCGTTCTCATTTATGCCTCGTTGTACGGGTCTCTCGTTGGGTGGGACCTGAGGTGCCCCGGAACGACCTGGCGTTTGGAGAACGATTTGAAACACGGGGTTATAACTTCCTTCTGTGTCAATAACTCTCAGCAGTGGTTGACGCTCGGTACGAGCTCGGGCGTTCACATTTGTTGGGACCTGAGGTTTCAACTACCGATCAGTAGTATCAAGCATCCCTCCGGTTCGTAAACAAACATCCGGTCAAAACGAATCAATATTTTTCTTCCTTTACGACAGTTCCGAGCGAATCGTGGCTTTTAAATTCGCAGGTACTCGAGTGCGAAAAGTGATAACTCATCCGACGGAACACTCGTGGATTATTTCCGCAGTTCAAGGCAACAATGAAATATCAATGTGGAATCTCGAAACGGGCTTTCGACAGGCCGTACTCTGGGCGTCGAGTGCACCGCCGCTGAGCCACTCTCAGGAGGGTCACAGCGTTTGCGCGATGCACGCCGGCACGGTAGATCGCTCCGGGTTTTTACTAGCCGGTGGTTCCGACATGCGGCTACGTTTCTGGGATTTAAATTCACCTACCGATTCTTACATTACTCTACCAGCCGCTAATGACGTTATACTTCCCAATTCGGTAACATACGAGTGAGTAATGGAAAATTACCATTCGTAACCATTTTTCTTTAAGTCCGTAGGCCACAGTAACGGGTATAAAATCATGGGCGAATTTAACAATTTTTTTTGTGAAAATGAAAAAGTGATTCACTCATAAAATTAATTTCACATCTATTTAGTATGGATATCAAGCTGTTAGAAAATATTATTTTTTTTCGATGTTCAAAATGGTCGTCTACTAATATTTTCTTTTATCTTTTTTTTAGGCGCTCCGCGGCGTGACATTTAGCATCCACAATTTTTTACCTAGAACAAAAAATAAAAATTCTCGTCAATCTACATTAGAATAGCTAGAGAAGTACGTACGGAATTTAAAAAATATTGTTTTATTCAAAAGTTGTAGGTATTCGAACTTAAGAAATTAATTTTCAGTGACAAATTTCGTCATAACTGCTCATAAACTGCTCATAAAATGAAAAGTTTTCGATTAATCAGAAATTCCGTACGTACTTCTCTGCGAAATGCAATTAGGAACATAACTTTTAAATTTGAAGTAAATCGAGTGATAATTGTTGAAGTTATTTGTCACACCAATTGAAAAAAGCTGTTTCGAGAAGTTTCGAGTAGTCGGCCATTTTGTACATCGAAAAAATATATATTTTCTAACAGCTTGATATTCATACTAAATAGATGTGTAATTAATTTTGTGAGTGAATCACTTTTTCATACGAAAAAAAAGTTTACTTCGCACATGATTTTATACCCGTTACTGTGGCTTAAGGCCTTAAACATTTTTACCATAATGATATTTACTCCACAAGTACTACGTCCTTTTCCTCTGATATGCACCTACTTGTTCCGCCTTGATCCCCAGTTTGTACAGTTAAAAATCTTCAAAACTCGCGATGAAATTCCTACAGATCCTTTTTCAAACGAATTCTAATCGTTCACGATGCTAAGTCCAAAACTTAAAAAAAAAAAATTGCTCCAATTTCGATAAATATATTCTTTGGAATCTGTCGGAGGTTGTGTGTAAGTGATATCTAAATTGCTAAAAAAAAATTAATCTCGCACCTTTTAGAATCAATCAGCATCGTGGAACGTCGGGTTATCGGAATATTATTAACAAATTGTCCAATAGGTAACGTGAGAACCGAGTTTTCCGAAGTTTCGGACCTGGCCATTTCATTGTTCGAGCAGGCTTACTATTTGTGTTTTATCGTTTCCAGGCAACGACTGATCGACGGTACGAATGTGGTTCAAGAGGTGATGTCCGGTGGCGTTGCCATGTCCTCGTCGACCGGCAGCAGCGTGAGAAGTCGTGGTTCCCTCGACGACTGTGGACCGGGACAGGAAACTCCGTCCTCGGGTCATCACGATACCATCTCGACGGTATCGATGTCCAACACGAGTATCCTCACCGGTAGCACCGACGGCCTTATACAAGTTTGGAAGTGACTCGCAGGTAACTGCGAGACGGTCGCAATAACTTTGGAGTGCGTAGTATTTCTTTAAAAAAAAAAAAAGAAACAAACAAACATATGCAATCACGGAACGAGACTCTTGGGCTAAAGACGATTCTGCTATTGGGCATTCGATCTCGTAATGTCTTAACGTTCCGGTAATTACCCTAATGACAGGACGATGTCCTCCGAATTTCTCTGATTCGTTCGGCGCTGTGATTCCCCATTATTGTTGCAAAGCACTAGATCGCATTGAACGGAAGACTATGAAAGCGAACTCTGAGTCATCAATCGAACAATAGGTCATACGTTAAGTAAATTATTTTTGTACATAACAACGTGAAAAGTGTGCGTGAGAGAGAGAAAGAGAGAGAGCAAATGTGCCGAACTGATGTAATTCCCCGTTTACGACAAATGCACATAATACGCCTTCGATTCGAGTTTCTTTGAAGTGTACATGCGTGAGGAAGCATTCTAAAGTAAAGAGTCCATTTTATCGAGTCATTTTATTTGTCGTTGCATAGTATTTACATCTCAGTTAGAGTTGTGAAGATATCCACATATACATAAATAAATACTATATAGGCAGTTTACAACGTACCACGAAACGCCGAGATGGACTAGACACCAGCGTGTATCATCTCCATTCAGACCCTACGTTAGGCGTGTATCGGCCATTTGTTTATATTACGCGTCGTACATAATAAAAATGTTATTTTTCAACGAAGCTGCGTAGTGTTTGTACAAAAGAATGATGAAAAAAGCCCGTCGTATGTGCATACGTTACACCGGGCGATCAAAAAGGACACGAAGGTACTGCTTGATAGGGTTGGCCAGGGTAAGAAATGCCTTCCGGATTGAGCGTTCGACAAATCTCTTTCCACCGTTCTTTGCCGCCTTTGCCCTGGCGCGGGCGTTGTTCGCGACGGGGTTTGCCGTTGTACGAACTACCTATGCTGAACAAATCGAACCACGGCGCGGCGAACACGTGCACCAGGAGCAGCAGGAACACCAGTAACGTCTTCATCTCTTATCTCATCAGCGGAAAATCGACTTGGTCGGCTCTTCTGTTTTCGACGTTCTCCAAGATTTCTGCACACACAGGTAACACGTCGATATGTAACGATGAATAGTGTTGAGCCACAGTTGAAAGGGATTGCCTCGATTTCTCCCGCGCGTCGGCAACTTACGCTGTAAATGAGCTCGATCTCTTTCGACTCTATTTAAGGATACGATGTTACACAGTTAGGTGAAAATCACCGTCGCTGTGTGTAACGCGAAAAACTAAAGTCGTTTTTTTTTGCGTGTCCACTCTCCTTGCTCCAGTTATCTCGCAGAGACGAACTTCCTCGATGGTGCGAGTGGGACGATAATCAAGCCGCCAGTGGAACGACATCGAACGCTCGCGGCGGTTTTATACGAAACTCTTACGCCCTACCGCGCGTGTCAGCACGAAAAATCCCGGCGACGAATCTCGCGTATACGTCAGGAAGGAGGCAGGATTCTAGAAGCATCAACTTTACGGGCTAATCTTTCGTCGCTACCCGGAGCCCGTCTCGGGTTTGGTGCACAATACGATATATACACGGTAAAACTCTCCTACGTTTTATTCCTCGTCGATTCAAATTCATTTGAATTCTTAATGGCTCTTTGTACCATCCACGATTTGCGTCTCGTCGCGTGTGTGTGTGCGTGTTATCGGACTTTGTCGCCGGGGAACACCGCAGTCGTCTTCCACCCCCTCTTCCCACGGAGATCTTTACAATCTTCTCACGATTTGCAACTGCCAAAGATATATGTCCCTATCAGGTTGAAAGGTAGACGCGACGTCGTTGAAAAAATGCGCAGGGTATTTTTGCACGTGTCAAGACAAGGAAAAAAGAATTTTATACGATTGTGGTTCATGAATAATGAAAAAAAACCACCGCTTTGGCAGGATTTGAGGCAGGGAGGTTTGAAGTTTCGAATCGCCCTCTTATTCCTGCGAAATAAAATGCTATCTTATTTTCCTCGTTTCATAGATGGACCGGACGAGCAACGAATTTGGCGGTAAAGATAACGAGACCTGGATCTTTCGACCTCTCGTATACGAGTGCTCCAATGTAAAGACATATCCATTGCCTTTTTTATTTTTCGTAGATGCTCGACGAATTTTGCTTATCGCGGGGCCTCGATCCCTTGAACTCGCGTGTACGCGACGGCCGATTGTCCGCAACGTCAGTGTATTTTATTCATCGACATATGTAGGACTTTTTTTTACAATTCGCGATCCAATTATCCTCGACCCTCGGAGTGCCGAGCAGACGAACATGCAACGGGCACTGACCACAGATAGCTGCGCACGCGTTCCACATTTGTCAAGGTCGACCGCGACGATTTACCACTGGGATCCGGTAACAGTTTTTTCTTCCTCTCTTTTTCATCGTGCAGACGTATCTCGTGCATCGCGTATACGCACAACGCAACGCGCGTATCTGTTGCATTCTACTTTCTTCCGCCTTCGATTTCCCCCTCCCACCCGAGACGATTTATTATTAAACCCGACATGCGTGGAGCGTAAACACGAGGAAAATTGTTACAAGGTTGGGCATTGGTGTTTTTCAACTTGTATTTTTCGTTATATTACTGCAGACGCTCTCTGACGTTGGAACTTTGCACCGATGAGGATCGAAGGGATCAGTCGATGGTCGTCGCGATGCTGCTACTTATACTGTACGAACTACACCAGATCGGGCGACGGAAAAAAAATGAAAAGAGGGAGTCGATCACCTATCGAGAACGTCCGGTTTCCAACGGACACGTCTTTGCCATTTGACTTGGTTTCTTCGAAACGTCGTAACACTCGTCGTGTTCTATTAATAGCTCTTCAAACAAGGAGAGCACGCGGTGAGAGAATTTCACAACGGGGAACCGAGGCGATGGTACTGATCGAAAGGAATATGCGAGCGAAAGTAGAAATGAGATAACATTGATGCTTCTCCTTCAATGGGTTTATCACTATGCGTAAGTTCGTTGAGAATAAGCGGGGGACAAAATAACGTTTCGTCTGCTTTTAATTTGGCAGTACTTTGTGTAGGGCTTCTTATCGCTTGGGTTTTTGTTGGATAGCTCACCGGAAACGTTACTGCAATGACCGCCTCGAACCGCGGGGCATTTTATGCTACAATACAAAGATTTATTCTTTGTGTTCACTTTTTTTTAACTAATGACGTTTATGGGAAATTTACAATTGCGTTTTTAATATATACACGAAAAAGCGTACGATAAATATTTTAAAGACTGTTTCACCTCTTAAGGGAAGGGGCTTCAGCGTGGAAAAAAAACACTTTTGCGATTTTTTTTCATCCATATGGGTAGAGTAAATTTATTGAAACCTTTTGTATATTGTTAAGGGTCTTTTAGCACTGATTAGCACTGTATCTCAGCTAGAAATTATCTGAAATCAAGTACCATTAAAATTTAGTCAAAGTATCATTAAATCCTCCCCCCAACGGTCTTTGATAATTTTTTTTTCATTTCTAAATTTTTGCTGGTCATGTAAAGTGAAAAGTGTTATTTTTCACGAAAAATTTCGCCATTTTGGAGGTGGGAAACCCCCTCAATGTAAAAAAAATCTCAAACTAACCGTTGGGGGGAGGTATTTTATATGTAGAAAGTGTGTACCAAGTTTGAAATAAATCGGCCATGTAGTTTTCAAATGGCAGTGAACACGGACTTTGAAAAAGTGGTTTCGATAAAAAACACGGCACCGGCTTGTTTATGGATATTTTCGCGTACAAATTTCACGGAATGTTCTTGAAATGACACTTAACAATGTACAAAAGGTTTCAATAAATTTACTCTATCCATATAGATGAAAAAAATTCGCAAAAAAGTGTTTTTTCTCACGCTGAAACTCCTACCCTCCCCTTAAATCAGACCAATATACGTTTTTCACTCGGTACAGCGTAATTGAGTTGTTAAATGCATCACGCTCGATTAGCGTGTAACAAATATTGACGGTAGACATTAAATTGCGTCCGAATGCGTTATTTGACATCGCTGCGCTGCATACCTCTGCCGTACGAAATCCTTATTTACTGAGTACTTAAAAAAATGCTATATTGAGTCCAATATCACATCCCGTTTTTGCAAAATATTAATTTCTTCTGTGCTTCTATTGAAAGTAATATTACAAAAATCATAACTGTAGTTTTCGGAAAATCTTGCTCAGCTCTGATCTGAAGAGCCTTTTTCAACGGCACTGCCCGATTTGTACCCAAGCGCTGTTGCAATATTCGTGTTTTGAGATGCAGAATTTCCAGCACTTTTTAAAACTCATTTCTGCGATACATAAAATTGCCGACTTTCATACATTGCTGGGAAAGATCGAGGGAGGTGATAAAGTCAACAACACGAGGTGACAAGTTGGTCGCAAGTATCCTTGGATCGGGCGAAGGACGGAGAGTGCACAGCGTCGTCCTTGAATGAATGGTGTACACTTAATTGATTAATAAATCAAATAATAAAACTGTGCGCCCGTTGTTTGTAAATCATCGATTTTTATTTGAGCTTCGTAATTTATTAGCGTTTTAGCCAATTCATTTATAATTGCGTTTTAATCACTTCAATTGTCCACAGAAGAACGAGCTTCGTTTTAAGGGGGAATCCTTCTGTGGAAACTTCGGAAAATCGTTTTGCATATTGTTATAGTGTGAAGGTTCAAGAATACTTTAAGACCAACCGGACACTGAAATTTAAAAAATTGACGAAGTTACACCTATTTCAATGGAATAGTGTGCGTTAGGTTAAGGGGGTCGTCTAGTGTGTCAGATCAAAAGCAGAGAAAACCGGCTTGCATGACTTCTTTGAGGAAGAGGAAAGTGTACTCTATGGTCCAGGCATAGCAGATTGATGGTGAGACCATTCTTTTATTATGAATTATATACAACAACTTTCAAACGCGGTTTTCTCAAAACACGATTTTTTCAAACTGCTGCCATGATATCTCAAAAACTATTTGATTGATTCTGCTCAAATTTATACAGCATCTTTAGTACATATATAACTACAAGTTTAACTAAAATAATTAAGATTGCTTCGTTAGTTTTCTTTTTATCATCTATATAGACCCCAAAAAAATACGAAAAATTGGATTTTTTTTCTAAAGCGTAAAAAAAAAAATATTTTTTGGAATTCTAACTTTCAGTTCCATGTAGAGCCTCAAGTCTCACGGACGAACTGTCCGCAGATCGCATAGATTAGGTGTGCAACACGATCTCGATGATGATTAAGGACACTTATATGGTGCCGGAATCGCTGACTAGCGGTAAGACGAGAATCTTTCACAAGATCGTGTCAAATATTTACCAAAACTTTGAACGCGATTATCTCGAAACTATATATCTTGACACGGCGGGATTGATATCTTGAGTAACTTTCACACTATTGACTTGAATTTGCACAGTTCGCGTTCAAACAGTCATTTTCGGTTCACGATTGCATTTATAAATTGGATGATCCATTTGTTAATAACAATGACTTCAGCATGCTGTTTTTCAAGAGAAAAATGAGGTTTTCTTTGGAGAACCTGTCATTTTTCGTATTTTTCGAAATTTCGAAAAGTGGATCGTCAATCCATAGCCAGTTGAATATATTTGAAGAAAATTTTTGTTGCTTTTGTTCCCGATTACATTTGAGCCTGGTAGAGATCCCGCCGTTTCGGGCCTCGCCGCGGAAGGACTGCAACGCCAAGAACACTTTGAAAGTGTTTCTTCCGAAAAAAAAATACATTGTAACCACAAACATGTGTAGAACATGCTGGGAAAAAAATTAATTTATTCCAACCAATGTGTAACTGGAAAAAAATGCATCATCCTGACCGTTCGAATTGGGCTTCCAGAGAACGATACCCCGTTAACGTATATTGAAAGTCGATACCTATGGGAAATCTTAAGGTTGCTTGAAATTCTGGTAATTATGCAGTATGAGGACTTTTGCGAAAAACGAAATGGCGAAAAAAAAATATTTCGTCATGATGTTTATTCCATTATAGTACGTGATATTCCGTCGGGGGAGGCTGACATTTCTCATTAATTCCATACGTTATGGGGTTTTGAAGTTTCCAGAAACATGTAATATTTCGACGTCTCGCTGAACAGCTAAGTGTTTCCTTATAGATAATGTATTATGAAGGAAACAATGCATATGTTTTGATTTCGTGACCACAGCTGTCCTGTTTCCGGAAACAGGTAATATTTCGACGCCTCTTATTTATTGTCGCTAAACGGCTACGTGTTTCCTAAGGGCCAACCCAAACAAACTCCCCAATATAGGCGTCGGAATATTTGAAAATTGCCTATTTTATCACGTGTTTCCGCGAACATCAAAACCCCATAACTTATGGAATTAATGGCAAATGTCAGCCTCCCCCGACGGAATATCACTCAAAATAATGAAGTAAACAAGTTGACGGTGAAAAAAATTTTAACCGTCGTTTTTCGGAAAAGCCCTCATACTGCATAATTACCGAAATTCTTTAACGATTATGGTGACGCATATTCCAGTTGTAATGTGAACAATTATTTGAGATGCACTTTTCGAACATAAATGAGGAAGAACTCTTACGAAGGCACATTTTTTAAAGATATGAATATTTTATACACGAGCGGAAAACATATCCGGAAAATCTTTCGGTTGGAATTTTGAGCACGAATTGCTAGAGTGTGAATGGAGAGTGTAACCGAGAATGGATAAAAAATGGCATATTCGGGTATGATCAATAAACTTTTCTTCCCTTAAATCCGTGGAACCGGAAATAGATGCCTAAAGTATATCGTATCGAGTTTTTTGGTGTATGTCCGGACAAGGGCAAGAGCCCTGACAGGCGACTAGCTTTTATTATATCTCGGAGAGGTGAGCTAATAATCGCAAATCGAATCTATAAGCGTAAAAGAAGGGGGAACAAGGAAAACAAGGACGACAAAAACGTCGGGCATTACACAAAAGGCGGGGATTCTCTACAATTCTTGTCCGTAAACAAGGTGGGGGTAAATTCTGAGTTTGATGCCGGCGAGCTTATTATCCTCATCGAAAAGGTTCTTCTTCGACCTTTGGGTGGCAGTCTATTTGTTCGCGTCGCTCGGCACAGCAGGTGTAACTGTCGTCTTCTGTGATAACACATCTCTAATGGGCAGCTCGATAAAATAATGTTTCAATGAACCGAAATAAACCCTAAACAACAATTTTTACAAAGTGTATGAAAAAATTCTCTGCAGCTCTCTGTAGAAATACATTCAATAATTTTTTTACGGTTAAATACCCTGGGAACAATTTGTTTATACATCCACCTTTATTTTTTTTAATCTAGGGGAATTAAAACATTTCTCTTTCCTTTTTTCCTTAATTCGTTGTACCATACGTACTTTTTATTGTCCCGCGGGATAGAAAGTGCCAAAGATATTTCTATAAAAAATTCACGAAATTAACATGAAGCAGGGTGCTTCCTTTTTATTGTGCTTGATAATCCTTTCTCCATGGGACGTCACCGGCTTCGGCTTCATCAGAGATCTTTTATTTCCGCGCACACCCACGGTCACGAGGGTTAGGCATCCCGAAGATGCCCGGGCTCTCGGTGACGAGTTCGCGGTTCTGGACACTGCAAGTTATACAAAATTACATTTAAATACATCTCAGAGCCTTATTTATTATGCAAAAATAAAGAATAATTTTTTTTCGTACACAACCACTTTTTGAATTAATTGTCATAGGAATAAAAATGCTTTATCGTCAAAGTCATTGTGTGAAATAAAATATCCATTTTTTAAGTTTTGTGGACTAAGAAATTGCAAATATAATGCTTTTCGACTGTCACATTTTTGCGGAAAAGAGAAATCTTTCTGGAAAAGGAATTAAGAGATGATCACAGTGTAGAAAGTCGAAAAATAGCTAATTTTCACGATTTTTTTTCAATGGTTAAAATACGTCTGATTTTTTTATATCAAATCAAAGCATTCACGAAGAACAGAAAATGCATTTTTAAACGTTAAATTTGATTAAAAAAAAAAAAATTTAACGGTTGAAAATGTCCGAAAAAAGGAGTTCTCACGGGGTACACGGTTGTGGCCGTAAATATTATCCGAAACAATTTTTTTTTAAAGATTATTAATCAGTATGAAAGCCGCTATCTTGCTATAGGGGTTTTTTTTAAATAAAAATGTACAAAATCGCGGCGGTTTGAAAAAAAGTATTGAATTGAGACTCTTTTTTAGACAGTTTTTCGTTAAAAAAATATGAAGATTAAACAAAAACTTCTATAGCAAAATAACAGCATGTTTATAAGCGTCTATTCTATCAGATAATGAGAAAAATCGTTTTCAAATATTACACTTTAATGATCCTTTAACAATTGCTGATAAACGATCTCGATGGGTTGAACGATCATTTTTTCGCGATGCATCATGTTAAAAATGTTGTTTTATATATTACCAGGTCGGCATAGTCGAGCAGTATGGATATCCTGTCGAAGAGCACTCTGTCACAACCCTAGACGGTTACAAAATTGATTTCTTTCGGATGTACGGTAGCCCGGTGTCGCCGAGAAAGCAAGGAAAACCCGTGGTTTTTTTACAATCGGGATTGTTTGCGTCGTCGGACTCGTGGGTTCTTTTCGGACCGGGAAAAGATTTGGGTAACTCCGATTGTGCTCATTCCCCATTATCTTCTACAATACCCAAGCGTTTTAATTTGTGAAATCAATCAAAATGGGATTTCATTTGGTATTCTATTAATAGTCCCACGGAAGAATAGATAAAACTTCGAAGCTGATCACCAAGCCCGTTGTTCGCTGCGAATAGCATCGACTTTTTTCGTATCATAAGTGCTCCGCTTTTGCGCAATTTTCATTTGCATTCAAGACGACATTGATAGAAGAAAATTACCTCGCGTGTTCTGCATTCGATAAATTGGTTGTTACGATTGTGACAACATGTCCTCACAGTGTCGAAGTTTACCCGATGAAAGCCGAGTTCCAAGGGCGTTCGAGGTGAATATCCACATTCGAATGCAAATACATTCAATTTCCGGGTAATTTTATCAAAATTTCCTCATGAATTGGTCGTTGCTATCGAATGGTAAAATACAACTTTTCAGCCGAAAATCGAATGCGCGTTGCTTCGTGGGTAACTATTCAAGGCGAGCGAGTTGCCGAGAACGCCGGTAAAGAAATAATGTATTGCATACATTATATGCGGCTCGGTCTCACTTCCCGGAGCTTGATGGCGACCAGATTAACTGAAAAACACATAAATGTTATTCAGTTACGTGAAGTATTCCAAGCAATGTGTGTAAAAACTTTCAATCATCCGTCTGTTGGATATTTGCATCTGCCACATTTTGCTTGAATGCTAATTAGTGCGAATCCATTCTCACTCGACCGGTTTTTAGTTAGAAACATTTTTGAACAATGTACAGTGAATTTAAATAAGTCTACTTGAGCTATCGCTTGGCTGACACATTGTCCTTAGACGTGACCCTTAGCGAAGGAAAACCATGCATTTACGTGAATTGCCATTAGTTTTGATGAAGTGTGTATGCGGTGACATCGCAAATATCGAAGGAAATTTAATTCGTGTACATATTGACAAAGATATCTATGATGCTATAGGAAAATCTATGAATATTCATAATAGTACTCGATTACGCTCACTACGTTGCTCAAAAATAAATAAAACGACAACGTGCAGCCATTATTTTGCCTCATTACCAGATTTTTAAAATCACAAATCTCTAATTTTTAGATTTAGATTTTAATTTAGATTTAGATTTTTAGATTTAGTTCAGGAATAAATTTCGTTCATATTGTTTCGGACCACTTGGATGGCTAATTGGATGCAACATCCGTTAGCTCGAGTACAAGTGCTTTTTACGCGATGCTCTTTGCTAATTGTTGATATTTCATAGATATTTTTGTCACCACGTATACTAATGATGTATAAAAGATAAAGTAAATTTCATAAGTAGTCTTTTTGCAATGAATTCCAAAAGATTTGACCACTTTTGCAATGCCCCTGGAATGACATTCTCATTCACGAAACAGTGATCAATGCGTATGATAAGAATTTCTCCCTTGTATTATGCCACATTTTAAGGCTGGACATACATTTACAACGATAAAAAAATCGATTTCTTTTTTTTATTCAAACGATAGAATATGTAGAATATTTTCCTAAAGTTTCAAAGCGTAATTCGAAAAACTTCAAACGTTACAGCCCGTTAACGCTGTGCCTCGCCTTTTTCTAAATATACTATTACAGTATACCTAAAGTTTGATAATTGTAGAACAATTATTTCTTAGTTTAAAAAATCCCTCAATAGTGCTTATTTTTTCCTGTCTAAATGTATATCCCGCCTCAATACGTACAAATTGGTATCATGGACAGTGTTTTTCCCAGTTTAGTGAGGCGAGGTGATCAATTTCTTTCTCTGCGTAGCTTTCTTACTCGCCGACGAGGGATACGATGTTTGGATCGGTAACATGCGTGGCAACAGTTACGGCAGGTCACACACTTTACTGTCGCCCTTGACATCGGCCTTTTGGGATTTCAGGTAACCCGTGCATACCTGTGACACACGACAAATAATTATGACTTTATCGTACAAATAATACGTGATTAAATTGCGATCGATGAGATAAAGGTGAAATTTCGACGAGATTAATTAGAGAATAGCCGTTGGATAGCTCCATTTTTGAGCTTTTCTTCCTCTGACAAAAATTTCGACGTAACGAGTACGAATCATCGAGCAATTTAGAGACGAAGGGTTTAATAAAAGTGCACGATATATAATTATACTAAAAATACATCGTTCAGCTTTCATGAAATTGCGACGCGTGATCTTCCGAGGATGATCGATTACGTACTCGAATATACTGCCCAGACAAATCTCTCTTACATAGGAACGTCGATGGGCACAACGATCGCTTTCGTATTGCTGTCGGAGATACCTGAGTACAACGATAAAATACGTCTTCTCGTATGTCTCGCTCCGATCGCTTTCTGGAAATACCCACCTAAACTCGTGTTCCGCTCGTCCACCGATATCGGCATAGCCGTCAGGGTAAGTTGAAAATCAGAAGCGGACGAAGCGCGGAAATAATACGAAATGTTCCAATTTTTTGTCCGTGCTTTGACCACCGTTCCGCCTGGCAGAAAATATTTGACGAACATGGGATCTACGAGCTTGGGCCACAGACGACGAACACAGCTAGGCTTGGCCAAGCCCTCTGCAGCGATCGCTCGTTAACTCAGCCTCTTTGTAAACTATTCTTCGCAATACTGGCTGGAGATGATCCCGATCAGTTGAATTCGGTAATTTATTTGGAGTGTCGCAGTCATCCTCATCATAGTACACTGAAATAATAAAGTCATTAGTTCGTTAGACGCTCTTAAATTTGGCAAAACAATTTACTCTTCAGTATTTCTAAAGTCAAACAGAAAAATATGAAGTTTGTTTATTTTTTAATCGGATGACAACACATTTATGATTGTTTTATGACATAACTGATTTCGCGATTTTTTTCGATGTTTAAAATACGCTAGTCTGATTTTTTATGTCAAATCAAAGCACTCATGAAGAACAGAAAATAATTTTTTTAGCGTTTATTTTAATTTTTTTGCATTGTTTTTAACGGTTGAAAATGTCTTCGAAAAAGGAGTCCGCACGGTATACACGATTGTGGCCGTAAATATTATCTGAAGCAAAATTTGTAAAAAGCTTATTAATCGGTATGAAAGCCGCTATCTTACTATGGAGATTTTTCTTTTTAAATCAAAATTCGTTTTTTGAAATCAGAATTCGGAATAATTCGAATTTTGCCACAAAAATTGAACAGGATGTTTATAACCGTCTATACTATCTGATAATGCAAAAAAATGGATTTTTAAAAAATGTTACACTGTGATCTCTAAAAAAATCTGTTTTTCATGAGTACTCCTTTGGCCATCTTCGCTTTTGGATGAGGAAAAATTTAATTTGACACAATTCGCTCTTTTTCACAGACAGTGCTGCCGTACATATTCTCGTATTTTCCAGCTGGTGCATCAACGAGGACATTGTATCATTACGAGCAAAATATCGCTGCAGGTAAAGTAAAAATAATTTCGTAGGCCAGTTCTTCATGCGAAAGAAATGATCGACTAGTGATTCGGTCTTACTTGCAATTCATACTTGAATTAACGAAATTTAAATAAAACGCTCGAGCCACTGAAAGCGTATCGATCTTAATGTTCAATGCAACTTATTTGGTGTTTCAGGTTCCTTTCAGAAGTTCGACTTTGGTTACGTCCAGAACTTCAGGTTATACGGAGGAAAAAATCCGCCAATGTATGACGTGAAAAATGTTTCGGCACCGGTTGCTTTGATTTATGGAAAAAACGACATTGTTTCGTTGAAGGCGGTAATGTGCAGCGAAGAAAGAATTTTTTCGCAAATCAATATTTTCGTACGTCCAATTTGTAGAGTTTCAACGAGTTTATTTTGCAATTTTAGAATACCGACGAGCTGGCAAAAAGGCTTCCGAACGTCGTCACCTACGAGGCAGTCCCTTACGACAAATTCAATCATTTAGATTTTATCTGGGCAAAGGATGGGAAGAAATTGTTGTACGATCGAGTTATTGAGCTTGTTGACATGTACTCGAAATAAATGGCGAGAAAACTAAATTTAAGAAACAGCAAATTACTTTTTTTATTTCAAAACTCTTGCGAAAGCCGGTCCGAACCTTCCAAACATCGCGTCGAATTCGTGATACCATCTTTCGTTTCCGATAAATACGCGTTATTGCAAAAAAGCATTTTTTTCTATCCCATATATATTGATTTTCAATTGCAACGTGTTACTTTTTTTCCTAAATTGACATACCATAAAAACGAAGGTCATAAAAAAAACAACGCATCACTGTTATTCAATGTACAGCAAAGCGTTGCACCTTTGGACTCTAATTAAAATGCAATATATAATAAATAAATAAATGAATAAAAGTGCCACGGTTGCGTGATATCCGTCTCCGTTCGAGCGCGACCCGCATATCTTCGATACTTTTTTTCTTTCCCTTTCATAATTTTTCCGTAGTCGTCTACGATTCATATATCAAAGAAACATCGCGACGATGAGACAAAGTGTTTTATTCTTATCCTCTTTTCTTTGCATAACATCGAGCGTACTACGCGGATATGAAAGAATTGCGGGCAGCACATTTATAGGAGCGCTACGATTACGACTGATAGGGTTGAAAAACACGAAACGCTTCACCGACGAAGATTACGTTACGCTCGATACCGTGAGTAAAGTTGCATAGCCCCGATTGTATTTTTACCAAATACGTATTGGAAAAAAATACCTGTGAAATCTCCGTGAATCGGAGTGTAATAACAAATCGTCGAGTATGAATTTCCAAAAAGAATTTCCAACTCGCCATGCTGGAGCAGTAACGTTATTGGGGAAAGTCAAAGTGGAGAAATTTAAAAGCACTTTGCCATCGAAACGAAAATGATTTGTTAGTCTCACGAATTGAATTATATTGTATAAGGAAACCTACAAATCTTTATGAATGAGAAATGCTAAATTGTTTCAAATTCCAGATTATTTCATAATATTTCTGAGGACTAGAAGGAATTTTCAAAACGTGATGCTAGAAACAAATAATATAGAAATAATGATAATCATTTTAAGACATCATGTTGATGATCAGACGATATAATTGACTGTTACAAAATCAATGCTTCATTTGTACTGAAATAAGGTAAAAACTCATGATCTGGTGAACATTCTCAAATTACTTCAATTTAATCGTCAGTAACATTGAAATCGATATACCAACATGTCGATTAATGCACTCCAATTTTTACATCCGGCTGCAGGCGCGTCTGATTCAACGTCACGGCTATTACGCAGAAGAGCACAGTCTAACAACCGAGGATGGATATGGTTTGAGAATATTTCGTATACCTGGAAGTTCTACTTCGCCAAGATCTAGTGAAAAGCCAGTTGTATTTCTGCAGCATGGGCTTCTTTGGTCCTCAGATGCATTTGTGCTGATGGGCTCCAGCCACGATCTCTGTAAATATCAACGAACTACTTGTAGCGACTAAATTTTCATTCAACTTCATATTGGACTGTCAAATTCGTTGAATATCTCAACTAAACGCCTTTGACAGTCATATAAAATATATTTTCACTGTCTACTGCTCTGCAGCCTTCATGCTCGTTGACGCTGGTTACGACGTATGGATGGGAAACGTGAGAGGAAACACTTATGGGAAAAACCATCGAACTAGGGACAAACGTAGCGCCAAGTTTTGGGATTTTAGGTAAAATTTGCAGAACAAAAATTACACGCGATTACAAAATTGAAGAAAATTAGCAATGCGAACAGAAACATTACAATTCTATCGGGTGATTTAATCGGAACGATTTTGTTGTACGGTGCACTGTTAGTTATCACGAAATGGGGACCAAAGATCTCCCTGCTATGATCGACCATGTCCTCGAGCGCACCGCCCAAAAATCTTTATACTTTGTTGGGCATTCTATGGGGGCGACGATTGCCTATGTCCTGCTGTCTCTCAGACCCGAGTACAATGAAAAAATCAAATTGGTCGTTAGCTTGGCTCCCGTTACGTTTTGGAGACACAAGCCAAATCCGTTGCAAGCGCTTTTTAAACAGACTGGTGGTGCCCTGCAGGTAATTAGAAAAACAAGACATGTGTTGTGCAAAAAGTAATGACGAAAACTTTTTCTCGTTCCAAAAATCATATGTTTATTTCCAAATAGAAAACACTAGAGAGAAATAAATTTCACGAGCTTTTATCAAGGACCACTCCACTGGCAGAAAAAGTGCATCAATGGTGCCGCGAGGGTACAGCCTCGCATAGCACCTGTCTAAAAGTAGTCTTCGGCGTAGTCGGCGAAGATCGGGAACAACTGAATGCAGTGAGTTGACGAGATGATGTTGAAGTTTGCGTCCGAGTGCAACCAAAGTTAATTTTTCTTCTATTCACGTTTATTACAAATTTCAATACAAAAATCAGTTTTTCTTTTCCTCATTAGAAATGCACGTTCTTAATGTATTTAAAAAATTATAAATCATAATAAAAATTACATAAATTCAAAAAATAGAAAAACTCCCTTTGCATTCCAACTATGCAAACTTCAATACCATTTGATGCGGGACAATTAAAGTTGTTACATCGGTTATTGCAATGTACATTCCGGTGATAAATTTCTTATTATTGAATTGGAATGTTAAATGGACATGCCTAAGCTTGGAATCTGGTTTCGAATGCATCTCAACTTATTTGTATAATGTATTTCATGCGTTACTTTTCTGTAATTGTTAGATATATGTGATCAATGCAGCTTATAAATACATGAGAATGTTGTGCGCTCACAGCAAGAATTTATACTTATGTAGACTTAAACTTCTTCAGCGTTCATAATCCCTTTTGTTTATGGAAAAACCTATGCATTTAACTATGAAGAAAAACAATATTACTTTGCCCTCTCGACTGAAAATTTTATAATTTTTTCATTGCAGACTCTTCTACCTTATCTTTTTTCATCCTTTCCTGCTGGTACATCGCTGCGGACGATGGCTCACTTTCACCAAAATATGCTGTCAGGTATCATGTATTCAGATGTATATAAAACTTGGCATATGGTGAATTCAATACGAATTTAGTCCATTGTTACTCCACTACGAAGTTTCGTGTGTACTGTTATTGTTATTACTACCAAATTGAATTCGGCGTCACTTTGGACAATTGATTCACTTGACGAGAACTAACAAAACTATTTGGAAAGTAACGAGCAAAATTTGCTTGACTTTTTAAACCTTCGTACGATAATACGAGTTTCTCATAGTTGACAAGGAGTGGATATAAACTTTGGAGTTTCTCGTTTGCAGGTGAATTCCACGAATACGACTTCGAGTCGAACGGTAATCTCGCGAGATACGGACAAACGCGAGCGCCGTTTTATCCGCTGAAGAGAGTAACGTCACCGGTTGCACTGATTTATGGAAGAAACGATGCGATTGTAACAGCGGAGGTAACGCGTTTCACGAATCGAACACGATTTCAATGATGATTTGACACGGACTGTCTACAATTTTCTATAATCTGCAGGAGATATACGAATTGGCGAAATATTTGGGAAACGTTACGATTTTGGAAGCGGTGCCGTTTCGTAACTTCAATCACATGGATTTTATATGGGCACGTGACGTCAGGAATCTTCTTTACAAGAGGATCCTGCAGTTGATCGAACAAAACTAAACGAACGTATTCATTATCGTCATATATAGATCGGGCAGTGACGTGAATATGCGCGATAAACGATCCCTAGTGCAAATTTTTCTCCAAATTTTTCATAATTTCTCATATTTTAGTCATATTTGAGATTTTCGGGGAAAAAATGATTTAAAACAGATTCAAGTACTGGTCTATTTCCCAAAAACACATTTTTTTTACTGAAAATTCATGATTTTTCATTATTTTCCCGGAAATTTCTCTTTTTCCTATGACCTGAGTGAACGGCTGCGGAGATATTCGGAGAAAAGTTAAAAATGAAAAGAAATGACATTTTCGTAGAAAAAAACTGATTCTTATTATTTTTTGCGGAAATTTCCCTTTTTCCTATGACCTGAGTGACCATTTCCTATGCCCATAGAACCAATTTTTTTTTACCATGAAACCAAGAAGCAAGAACCAATTGAAAAAATAAAAATAAAACCGAGAAAGAAGAACCATTTTTTTTAATTAAACCAAGAAGAAAGAATCATTTATTTTTTAAGTATGAATCAACAAGCAGAAAACGCATTTTCGGTAAAAACAAAGCATTTTTCTATGTAAGAACAAAGAATCAAAGTATTTTTTATGAAAGAAACAATAAGTTAGAATAGCAAAAGATTTTATTTAATAATTAAAATATTGTACTTTTTCTATTAATAAATATAACTGATGAACAGGTGATCATGCATTTTCATTTTGTTAGTTTGCGTTACTTGATAACCGGAGGAAGTATAATTTGAGCAAACAAAAAGTAAGAATTCATTTTTTATCTATATTTTTTATTTCATATAATTTCCGAGATTTTCCCGTGATCGTAATTAAAATGATGAAATATTCGGAAAAATTCGAAAAAATTCGGAGAAATTCGGAGAAACTTGGATGTTTGCGTAAAAATAATTGTCCGCAAAACTCCGAATTCTTCATATTTGTTCCAATTCATACAAAAATTCGGAAAAAATCGGAAAGATTTTCCGGAAAAAATCGCAGTCTTTCGGAAAAAAAATTTCACTAGCGATGCAATTGTTTCTGTAATACAAGTAAGGCTAGTAAAATACTGCAAGAAGATCCGCGCGCGTGCGTTCACATTTCTTCACATTGTCATAAAACGATAAAGCACAAACGCGTTGTATTCCTCAATTTTCGAAGATTATAGCTGAACAGACTAATTCCCATACACGGCAGAGACTGAAGAGCGAATGTTGACTCATAATTAGATCGTGACGAGAAGAGCAAAATGATCAAGTGTTAAGAAAAAGAGCACAATTATGCGAACTAATATGATATAGAAATAGAAAATAGCTTCACAAGCTTTGTCCAAACTCAACTATTATTTACGTATGGCTATAATGCAGAAACTTTTTAAAAAATTGAACCCGCGTCAGGTGACATCTTTCGGCACGGGTTGTAACTTCCTTCGCCGCTGCGCGATCGTAGCGCCGATCGAAACACCGCGGACATTTCTAACAATTAGAATTCGCTAATGACCTAAACATACCGGTATTTAATTGCCACATATTCACCAGTGATTTGATTGAAATGAGTCTAAAGGCTTTGTTGAGCAGCGAAGTAACGCGAAGTCTCCGAAGACACAGAACTTTTTTACGCAAAAGTTATGCCACAACCTCGAACACGGGGAAAGAGGAGATCCTCGACATAACCTCGGTGGACACACAACCAAAGTTCGAAGTTGATGGGCCTCCTTCGAAAGGGGACCATGCAGCACCGGAAAGAAACAAATCTCGTCTCACCCCGCAGGACTATAATATAATGAAGGGGCGACGTCCGTACAAGGAAGAAGGTGTTGCCTATCATCACTATTTTCTCGGGTGGAAGAGAAGGCTGCTGGGACGTTATGGGATCGAGGGCTCCGGCGTTCCTCCGGGCATCGCTTGGCCAACCAAAGAGGCTATCGCGGAAGCGAAGGAGTACGAAAAAGTCGCCTATCCCATGAGTCTTCAGGACAGTTGGGCACATATCGCCGCTGCCAAGGCTGAGGATGCTGCTAAGCTGCAAGCGCGGTAATTCTCCATGCATTTGGAACGTCTCTATGTCGATCAATGTCTGGCAATTGATACTTCCGATCTATCGATTTATCAGTAACGAGATTAATTCATCGCTGATTCATTGTATATTGTTAATCTCTATATGGATTTGCCGTTATGATTTTTAGGAACTGCATCCCAAAATGTAACATATTTCGAGGCCTAAGCGATCCTTTACCGAGCCTTAATTTTGATAACTCAATGGACATAGTCGTGATGGGTTCGGAAAGGCATATTGGATAAAACTTCATTGTAGGTTTTTTTTGCTATAAGGCGTTACATCTGTGTAGCTTATTGAAAAATGAATATTGTTTGGGAATTTTTTTTGAGAAACCTCAAAAAAGCAATAAAAATGAGGTTTGAAGGGTTTATTCTACTTGTGTTGACATATACAACAACAAAAAATTACTTATGGAAAAACAATAGAACATAGCGACTCAGTCGTGGCTACATTAAGGGTGCTTTTTAAGCGGGAGGATAACGAACTTTTATGGATTAGTACATACAAAAGAGAATCGTGTTTTACACTAGGCTTGGTAGAGAAGTACGTACAATTATTTAAAAAATGGTTTTTCCGCGACTTGGCATCATTGTGAATGATTTCTTTTGTGTGAAAAATCAACCTTGACATGTTCATAGGAACGAGAATTGTTGATGAATAGTAGAAATTGTTTGTACTTCTTCAGAGAATGTATTTAACAACAAACATGATTTAAGGGGAGATATACACCTAGGAGCCGGAAAAAGGTCATTTTTGTGAATTTTTTCAAGGAAAACTATTTGAAATTTCGGATTGGGGTTTCAATTATCTAAAAGTATATACATTCAAAAACATGTTTAATTTTCTTTATTTAAAAATATCAAAGATATACAAGGATATTGTATGATCCTTGGAGCATCGAAAAAAATCTGCGTATACGGTACCCATAGTCCGTATCATATCCAGGTCATAGCCGATTTTGAAAATATCGTTTTATGACAAAATGGCGGACGTTTGAACATAAATAGTGATTTTTGGGCCAAAAATTAGTTATTTTGCCTATAAAACAAAAGCTAAGTAACGGATAAAAAATTCCTATGACAAGTACTAGATAATGGTGTATAGAATAACCACCAAAAACCTCAAGGCAATCGGTTCATTGGTTTTCGGGGAATTTTGGGTACCGATTTGAAAAACGTGGTTTTGAGAAAAACGCGTTTGAAAATTTGGGAATGAATAAATCATGAAATTTGTCCACTTACATGGAATCATCGATACCAGGCCCATAGTGTAGGACTTCTACGGTCGACGGAATGTTCATAGCTTTTAAATCCTCAACCTCGACCATCTAGGTGTATATCTCCCCTTAAGCGACTGCCTTTGATTTTGTTGAAATTCATATATTTGATAAAGTATTGAAAACTATTAAGTACGTACTTTTTTTTCTATCGGCGGAGAAACGGTTTTAAGGGGGAAAACCATCCCTCAAAAAAAGACGTGCTGCCCCTAATTTAATTTTTTTCAATTCTTCTATAGTGGATTTTTCATTTCATTACATTAGAAGAATTTTGGTGTTGGTTTCATTTGGATCAGCGAACTGGTGGTAGGTGGAACTGCAAAATCACTCCTGGACACGCCTTTCTTTGAGGGGGCGTTTCCCCCCTCAAAGCCGTTTTTCCGCCGATAAAAAGTACTTGTCTAATAGTTATCAATGCTTTATCACATATATGAGTTTCAACAAAATCGAAGGCGGAGAATTAAATCATGTTCCTTGTAAGAAACTACATTTATAATTTCAAGAAACCGGATGAAAACTGCCCGAATAATGCGACCGCTTAATTTAAAAAACGTGGTTTCGAGAAAAACGCGTTTAACTTTTCACAACCGATTTAGGAGCTATTGTTCACAAGACGGGTTTGAAGTTCTCATCTGAATTCAGTGTGCACCCAAGGAGGCATTTTGATAGTAGGTCTTCAGTTGTTAGATTGTTGTATATTTTTGTACAACGAATGAACTAAATGACTCCAAACTGTTACTTCCACCATCTAAGCTGCTTCGTGCGTTTCGGAGCATTTTGGAAACAGCGCTCTAAAGATTGAAACAAATATCGCGTATAGTTTGTCTTGTATATGATTCTTATCATGTGCATACATAATTCAAGTCAATAAAAAGAACAACCCAACATTTTTTTTCTACTGAGATGTAACGCTTTAAGGCGGGAGCCTGAATTAGAAGGTCGAAAAAAAAGGATTTTCCGGGATTTTTTTTAGAAGGGAAAAAAACAAGTAAGCCCAGTAAACATTGAGGTATCTTTTCATGTATATTTGAAATGTATAAAAAAAATGTTCAACATGAAACAATAAATTACTGCAGATTTATGACGTTGAAGTTTGCATCGTTGGCATGCAATGATATTTATTTTCATTTTTTATTTCTTCGTGTTTAACGTTATCCAAACTTTTTTTTTACAAATTGAGGTCGTAAATTTCTAATAAGAATACGTAGAAAGGTTTAAGCGATTTCACAACCTAAATCGGTCAAAAAAAATTGAGTAATTAAAAAGAATTTATTTTCGTTGCATTCCAACGATGCAAACTTCAATGTGGTTGCAGATTTATCAGCCTATTCCATGTGCGTCTTGCCACTGCAATCCCCAATCGGCGGGAACGATGCAACTCGTAATTCTTGACTGAACCAAAAAAACCAATAAAATGTTCAATTCTCATATATTTTTCTTCTGGGTGAATCAAGAAAAAGCTGCAAAATCGTGAAATTATAACTTTTCTCAGGTTTAAAAAAAAATGTGGTTTAAAAACCACTTCAACGTGCTAAAAAAATCATTTACAAGACTTTTTCAACGACTTTTTTAATTCCCTTAGAAGAGATTTTCATACTGAAGAAAATAAACTTTGGTTTGATTCAATAGGTCGTTTAGTTCTTTTGCTATCACGCCCGCCAATTTGGAAAAATCGTGAAAATGAAAACTGGAGAAAACGCGCTTCAAAGTTTTCAATTGGAGGAAATATCAACATCAAATATCAATCGCTTTCTGCTTTTGGCCTTGTATCTTCGAAAATATTTACAATTGACCTCTGTAACTTTGTAAATATATTCTTGGATAGTTTATCTACCGATGTAAGCAATAAAAAAACAACAATTTTTCGGACTTTCTAACACAGTCTCCGGCCTCAAGGGACAACATCTCCATACTACGCTGTAAACTGCTATGGAAATTTTCAAGTTTTAGATATTAAGGAGTTTGTTAACCTCGCATTATACCCAACGCACAATAAAAACGAGGGTAAATTTGCAGGCAAGACGAGCTGGCTGCTAAATCTGCAATGACCAGCCAGTGGGAGAAAGAACTGTACGCCAAGATAGCGAAGAAGGAGGCAGAGGTCCAAGTCTCCAAGGAGCGTAAGGAAAGAATGATGGAGGAGATCCGACGGCACTTCGGCTTCAAGGTGGATCCACGCGACGAAAGGTTCAAAGAGATGCTGGAGCAGAAAGAGAAAGAGGACAAGAAGCGCCGCAAGGACGCCAAAAAGAAAGAGAGAGCCGAGAAGCTGATGGCAAAGCTTTTGGAAGACAGCAACGCGGCGCTGGCGGGTGAAAAACCGGCCAAAGGCGCGAATTCCCCGAAACCCCAAGATTTATCGTAATTCAAAGCTGTACACGAGTAAAACTTCTCATTCTAATAAATCCGTATTATTCGTCAAACGAAAAGGTCGCCTGCAACCGTAGCTCAAAAGAAAAAAAATCAAGCGCACATTCCTCCAAATTCGAAAACACGTTCTCGGAGCATGAAAGACTTACCGGATTGTAAATATTATATTGTATTTCATTTTTGCTAATACAAAAACATTACATTCAGATCCGTAATGACTAGGGGAAATTAAGATTAATAATTATTCGATAAACATGCCTTCATGAGATAATTCAAGTACTGTAGCTGTTCGCACGCACGTAGTTCTTGGATATTTTTCTTTTGTTCGTAACGTTTTGTCTACGGTGCTCGAGGTCGGGTGAACCAGTGAGGTGCATGCTTTCAGGATCGATGCGTTTGATGTTCTCATCGTACAGATCAGCTGTCGGCCGCGGTTGCGGTTTCTTGTCGATGTTCGAGCGTCTGTTCGCCCATGGCATATTTGTTTACTCCGAAATTCGTAACTGTCGCCTCGTCGTGCGTCTTTCTCGCAACACTGGCCGACGTTAAGGACGATTCTGTCTCGTTGCTCGTACGACTCTCGACAATCTGAACGTTCTGTATCTTCGATTCGTCCACGAATATGACGCGTAATTTGGCTCTTTCCGTGTGTCAGGCCGATTGCAACTGGGACGGGGATGTTAATTCGTAAAATTGAAAGCTCAGCTCTTCGCCGAAGAGATTCTCCGGGTTTATGATCTCCGGTTCTACCATGTTCAAGCCAAGGGCCGTTGGATTTAAATCGGTGACCAGGTAGCCCTCGCCGATGAGGCCGCATTCCTCGGCGACTTCCTCCTTCGACACGGGATTCAAAAAGTCTGCAAGTACGTTCCAACAGTCACGTTCTGTTCGGATGGATCAGTTCGATTGCATTAATGACATTGCCAGGTGTATGTACGTATATATATATGGGTGTATGTACATAATTTTTTGTACGGTATGACGTGATAATGATTTTGTCTTTTTTTCATAGCTGGACCGAATGGTGAAATGCACCTGGTCGAGTCTCACCAGTTTCTTTGACGGGACACGATGTCTCGCTGGAGCCGTTCTGCTGAATCTGCACATCTTGCTCAGTCTCGTTGGCTGGTACGACCATGGGCACGAGATACTGTACCTCGACTTCGCGCTTGATGCCGCTCAAAATTTGTTCCGCGCAATGCTCGAGTGTCACTGTGCCCGTGACGACGTTGGTCTCCTCGGGCTCGCTGATGGATGCCGTGGCTGCTGCCACCTCGTCCATCGTCACTATTTGACTAATTCGTTGTTTTTTTCGGTAAAAAAAAAACAAATCAACATCACGACTAAAAGTTGGAACGAAATCTTCGTGGTTTTTATGTTTCTCGTTTACCTGTTTACGTTGCTCTGCTTTCGCGAGATATTTTCGCCGAGACTTTTGACGAATTGTCTTTGCGTAGGTAGAATCGTTCCATTAGCGGTGATGAGTTGACGCGGCCTCGTGTCGCCGCGATTGGCGATCGCCCAGAGATGACCAGCGCCGTGGGGTGCCTTCGAACCTTTCCGGAAATGAGGATTTATCGAGAGATTGTGCCGGACGGAATTTTTCCACCGATCGTCGTTGCTCTTGTAGTACGGAAAGTGTTCCCTGGATAACGCGTGAGAAAAGGACATTTTTTAAAACTTTGATCCGAAGTGTTCGTGACTTCGTGAATAATATTTTTCACCTTAAGGCTACAATGGCAATACGCTTTTCCAACGGAGTTGAGTAAAAAAATGGGATCGACTGGGTCTTTGTCATTTTGCATTGCGTAAAGGGATGGTGAGAAATATATATATGTTTTTTTTTCCGCGACAGGCACGCGCCAGTACCGCCCTGCCTACGCATTTTAGTGCCTGCGGCCTTTGTTTTCGCGTACGATTTTAATCGTTGCAGCGCGCACAGGCAACGACCCTCGTGGCTCACGCGCCCTCTTCTCGCAGAGTGCCGCATATCGTCCGGAGAGCACCCACCGCCAGCCGGTCCTTCTTTTCCCTTGAGTAACAATTTGCTTCACCTGCCCCATACCTGATGACGACACGGCTCGTTGCACGTCGAAACCGACGAGCTCGGAAACTTAAAACGCCCGCCTCCTACCCTCTGTCGGGGGAAAGCTACGCGACGATAGTTTACGTTCCGTGGAGATCCTAAACGGTCCGCTTACACGCTCGAGCGAAAACGCTTCGAGGGACCCTATGGCCGCGCAATTTATGCTAATCCGCCACTCTATGGAATCGATTACGATACGTGCATAGTTCAGTTGAGGAATCAACGTTAGGGGCTGGAAACAAGTAATGACTCCGTCGTTTTACAACTTCCTCCCTTATGGCGCAATCAACTGTAATTTTTCTAGCTTTGAATATTTTTTTCCAATGCACCATTACGCACGGTGAACAATATAAAAAATAATAGAAATTTGCGTATATATATAATTTAGGTTCTTTTTATGTTTCGTGTAAAATTATTGAGGATGTTTTTTTAACTTAAATAAAAATATTGCGTAACCTTAATTTATTTGCATCATCATTGGCGGGTCGGAAATCATTTCTTATTAGTTTTTTCATGTATACAGTAGCGGTCAAAAGTTTTCGATCTCTCTGGATAATTGCAAAATTATATTAGAACAATATAATTCATTTTATAGAGCTATATAGTATCCGTGAAATTCGAAATAAAGTGCATTTTATTATTCTGATATAATTATGCAATTATGCAGAGCGATCGCCAATTTTGCTATTATTCAAAGTGATCGAACATTTTTTACCGGTAGTGTATTTTTTTTCGACACCCTCTCATTTATATAGTTATTGTGGAGGAAAATCACCTTTTCAGGGGACGATTAAAGTAAAACTTATCAAAAAAATTGACCTCACATAAAAGTGGAACTTTTATTGAATTATCCTTTACGGATACGCACGAATGCAAAGCATACAATTACAACAGGGCTGATTGGGCCTACGACCAAGTTGACATGAACCCAAAGCACGTCTATTCAACCTACAACTATGCTAATGCAATCAGGGATTTTTTTCCAGCACAATATCATATATATTTTCCAAACGATTGCGAGAATCTTCGTCACCTGATGGACAGGCTACCATTTTAAAAAATAAACAGATTAATCTACATGTAAGAAAAAAATGTTCTCAAAAAGTGTAGCAGGTACGACGAACTCGGTAGCGATAGGTTTAGGGACATTTGCACGAAAGTTATACGTCTTTCGTTTAAGGCGGGATATACAATTAGACAGAAAAAAAATGAGCAATATTGAGGGATTTTTTAAACTAAGAAATAATTATTCTACAATTATTAAAATTTAGGTATACTTTAATAGTATATTTAAGTATACAAAACAATTATTTTAAATTAATTCACCATCAAAATGGCGGAGCTGTGACAGAGTGCAGGAGTTGCGAATCGGCGTGCAGTCTAGCTTCCCGTAGACTTTGATTTGCAAAAAAGTTCAAACATTTTCTCAGTTAGAACATGTATAGTTTCTATGTGACGGTAATTAAAATGAAGAAAATGCAAATTTAAGAAAATGGCACGCATTTACAACAAAATATCAACATTTCACGCAACATTTCTGTAAAATGTGAATTAAAAAAGTAGTTTTTTTTGTTCAATTTTTCAAAAACAATTCCCGTCAAGTACCAATATTATCAATATTTCTACCAAGTTTCAACTCAATCGGCTTAATAGTTTTTGAGTAATCCTGCACGCCAATTTCGATAATGCAGTTTTGAGAAAAACGCGTTCGAAGTTCACGCCCTCTCCGAATCCGAGCGGTGAGGCACAGCGTTGACGGGCTGTAACGTTTGAAGTTTTTTCGAATTTCGCTTTGACACTTTAGGGAAATATGCTACATATGAGGCATTCTTCATCAACTGGCCCACGTTTTTTTTCAACGTCTTCAATTTTTTTTTCAAAATCTGCCAGTTTGAGATAGTAGTCAAATGGAACGTCTGTGATTTTTAAAGATTTTTTTAGGCTTCCGCTCAGGATTTTTAATTTTTCATTACGAACACTGCATCCGAAAAAATATTCATCAAACAAAGAAAAACACAAGAATAAAAACTTTTCTTTCTTTCCGCTTTATCGAAAAAAATCAGAATCATAATTTTTCTGCATTAAGAAAATTGAAATTTGGGTAAAAAATGAGAATAACATTTTTTAAAACCTAATAACACACTTTCGATTTAGGTACAATTTTTACAGGATGTCTGTCATCGGGTAAAGAGTTTGCGAAAACAATTTCAGAATGGTACCTGCAATGGTTAGGATGAAAAAAATAAAAACCCTACGAAATCTCATAACCGCATATATGCTGTTATAAAAACTCTGCAAAATCTCATTGAAACCCTGCAAAATCTCACAAGCGCAGGGTTTGTATTTTTTTTTCATCCTAACCATTGCAGGTACCATGCTGAATTTTTTTCGCAGCCTCTTTACCCAATGACAGTCATCCCGTAAAATTCACACCGAGATCTAAAGTATGTTATCAGGTTTAAAAAAATGTTATTCCCATTTTTTTTGCCAAATTTCAATTTTCTCAATGCAGAAAGATTATGATTTTGATTTTTTTTTCGATAAAGCGGAAAAAATACAAAGTTTTTATTCTTACGTTTTTGTTTTCTTTGATGAATATATTTTCGGATACAGTATTCGCAATGAAAAATTGAAATTCCTGAACGGACGCCTAGAAAAATCTTTTAAAAATCACAGACGTTCCTTTTCACTAATATTTCAAACTGGCAGATTTTGAAAAAAATTGGAGGTTGAAAAAAAGTGGTCCAGTTGATGAAGAATGACTCACATATAGTTCTGTCGTTTAAAGAGAAAAAAAAAGAATTCGATTTTTTGATCGTTGTAAATGTATATCTCGCCTTAAGCTCACCAACGTCTAATGATTTTTTTTCCAGGTAGCAATCGAGAATCCTCGTGCCCGAGTTCCGGTTGGCGAGTGCTCTGTACGCAGTTTCTCGAACGGGGGAGGAGGCGCAAGAAGGACTCGCATTCGATCGAAATCGAGGGGGTCGAGAAGTCCTGGCTGGTTGGCCGAGGCACACGAGGCGACGATGTCGCATAGATATAGTTTGCGTGGAAAGGCTCGACCAGAAGGGTGTGAGGGTGGCGGTGAAGGGCGACGAAGAGGGGCGAACCACGGCGGTACCAGGTGGTACCGTGCATCGAGGGCAACGGTACCGATGAGTACCATCCCCGAGACCGCCCGTGAACCTCCCCGCCCCCTCGCCACCCTCCACCAACCCCGACCCACACCGACACCTGAGACTCACGATTTTGCTGGTATGGCTGATAAATAGCTCGTTCGGATGCGATAATAAAAAACGGTATGTACGTGACTTCGGGGGTCGAGGGGGTGGGCATCAATGCTACCATCGATTATCCGATTAAACGATCAATGTCAACCCGGTACGTATATATTTCCACAATGGCGAGGAAAAACTTACTCCGGCCTCGGGATCAATGAAACATCGAAATATCTTTAACGGAACTGAACGAAAAAAAAAACTACGCGCAAATTTTCGTCGTCGCTGAATGAATCTCCAGTCGCATTCTGTACCTTTGCAATTTCAGTCTCCAACTTTTCCAAGCATGTGGCAATTTGATCGGACAACACTGATGTACTCTGATTCAAAAAGCAAAAAGCAAGTGCGAACAGTATTCCAAATTGATGCTCACGAGATCCACTGGTAAATGGCCGAGACGGTCAGCTCGCCTCTCTCCTGTAAGGCCTGCTCGATCAATTCCGTGTACGTGAATGGCGGCTTTTTTGGACCGCCGTAACGCGACGCTGCGGAACTTCGATTTTCGGCTCCGTAAGTCGCCGATACGATTGTCGGATGACGCGTTATCTCGTTTTGCAACGGTGCCGCGCTCGATCCAATCGTCCCGTTGTCCTGATAATTCGCACCATTTTTTCTCGCCTCGTTCGTGCACAACGTGGCGTTTGCACGGGGCAGGTTCGCGCTGTATCTGTTTCGGTTACCTGCCGGTCAATAACGATACGATGGCTCTGCGTCGATTATTCGTATTTTTAGATCTCGGGATTTTTTCGACCCGAGATTTTATTTTATTCTTATTCGGTTTGACTTTTTTCCCTTTTCAGAGGAATTGTTCGATGTTCGGAAGTCTCCGTAATTTTTTTTCGGTTCATTTGTTAAAGATTTTTTCCGCTGTTTTTGAATAAATTCTGGATTCGAGTTCTGGGAGGTGTCTCGCAAAATGAGTTCTGCGACCACGAGCATTGAAACATCAGTAAAGTCATATTAAAATAATGTTTTTTTGAACATTCTTGAAAAATCACCGATGAAGCGAACAGAAATTATTTTCTCGAGGGCGCCATTCTTAGTCTCCGTGTACAGTTGGAAAAAAGCTAGTGAAATAAGAACGTAACGTGTACAAATTTTGTTTTCAAGATTTTGTACACAGAAAATGCCTCAAAATGTGAAGTTTCTATTTTTAAGATGCAATGAAACTTATTATTTTTTTAAGTGCCTTTTTCATATCTTAAGGGGTAAGACCACTGTAGAATTTTCAAAGAATGGATTTTTTTCGTTAAAACGGCGCTTTATCATCATAAGAATAAGTTACTATTCGATTTATAGCAAGACATTTTTTTTTCACCGACTTTGAGCGCATACCGTAAGCCCTCCTCTGGCATGGGTATACAGTACCTCAAACTTCAAACGCGTTTTTCTCGAAACAGCTTTTTTCCAATTGGCGTGACAAATAACTTCAACAATTTTCACTCGATTCACTTCAAATTTAAAAGTTATGTTCCAATTGCATTTCGCAGAGAAGTACGTACGGAATTTCTGATTAATCGAAAACTTTTCATTTTATGAGCAGTTTTATACGACATTTTTCCCTCAAAATTCATTCAAATACCTACAACTTTTGAATAAAACAATATTTTTCAAATTCCGTACGTACTTCTCTAGGCATTCTGATGTAGATTGACGAGAATTTTTGTTTTTTTGTTCTAGGTAAAAATTTGTGGATGCTAAATAACACGCCGCGGAGTGCCTATAAAAAAGATAAAAGAAAATATTAATCGGCCATTTTGTACATCGAAAAAAAAAATGTTTTCTAACAGCTTGATATTCATACTAAATAGATGTATAATTAATTTAATGACAATCACTTTTTCATACGAAGAAAACTGTTAAATTTGCACATGATTTAATACCCGTTACCGTGGCCTAACCGCTTAATTAGAGATCGATAATATGAATTTGCAAGAAGAAATATTACGGATAGTAACGGGTATGAAAAAACGAAAAGTTATTTCGTTGCCGATTGTGGTTATGGACGAAAAATATATATTACCGATGTGATTGTCTCTGGTTGCAGGAACAATGGCGCGTTCCTCGGGTGCCTCGATGAACGAGTCGAGCTTGAAGTCGAGAAGCCACGAGAGATTGCCGTCCTCCTGATCCTCAGCCTGTGACGATGATGACGTTGTCGTGATCAACGGGGCCTGCGTCACAGGAATCACGGGAATTTCCGCGTCGTTTGTGGTGTTTTGGGAAGTTTCGGATGCGCTCGTCGGTTCCCAGTACGAGAGTATCGTACCGTACCCGTTCTCAATGGAATTAACGTCGTTGAGTGTCTGAATGGCCGAATCGTTACCGATCGAGCTCGATATATCGGTAAACTCCGCGTTTCCGAGACTCCCGGGATCCCACGTACCGTCGACGACGAGCACCTCCAATCTCGCGACCGAACCGCCGACGTTCGTTATTTCCTGCATCGACGAGGGCGACGACGACGAAGACGAGGACGAGGACGAGGAGGAAAACTCCGTCGGTTCAGCGAGACTTTGTAAAATCGTCGCGTCGACGGGCTCGCGTAATTCGCCGAGAAAACGCTTTTTTCCATTCTGACAGACTTCGTCGCACAAGCTCTCGATGTCAAGATCCTCGAAGACCTTCCTCTTGACCCTGACGGGATTGTCGACGACCTCGCGCGTGGTCATACCGCTCGATCCCGAGGATGGCCCGATCATTGTACACCAGATTGTATATCGCGATATCTCGCTTAGCGAACGAGAATTTTTTCTTCACCTCAAGAAACAGGGAAATCGTTTTTTTTACGGACACTGCGAATTATCCGGTCTAGACTAACTCGAAAAATCCACGCGACTCGTCGACTCGAATTGTTTTATTCATGCCGGTTTTAGCGATTAAAAAAATCCTCTACTTGAGAGATTCGGAGAAAATGGGCGAGTGCACTTTGCACATGTTAAAACTAAGCGTCAATCGATCCCTGCCATCACGAACAAGCCACTGCGGTTATTTTTTTAAAACAATTACTCCGTACTCGTAATGATAAGATTTGTAAAAGTGAAGAAAAAAAACGTCAATTTACGAAAAACTGATAAGCTCGACGATATTCGTTAGCGAAGAATCGTCGTCGAGCCGTTCGTCGACGAGGAGGAACGGAACTTTCTTTTTATTTCACGAGACCATCGATGCTGATGTTTTCGGAGCATATGCGGTACGATCGAGGTCCTGCACGAGACTCGTTTGTTTCGTATTTCGACTATTCCGCTCCGGCGAGGCTTGCTCGCCTTCGTGTGGCGCCCCAAGTGCGCTCGCGCTCCGCAACTTCTCGCATTCGTCTTTTCCAACGCTCCTGGTTTCTCGCATATTCGCCATGACGGTTGCTTTACCACGACGGGTACACTCGCGACAATCTTACCTGAGGATTCGTCACGGGCAACTCGTTATTTTACATTTTCAACGAGCAAGAGGAGGCAGAAGGAAAATATTTTCTTTTTATCGCTAGGCAGTCGCTCGACATACGAGAGGTTAACCGGTGCGGAGAAAAATATTACAGAAGACATAAGGTTTTAACACAGAGCGGACGAATAATTTATCTATGTTATGAAGGTAACACGTTATATAATTGTTGCAATAAAAAAATGAGTAACGTGGAAGCGATACGTTATTTTCATTAATTCTTTGGCGTTGCAATAATTTATCGACATATGTGATATCGATGAACACGTGGACATCAAGCTTCAAAAAACTTTGATAATGGAACAGATGGATTTCAAAATTGTAGGTAAAACTTTTTTTTGTTTTTCGCTGAATAGATAATTTATTCACATCGTACAGAGCGCAAATTATTTTTTCTCAAGGTAAATTGAGTTGCTATTTTTGGTTAGGGGCTTCCACCACTGTAAATGGCTCAAGTTGAGCGATTTTTCCCGATTTTTTTTGGGTGGAAGTACAAGTAAGAGGATAATAATATTCAAGGATGTTATTAGTCATATCTTCAAGGGAACAAGAAAAAATCATATTGGATAATTATACAAAATGGTGACGCTGGAGTCATTCTCGCAAGGCATGTTGAATTTGAAACGCTCGGCGGCATGCGATATAACTGAAGCAAATTTGAACGTGTTTTTTTTATTCTATTAATTTACATGAATATACCTAGAGGAATACGTAGGAGATTTTGAAAATATGAATTTTTGTGTGATTGGCAAGCATTTAGAGTATTTTAGAGTAACAACTTGATTTTCGACAGAAAAAAAGGATTGATTATAACATTATTTATTAAACATTATCACTTTAAACGCTAAAAAAAAGGCTATTTGCATGAATTTTTCGATACGTTTATATTATAGATATTGATATAAAAGGTATTACACTTAATAAATACACTTTCGAAATACATAACAATTTTTTTTATGTATTTATGTAACCCAAACAAACTTTAAGGGGTTACCCCCACTTGCGATTTTGAAAAAGTCGATTTTTTTTTATTGCATTTTTTTGAAGTATAAGTATCCGGGCCCATACTTCTGTATGGGCCCGGAATAGATGACTCTATGTAAGTTTACAAAAAAAAATATTTTCTTCGTGTAAACTGAAATTGAAACTTTAAACGCGTTTTTCTCAAAATGGCATTTCTGATGTCGGTGACCAAGATTACTCGAACACTAATGAACCGATCTTCTTGAAATTTTGCAGGCTTATTTAATACATAAAAATGTAGTCTTTAATCGTTCGATTATTTTTTTTCGTTAAAATCGGACCATTAACTTTGACTGTCCGCCATTTTGTGAAAAATGAATATTTTTTAAAATCCTTCGATTAAAGACTAGTTCATACTTATATTTGACTAAATCCATCCGCATTTTTTTTTCAGATGATACACTTCGCCGCAATGTTGGTCACCGCAAACCGTGTATATAAAAACATTATTTCATTGACGGCCATTTGCCACTAAACAATGTAATATTTTTCAATAAAAAAATTACTGAAAGTTCTTCAAGATGTGTTCTTTAAGATGGTATATTGATCGATTAAAAAAGTTTTGTAGTTTTCTTTAAAAAAATTCATGAAAAAGGCCTTTTTTGCGCTACAAGTGGGGGTAACGCCTTAAACGCGTTGTTCTCGAAACAACGTTTATCTTACTGAACGTTTTTTTTACTGAACCGATCCTGATGAAATTTTATCGCCATATTCTTTACAACTATAGCCATAGCGCATATCAAGGATTTTTTTACATTTTGATATTTACAATTTTTGTTGCCAAAAACGGTGAAAAAAACGTTTTTTTTTCTCGAAAAATGTCCGCCATTTTGTTGTTTTTTCCCATATCAGAAATCGTATGATATGCGCTATAGCGATTAACATACTAAATCTAAAACCTTTGATTTTTTTGTATTGGCCATCTTAGAGCAACAGCGCAGACCTACATTTTTTTAACTACCATTTTCGTCTATAAATAGTGACTTAAATAAATATTTTTTTTTAAATGTATTTCGAAAGTGTATTTATTAAGTATAACAACTTTTATATCAATATCTATAATATAAAACTATTTTTAAAAGTCATGCAAATAGTATTTTATAGCGTCTAAAGTGCGAAGACCCCTTAATAAATAATGTTATGATCAACTCATGGTAAAATCCCGTACGTATTTCCCTTCGGAATGTTATTTTAAAGACGTGCTCAAAATTTGGAGCGAACAGAGTAAAAATTGTTGGAGTCGTTTTGAAAAAATGTGTTCCGAGAAAAACGGTCGACGTCTCGCACACGGGCCAGCCACTGCCACCGCAGACCCACATGGGCCTGCGGAGCTTTTTTTACAGGTGACAAACTTTTTCCCCTTATTCTAGATGGTTCAAAGAATTTCTTAAGCCAAGTTAAAAAAGATGAATTTTTGAAAATTCGACAGTATTACCCCTTAAGAGTAGCGACTGGGCCAAAAAACAAAGTGGAGACTCTGAAGTTGGTTCTATAAAAAATGGGGAAACTTATTCAATATTTGCAATTGGTTCCTCAAAATGTACCCAAAAATGTTCTTTATTTATGTTTATTGTTCCATACAAAATGACAGTACTATAGCAGTCTGTCCGGAGTGATCTTTTTCGCTGCGTCCCTCCTCGATAGAATTTTTCCAATTCATAGGATCAAACCTAAAAGAAAATAGCGAAGAGTTTCTTAAGGTCGATAAAAAATGGTAGAGAAGTACAAAGAATTTAAACAATATTGATTATTGCAGAAATTGCGCCGGCTCATACCTTTTTTAATTTTTCAAATATAAAATGTTCATTTCAAAAAGTGTTTTCTATATTTCACAAAAAGATTCGGCACATTTCTCGAAAATGTACTATCAAACGTTGCGCAAAAGTTGCAAGTTGATTGGACGAAAAGGAAAAACGACTCGAATTCCACATTAAAACCATTTTCGAAAAAGGTTAAATCGAGACAAAACGCGTTTAAATTTCCACTGACTGATTTTCCGTTCGTAAAAAAATTAAATCGCAGTTCGACCTCAGTCGGCTACCTCCTCTAATTTCGGCTCAAAGCCAAAAGAATACTGTTATCGGGACAAATACCCAAAGATTTAAAAAAAATCGAATTTTTCGACCCTTCATATTGGCGCTAACCCCTTAAGGCCTTAGGCCACAGTAACGGGTATAAAATCATCTGCGAATTTAACAATTTTTTTCGTATGAAAAAGTGATTCACTCATCAAATTAATTACACATCTATTTAGTATAAATATCAAGCTGTTAGAAATTTTTTTTTCGACGTGCAAAATGGCCGACTACTAATATTTTTTTGTTATCTTTTTTTTAAGCGCTCCGCGGCGTGCCATTTAGCATCCACATTTTTCTACCTAGAACAAAAAACTAATATTCTCGTCAATCTACATTAGAATACCTAAAGAAGTACGTACGGAATTTAATAAATATTGTTTTATTCAAAAGTTGTAGGTATTTGAACTTAAGAAATGAATTTTCAGTGGAAAATTTCGTTATAACTGCTCATAAAATGAAAAGTTTTCGATTAATCAGAAATTCCGTACGTACTTCTCTGCAAAATGCAATTAGGAACATAACTTTTAAATTTGAGGTAAATCGAGTGAAAATTGTTGTAGTTATTTGTCACGCCAAATCGAAAAAAGCTGTTTCGAGAAGTTTCGAGTAGTCGGCCATTACATCGAAAAACAAATATATATTTTCTAACACCTTGATATTCATACTGAATAGATGTGTAATTAATATTATAAGTGAATCACTTTTTCATGCGAAAAAGAAATTGTTAAATTCGCACATGATTTTATACCCGTTACTGTGGCCTAACCCCTCAAAAGTGACCAGCGCCCGTTCAAATCGGCCCGCGACGGCAAAGTCGGTTCCGCGCGCGGCCGCACGATGTCGCAGCCGAGAAATTCTTTCGTCGTTGCGGCACGAGAGTGCGCGACGTTCGCGCGCCCGTGGTACGGAGAGCGGGCGAAAGGAGCCTCTCTCTCTCCCGTGTTTCTCAGTCTTGCCGAAATGGCGCGGATCAATGAACCCACATAGCGTCCGCGGAGGGGAGAGATTAGAAATTTTCAAACACCGAGAGGAGAGAGAGTAGGGCGACTCCGATCGTTGCAAGAGTCGTTGCCGATTCTCTGCGGCAAACGGCGAGTATCCGGGGAGAGATTCTCGCCAACGTTTTCGTATTCTCGCAAGCGCCGTCGATCGAGCGAGACAGGGAGAGAGAGAGAGAGAGAGAGAGAGAGAACATATACGCGGCCTGACGATACACAACTGAGGAGTGCGTGTGAAAGAGCGAATGAGAAAGAGAGAGAGCGAGTGTGAGAGTCGACTTGCGTGTCCGCCATCGGCCATTGTCTCTGACATGGAAGCCTATCAAAATGGCAGAAGTCTTGCAGATGTTTTTGTTCCTATATAAATCAAAGTACCGCCGAAAAAATCACAAAATAATACTTCATGATAGACAGGACAGTGATTTTAGTCTCGGCTTAATATGGTCAGTGTTAATATGGGCGGTGGTGTTGCGTTGTGCAGCGAGCGCAGCTTCGACGACATCGACGAGCACGAGCACCGAGGTACCCTGCGATCTCGAAAATTGTGTAAACGGTGATTGTATCAACGGTAGTTGCGTCTGTCAGGATGGCTGGCAAGGTGCAGCCTGTCAGTACTGCGGTGGAAAAGTCAGGTATGTATCCTTAACCTCGCAATTGCACAAAAGTACGTCTGAATTGAACGCGCGAAGTAAAAAAAAGAAAAACGAGCGTAGTGTGCACGCCAGTCGGAACGGGGCGAGAAAGCGCCACGGCACGATGTTGCTCAGTCGACTGCACCGTACGTTTTTCTTTCTTTCTTCCACATTGCAACGCACGCTACCAATCGTCAACCGGTGAAACGTGCCGATCAACATTCTTTTTTTTTCTCGTCGTCCCTTTTTCTGTCTCTAAGACCGCGTTTGCGGTCAATTGTCAGGACAATAAAAATCTTTCGGGCCATCCTTTGACGTTTGGTAAAAGCTGCAAAAACGTCGATGTATTTTGAGCTCGGTTTTTTTTCGAACTAGGCCGAATTTTACGCTTTTTCCGACCGGCGTTCGCAACGCGCTTTTCACTTGTTTGCGGCTTTCTTTCCGCTGCACGCGGATAAGACGAATTATCGACGAGTCGTAAATAAACACGACGGTCCTGTATGACAGCTCCTTATCGCTCTCTCTCTCTTTCCCATCTCGCCGAGCTATTCTCGTATATCGTTCATGCTTGAATGAACTAGAACACGCGTGTCGTGTCAACTTATCCCAAGTGCGTGTAACGCGAAACCTCGAGAGCAAAAATGCAAAACATCGCTCAGTTTTGACTTCTCTATGGAATCGGACGTCTGACCTTTTTACTCATCTTTCCCAGAGGCTACTCGAGGCTCATAAATACGCGGTGTCGTTGGGTGTGCATGTGCTACCCTCGTGAATTATAAAATCGAACGGAAATAGGCACACACGCGTGACGAGAATTCTCCGGAGAGCTGAGAAAAGGGGGCCATTGGGGGTCATCGGGTCACATTCTGGCCCGCAAAAATGCTTAATTTTCATATGGGGTTCAAGCTCCTGAATTGCAAATTTCTATTCATTACTGTCATTGATCGCTGACCAAACACATCGTTGGAATGCAACGATTTTTTGTTTTTATTTTCATTGCAATTCAATTTTTTGTACGTTAAGGGGCTATACCAGTGTGAACGCCGAAAATTTGGATGACTTTCGGGAATTTTTTGGAAGAAAAGTACTGAATGAAATGATTCCGAAAATTAAGAATATATGTGGCTATGTTTGACCTATATTACATAAATTTTTCATATAAAAATATTGAAACCCAAGCGACTTGTGCGCTGCTTTCGGAGGCGCCAAAAAAAGTTCCTCCACTGCTGACATGATTCCGGCCGATTGAGTAGCTGAAACCAAAAAAGCAAAAAATATCGTTAAACTGGAAGGTATTTCCTGTACAATGACGTAGGATTTTCGAAAAATATCAAGATCTAACAAAATGGCGTAGTTATGAAAAAAAAGTCTGTTTTCTTGCCTATAAAATGGTCGTTTTTTTCAATGCCAAATCGTCAGTTTTCATCCAATCAAAAATATCCTACGTGATTGTAGAGTAAATATATTCAAGAGTACTCAGTTCAAATTTCAAGTCAATCGGATAATTGCTCTTTGAGTTACAATGTTAGCCATTTGAAGAATCTCATTTCGAGAAAAACGCGTTTAAAGATTTAACTATCGATTTTTGCAAGATAAAATGATATTGATATAAATTATATAAATGATGATATTCTTGAAAGTATAAACTGTCGAAAAAGACAAAAAAAAAAGATTTTTTTGAAAGTGTAACACTGGTATAGCCCCTTAAGGTTTAAAATTGATTTTCGTAGTCCAGCCAAAAAAATGTATTCCATTGCATTCCAACAATGCAAACTTCAACGTCATATTTTTGTCACTTATCATGTTTATTGAACACGGTTTAAAGATAATAATATTTAGTAGAATCGAATGTATGTCGTGTGGGGAATTGAATTTCGCGACGAGAAAAATATTCCACAACGCGAAGCAGTATATGAGCAACCGAAAGACATTTACCTTCTATTTTTACTTTTTTTTTCTTTACTTTTTTACCTTTTATTCTCGTAGCCTAAATCAGCCACAAAATGTGAGAAATTAAATTCAATTCCACTGCATCCCAACGATGCAAACTGCAGCATCATATTTTTATGTCACTTATGGATGTTTATCGAACACGGTTTAAAGATAATAATATTCAGTAGAATCGAAGCTGTATGGTGTGGCGAATTGTATTTCAAGACGAGACGGAATTCCACAACGCGGAGAAGGATATGAGCAAACGAAAAACATTTTTACCATAGATGGTAATTTTATGCAAAGATGTGTTTGACGTCATATTTTTTTTTCTGTTTTGGATAAAAAAAATTCGCGCATACCAGCAGATCTCTCCTCCCCCCTCCCGCCTCTCGCTCCGTCCATCTGCGTCTTGAATTCCATAAGATCTTTTCATCGCTCATTTCATCTTGAATCTTTATACGAAGTTGGATGCTTTTTTCTTCACATTTTACGTTGTGCGTCCGCGCTGACCGACTCTTGCCCCGCAGACCGTCGACCAAGATCGACGAGACGATGCGAATAACGGGAAATTGTATGCGAGCGACCGTAGCATATACACACACACCTATATATATATACTAAACACACATAACAGTCTAGTTTATCAGCGTAGAAGTTTTTCATCGTAGCACCTTTTCCTCGTCGAAGTTCGTATACCGGTTTGCAAAATGCGCACGTTCGTGTACTGTACTACATTCATATCGAACACGTCCAACCATCAGTAAGATCAGATTATAAAAATTACTTAACCGTTTCTTGGCCGAGTCAAGCACGTAAAATGGCAAATTGTACTTTACCCGAATTCGTACACCAACCCTTAGCAGCCGGAAAGGAAGAAAAAAACTTCGCTCTCGACACGTGCTTTCGTTGGAAGTAAAAATATGCCAAATAAGGCTGGGTTCTTTTCTAATTAAGGGGTTAGGCCACAGTAACGGGAATAAAATCATGTGCGAATTTAACAACTTTTTTCGTATGGAAAAGTGATTCACTCGTAAAATTAATTACACATATATTTAGTATGAATATCAAGCTGTTAGAAATATACATATTTTTTTTCGATTTACACAATGGCCGACTACTAATATTTTCTTTTGTTATCTTTTTTTTAGGCGCTCCGCGGCGCGACATTAGCATTGACAATTTTTTGCCTAAAACAAAAAACAAAAATTCTTGTCAATGTACATTAGAATACCTAGAGAAGTACGTACGGAATTTAAAAAATGTTGTTTTATTCAAAAGTTGTAGGTATGTGAACATGAATTTGAATTGAACTTGAATTTTCCGTGAAAAATTTCGTATAAAACTGCTCATAAAATGAAAAGTTTTCGATTAATCAGAAATTCCGTACGTACTTTTCTGCGATATACAATTAGGAACATAACTTTCAAATTTGAAGTAAATCGAGTGAAAATTGTTGAAGTTATTCGTCACGCCAATCGGAAAAAAGCTGTTTCGAGAAAAACGCGTTTACAAGTTTTACATATGCTTCTGGCCGTGCCAGAGGTGCGCTTACGTTATACGCTCAAAGTCGGTGAAAAATATGTTCTTTCTATAAATCAAATAGTAACTTATTCTTATGATGAGAAAGCACCGTTTTAGTGAGGAAAAAATCGATTTATTGAAAATTCTACTGTGGCCCTACCCCTTAACGGGGTACACCTAGTTCACGGCTGGAAAAAAGAGGCGTTTTCGTGCATTTTTTTTGGGTAATGGGTGCAGGTTTTTAACTTTTTCTTCATAGTAAAGGGTATCATTTCAAGTATCTTGGACAATTTTTTTTATTGGGAAATATTTATGCACGACGGAGATACAGTAAATTGCACAGACCGCTGTGCAAAAAAGGTCCTTCGCGGTGACCACTCCTGCTCGGGAACTATTTATTTCAGATAACTATTTAATATAACTATTTATCTGAAATTAAACAAAACCAAATGAATTTAGTTTTTGTACCGTATTATCGAGTCGCCAATTAAATAGTCGCCAATCGAAAGTGATCGTCGAAATTTCGGTGAAAAAAACACTCTATTTTCCTTGATATAAAAAAAAGAACGCATGCAAAAAATCCTTCGATTAAGGACTGTTTTTTTATATACAAAAAATGTCTGTGAAATTTGAAGCAGATCGGTGTAGGCGTTTTTGAGTATTTTGGTCACCGATTCTGAAAAAGTCATTCCGAGAAAAACGCGTTTAAAGTTTTTACCTGCAATGGTAAAGCGGTAAGGGGACCTACCTGTAAACGATCATAACGCCCTTAATTTCCAACGGACCGGCTCGAAATTTTCAGAGAATATTTTTGAAAGGTGATATTATAAGAATCCGTCGAAAACGAAAAATGGATTTTTTTATAATTCCAACTAGGTGTAACCCCTTAAAAGAATCGCAAAACTGAATGGAGTGAATGTAGAGGAAAGAAATTGAAAACATTGACAATCTCCATGCCGTGGGAGACACGATTTTTTTTCGACATTCACCCCCCGACAAGGGTGGGTTCCGGGCAAATGAAAATCGTTCAATTATTTTTCGCAGGCTCGTTTAGGGTCAAGCTACCCATTCCAATTAAAAAATGGACAATATCCGTACGGTGGGAGATGGGATTTTTTTTAACTTTCACTTCCGATTAAGGGTAGTTTCTGTTTGCCGAAATCCCTTTGAATGTTTTGTACGATATTTTATACATAAAATTGCCCTATAAATGAAATGGGAAATTATTTTAAATTAAAAGTTGGCAATCTCCATACCGTGGGTGATACGATTTTTTAAAACTTCTACTCGATACGAGTGGTTTCCGGTAAATGAAAATCGTTCAATATTTTTTCGCGGTTTTCCTTAGGTTCAGACTGTCCCTAACACAAATAAAAAAATGGCAATTTTCATACCGTGGGAAACCCAATTTTTTTAAAACTAACCCCTCCGATAAGGGTGGGTTCCGGCGAATGAAAATCGTTCAATTTTTTTCGCAGTCTTGTTCAGGACCTGACCAGCCAAAATGCCAATAAAAAAAGTTGGCAATCTCCATACCGTGGGAGATTGTTTTCTCATTCCACCCCCTTTTAGGGGGTGGAAGCCACCCTATCGCGGTTGGTTGCAGCAAATGAAAATCGTTCAATTATTTTTCGCAGGCTTGTTTAGGGTCAGGCTACCCATGCCAATAAAGAAATGGACAATTTCCGTTCGGTGGGAGATATAATCTTTTTTCAACTTCCACCCCCTACTAAGGGTAGGTTCTGTTTGTCATAATCCCTTACAATGTTTTGTATGATATTTTATAGGGCCCCACACAAGAAATGTGTAATCGATTATTCGAAATACAAAAATTCAAAGAAAAATATTTTGCGCCCATTGAAGGAAATATTCTTTTTAATTGGTTGAGTGGCCGAGTCAATCTGGAATGTAGCATGCATGAATATTCGTACTTTTTGCACTTTGGACGCTAATATCGTGATTGGAATCATTTACTGAACATTTTCTTTGATCATGAATGTCGTTGAGTTTTTTAGTATTAAAAATGCTTTTCAAAATGTATATGGTTGCTGAGGTTGGCGGGGTATAGGAGCCTGAGTTAGTAGGATGTCACACGAAACTAACGCTACCCCCACTCTACTGCCACTGTATTGTAATAGAGTGGGGGGAGCTGCGTCATGCTAAAGGTCTGATTGGTTGAAGAATGCCGAATGACGTTTAGTGTACATCTGCGGTTAAAAATTGTAATGTAGAGAGAGAGAGAGAGAGAGAGAGAGGGGGGGGATGGATATTCACATGTTCCTGTTGTTTTATTACCCGAAATGTCGGATTACATTTTCAATGCTATGGTATAGTTGCACTTTGTTTAATATCTGTAAATTTTTTTAATTCGTTTATCCCTAGCTTACGAACTAGAGTCGTCTGATTTTCGATAAATGTTATTAAAATGTTTTTCTTGTAGCAATTTTTTGTATTCATTTCCAACGGGTCTTCCGTATGCCCTTGTGGGCTTTTCTGATCCCGGCTGTTCAGTTTTCATCCCACACCGTCCAAGTATAGGCCCCGGGCAGCGCTGCTCGCCACGGGAGATCCCACAACTATTTATTCTATACCCATTTTCCTTACGCGAGAATTCGAAGTAGTGTTGCATTTGTAATTTTGAAAAAATCGTATTTCTTCCTTATCTTCGTGCGGTATGTTTTTCCGTGCTAGGTTCATAATACAGTCGAGGGAGGAAAAAAAAGGGACACACACGTAGAGAGAATTATGTTTCCATTGCCCTTTTCTCGTCGCTTCCCCTCTCCTTCCGCGCTCGGGGTCCCTCAAGTCTTTGCGAGACGATTATATACCGAAGAGCTCTCTCTCCGGAGACTCGTTATATGTGGAACTCGCGATCTTGACGCACGAGCATATTTCTTTCATCGAGAGACAAAGGAGAGGTGGATGTATGTGTATGCGTACGCGCAGCGAAAACGCAAACGGGCGAGGACGTGAGCGGCTCGTAAAATGAGCTACCACGTAGGTGTCGAGAGGTGCATTTGCTACACTACCAGTTCCGCATATACATAAGATTACTTACGTACACAGCAGACACGAGTTTCGCTGACGGAGTGTCACACGGAGAGGCCAAAAATCTTGCCAACTGCAATTATGTAGATCGTTTTCTCGTAACTAACCAATTGGTTTGTAAGATAAGGACTCGTTTGCGACTCATTGATCCGCTTCGATTAGGTTGCGTAGCACATGTCATTTGTGGACCCGGATGTTTAAATCGCAGCGAGAAATAAAGCCTGCAATTGAAGGTGCGAGAGTAGTTATTCTCCGTGAATTTAATCCTGAAATTGGGATCTCGAAGAAATTGTACGCCAGATTCCGAATTCGGAAAAACTTCTTGGATGGTTTATTGTGAAGACCCAAACATCAGGGTTATTCAAAAAAAATTATATTGGAGGAATAAGTACCATGATTGAAAAATCGTTGGAACATTTATTTGTATGTATAGAGTGTCTCAAAATGACCGGATATTTTAATTTATCAATAAAACGCATTATTTATTTGAACAGTACGAATATTTCTATTTTAACCTTTTAAGGATGGAAGTGGTCGATATATCGACCAGCCAGGGGGCACATAATATTTAATGTTTTTCACGGAAATTTTCATATATTGAATACGGTCAAAATATTGTGAAAATGTCTGGATGTTTTTTTTACCTTGAAAATTGCTTTTTCAAGGTCTTTTTTCGGCCTAAAAGGCACATTTTTGCCACATCCACAATATCCGATAAATGATCGCCTCGGCCCTGTTTCAGGATTGTTACGCGTATGCAAAAACGAGAAAACTCAGGGAATTTCTTTCCTCCTGGAAAAATCAGGGAAAAGTCAGGGAATTTTGGAAACTCCCTGGAATTTTCTCAGAATTTACTTTTTGCAAGAATTACGAAAAATGAAACCGACTTGACAAAAAAACTGAACAGTATACAAATAATTATTTTTGTATATTTCTAATATTTATATTATTCTTCATTATATACCAAAAAACTTATGTCAGTGCCAAACATTGAACATTTTTAAAACTGAAAACTAATTTACTGTAAAGTTCTATATATTTGCATTCGATGTGTCGATACACAAGCACCTGATTATTATTATAGATGAGTTTTTATATTGATTTTTTATTTATTGTCATCGGCATAAAAATGTCTGTTTATAATAAAGAACAGGTCCTGGATTTCTTTTATGGTGCTGAAGTTTGTATCGTTGGAATGCAACGAAATGATTTTTTTTTACTTTCATAAATTTCCTTTGGCAGAGTTGAACTATGCAATTGACGCAAACATTTTTTAGGATTCTTATTTCGCGATCTGGAACAAACTTGTGTAATTTGATTTTAGATAATAATGAAATTTTGAAAAGAACCTTTGTTGCGTTTCTACGATGCAAACTTCAGCCCCAATCTTTTTTTACTTTACAATGTTTAAATTATTTTTCGCATTTCAGTTTTTTTTAATTTGATTTCAATTTTTAACATTTCCCTATAGCAGTAGTATTTATTCTGTGCATACCCTTAAAGGGTGCTTACATACTTGCCCTTCCCTATCCCCACTTACAATAAGTTTACATATATTTGATATCATTTGAATGCTTACATCTACTGACATTTGTAAATGCTTAAACCTACTTTCTATTCTCTTATTTTTCTAGCCTCTCGAATTGCCTCACATAGTTACATAGTTGTTTCCCTTTCCTATATTTGATCTGTAAAAAAAATTATGTTATCCAGTTCAAGATAATTTTTCAATAGAACGATCGAATTGGAAATTTCCTTTGTTTTTTCAAGTCGGTGAAGAATGATTTTTTTTTTCAGAAAAATGGTTCATTGGTATTTCTACGCTTATAATTTTTCCCGTGTAGTTTGTAACGTTTACAAATACTAGTATGGTTGAGACGAGATTTAACTTGTGGTCTTTCATTTAAAAAAAATATCTATTTGATGAAAACAAAGTGTTCTTTATTCGACCCTAATCTGGGTCATTTGTAAAAGCTGGTATTTTTGCAAAACCTATATGGAAATACGGGAAAAGTCAGGGAATTTCTGAGTCAGTAATGCGTAACAACCCTGCTGTTTGCGATCGTGTCATTCTCCATGACTAAACATCAATACTTCCTGATGCCAGTTGTCAAGGATTAGCATTCTATGTTAGCCACAAAAAAATAGCGTGCAATTTAAAATGTCAGATCATTTTGAGACACCCTCTACGTTAACAAAATTGTGTACCAAATCTCATTAAAAAATATTAATAATTACAGGAGTTATAAACAACTTAACGGTTTACTTGATTTTAAGGCTTAACTTGATTTTGCCCACCTGGTTGATTCGAGACAAAAAATAAGTTTTTTTTTCTTTAAATACATAATATTGGCTAAGACTTGACCGAGTTTTTTAAATCGTGTTTCAAAAATTTTTTAAATTGATTTTCTCGATTTTTCGAGGATCAATAACATCATTATGGTTTTACTAAAGAAAAAAAATTATATTGAAGTTCGTATCGTTGGAACGCAACGAAAGGTTTGTTGCGCGGTTGATTGTGTCACATTTAGCCCTCCATGGTCACTTAAACGTTTTTCAGAATCCTTATTAGAAATCTTCAGCCTAAATATGTAAGCAAAGATTCTGGATAACAATGAGAATGGGGAAATAAAAAAATTAAAAAGAATTTGCGCTGCTTTGCAACGATGCAAACTTCAACATAGTGAAAAAAATATGTTAGGAAGAAAAACATCGGTCAAGACTGAACTCCTTTTACACTGAATAAGTGTACCAACTTTGAAGGCAATTCGTTCATTGAATGTCGAGAAATCCCGTACACCCTTCTAAAAAGCATAGTCTCGAGAAAATCGCGTTTGAAGTTTTACTAGGAGTTCTATCGTTGTAATAATAAATTTACCTTATATCTGCGATTCCTGCACCGTATGTTGGACCTTCCTCTTCAACTTGAGTCGCCTCAAGCGACGAACGAGTGTTCGTAATTTCCACTGTGGTCTTAACCCCTTAAGGGCTTAAATAATTCGATTTAATTCGACGAACTAATAATCTACTACTGATAAAACCTTAGGTCGACATTTGCATCGTTGGAATGCAATGGACTTTTCGTTTTTTTTTTAATGTGGAACATTTTTTCGTACACTTTGGCTACGAAAATCCTCGCACTATTTTATGGCGTTGAAGTTTGCATCGTTGGAATGCAATGAAAGTCCTTTTCGATTTTTTTCATTTTTATCTTTTCACGATGATCTATCATTTTTTACAAATTAAGATCGTGGATCTCTAATGAGAATAAGAAAAACGGTTTGGATGATTTTCGCACCCTACATTGGAATATAAATGTGAGCAATCGAAGAAAAATTAACTTTCGTTGTATTCCAACCATGCAAACTTCAACATCAAACTAGTTTTCAAGATGCTTACTTAAAAATGAAGCATCGAAGTCTGCAAAAAAAATTGCATCGTGATGTGAGTAAGGAAATAAAAATGTAAAAAACAATTTTCGTCACATTCCAACGATGATAAAATAAACTCGATGCCTTTTATTACAATCGTTGGAAATAACATAGCCGAGGATAAGAATTCGTATTCCCACTTATGCACACGTGGGCTGATCGTTCCTCTTTGTTCGCGAACAGTCGATGATGTCTGTGCCTACACGCTTGTTCCAAAAATTTCAGCTATCTATCTCGCACTCTCGCGAGTATCGCGTCACCTCAACGACGACTGAGTTGAAGGTTTTTTCTGCTCGTGGGACTTGAGGTAAGGAGACGTTTGCATATTTCGGTCTCTGAAAAATTCTCCGAGAACAACGCACGAATACAGCGAAGAAAAAAACAACTGAACTCAATTTATGATCGAGCCCAGACATCCTTTTATTCGGTGGCTCGTGTCGTTTCTTTCGACCTGATAACCGAAACGATACTTGAAACAATGCAATCGAGAGCGAGTAAAGAGAGAGAGCGACAGCGGGAGGGGAGGAGGAAGGTATTGAAAATAGTGCAGTAGAAGAGACGAAAACCCAGCACTTTTAGCGTAGAATTAGAATTTTTGACTAAAGCTAGACGGTTGCATACTGAAAGTAACCCCAATGAAATGTTGCCCCTCAACTCGCCCCAACGCTAAGAAATAGGGGGTGAAAACTAAAAAATCGCCATATCTCGATAATTAACAGCTCGATCAAAAAATGTTTCGAACCAGAGTTGTTTGGAATAATAAAATACGTATAAAGTTATGTGACGTCCAACTCCCTATCTTTTGAAATAGTGGCACAAAAACGATTTGAAAATTCGGGGTGGATGCGTGTGCGAGCGGATTTGTGCCGTTATTCTCAAACATAGGGGATTGGACGTCAGATAACTTTATACGAATTTTATTATTCCAAGCAACTTTTGTTTGAAACATTTTTTGATCGGGCTATTAATTATCGAGATACGGCCATTTTTGAGTTTTCAACCCCTACTTCTTAAGGTTGGGGCGAGTTGAGGGGCAAAATTTCATTGGGGTTACTTTCAGTATCAACATTCTTATTCTACTCTAAAAGTGCTGGGTTTTCGTCTACTGGACTAAAAAAAGTAACCGAATCTTCATCATTTTCGTGCAGATGCAACGCTCAAATACAAAGTCGTTGAACGAGCACATCGTAGCATTGAATAATTTAAAACTGTAACCTTTAGCGCGCCTCTGTGTCTGCATTCATTTGGGTAGATGTCACGAAATATCAGAGAGCTCTTTGAAATCCCAGAGTCATAATAATAATGCAGTATCAATGAATGTATAATTAATCGCTGCACGAATGGAAACAGTCCCGGGCAATTCATGATGATAATGATGATGATGATAATAATAATGCAGTATTATTAATAAAATAATTGAACTAATTAATCGCTGTATGACATTCCTATCTATCAATAATAATCAATTTCAATAATATTAAATCGAAATAACATCAACAATATTAGCTTCCAAAGTTATTGTAAAATAAAAAAATCGCAGTACGAAATAGTATATAAAAAGTCGTAAATGTGTATATTTGCAACGTTACTTTTTCGAACGCAATCCTTCGCGTTCAAACGAATAAAAATGTGTCATCGTTCTATTTTTGCTCATTGTTATCGTCGAGGAAGAAAAAGATACTCCGGTTGAGCGATACGATTGTTATTTCCTGTGTATCTCTGGAGCCCGTGAGATAATTAATTTTTCAATCATTGTTCATTTGAATTTACTGAAAATTACCACTCGAGATAGAACGAATTTCCGTTACTCTGCGTTTCATTGAAAGAGTGGAGCTGATAAGGAAACGCCGTTTTGTCGCGGCTAAATAAATAATATTATAAATAACTTGATCTTTAAGAATGAGGTACGGTGTCGAAGAATTCGAACTATGCTTTTCCTTTGTGTCCGATAGTAACAAAAAGCTTCGTTGGTTTATTTCGGCATGCCACGAGGATTCAGTCCAGAAATTCGTGACCCAAGGAACCGAGACGTGTCCCGAATTCAATATTCACTGGGGAGAAAACTAAACGTCCTCTCTCATCTCCGGAACGCGCGGAAATACGATCGATATTTTCCTCTTTGTACTTTTCATTGTACGAGTGGGCAAGAAAATTTACGTTATTCTGTTGCTTTCAGCTCGTCAAATACACGTTCTTGATACAATGATTTTTAACAGTAATAACAATTGCACGTGATGTTCAAGTTTGCATCTTCGGAATCCAACGAAAGTTAATTTTTCTTCTATTGCTCATATTTACTTCGCCGATTTACGGTACGAAAAACATCCAATTGGGTCTCCTTTTTCTCACTACAAGTCCACGACTTAAGGAATCATCGCAGTGCGACCGCTCGAAAAATAGCCTATTTTCGCGATTTCTTTTAGGCGGATAGGATAAGTTAATCGGTCTATTTTTTTTACAGATTAAAGCAGCGATAAAGAATACAAAATAATTTTTTTAACATTTCTTTATTCATTCTTTAACATTGTTTTTATTTGCGGAAAATTGCGTGGAAAAAAATGCAAATTTTATGGGAAACAAAAATTTCAAAATGATTATTAATCTGTAGGAAAGCCGCTATATTCCTATGGAGTTTTTTTTAGTGAAATTTGAAAAAAATGTCGGCGGTTTGAACAAAAAGTATCGAAATTAGCCTTTTTTTCGACAATTTTTCGTAAAAAAAGCTTCCATAGCAACATAAAGAATGACGTGAAGAATGTTCTGTTCAAATTTCAAAGGGATAGCTGGAAAACTCTTCCTTTGAGAGTGGCCACCGTTTTGAAAAACACGATCCCAAGAAAAACGTGTTTAAAGTTCTAAGAAAGGCTGTAAAGAAAGGCTTAACTTTTTCTAAGAAAGGCTGTAGCGACCAAAATAATTCGAATTTCGATCTAAAAATTGGACAGACCGTTTATAACCGCGTAGACTATCGGATAATGCAAAACAAAAAATCGATTTTTCGAAAATTTTACACTGTGATGATTCCTTAATCTATAAAAAAATGATGAATCATAATAAACATCAATAAATCAAAAAATAGAAAAAAAAACTTTCGTTGCATTCCAACGATGCAAACTTCAACGCCATAATGTCACAATGTTACGAGCTGATACATAAAAATACAAGAACGATGTATCAGCGAATTAAAAATAATGCTCCCAACTTTTCTTTTTTATTTGCTGATAGATCGTTTTCAACGTATTAGCCCGTAACTTTTTAACATCGTTATCACTATGTCTAATCATTGTTCTTATTATGGGCGTATGATTGATTTTTTTGCGCTCGTAATCGGTCCTTGCTACGTGACGATGTTTGGGGCTCGAGTGCGATATTAAGACGGCATGACACCTCATCGCGGTCGGTATGGTAGAACAATTATAGATTCCCAAAAATCTCTGAAACGGCTCTTCAGATCCCGTCGAAACTTTGCCAAACGACGTCAAATAGATAGACGAATAGCTTCTAGCCCCTCAAATTTTCTGAATTTGAGAAAAAAAATGTAGATTGGCTTATCATAAGCCAATCTAGTTTTTTTTTCTCAAATTTAGAAAATTTGAGGGGCTAGAAGCTATTCGTCTATCTATTTGACGTCGTTTGGCAAAGTTTCGACGGGATCTGAAGAGCCGTTTCAGAGATTTTTGGGAATCTATAATTGTTCTACCATACCGACCGCGATGAGTGTGTGTGTGTGTGTGTGTGTGTGTGTGTGTGTGTGTGTGTGTGTGTGTGTGTGTGTGTGTGTGTGTGTGTGTGTGTGTGTGTGTGTGTGTGTGTGTGTGTGTGTGTGTGTGTGTGTGTGTGTGTGTGTGTGTGTGTGTGTGTGTGTGTGTGTGTGTGTGTGTGTGTGTGTGTGTGTGTGTGTGTGTGTGTGTGTGTGTGTGTGTGTGTGTGTGTGTGTGTGTGTGTGTGTGTGTGTGTGTGTGTGTGTGTGTGTGTGTGTGTGTGTGTGTGTGTGTGTGTGTGTGTGTGTGTGTGTGTGTGTGTGTGTGTGTGTGTGTGTGTGTGTGTGTGTGTGTGTGTGTGTGTGTGTGTGTGTGTGTGTGTGTGTGTGTGTGTGTGTGTGTGTGTGTGTGTGTGTGTGTGTGTGTGTGTGTGTGTGTGTGTGTGTGTGTGTGTGTGTGTGTGTGTGTGTGTGTGTGTGTGTGTGTGTGTGTGTGTGTGTGTGTGTGTGTGTGTGTGTGTGTGTGTGTGTGTGTGTGTGTGTGTGTGTGTGTGTGTGTGTGTGTGTGTGTGTGTGTGTGTGTGTGTGTGTGTGTGTGTGTGTGTGTGTGTGTGTGTGTGTGTGTGTGTGTGTGTGTGTGTGTGTGTGTGTGTGTGTGTGTGTGTGTGTGTGTGTGTGTGTGTGTGTGTGTGTGTGTGTGTGTGTGTGTGTGTGTGTGTGTGTGTGTGTGTGTGTGTGTGTGTGTGTGTGTGTGTGTGTGTGTGTGTGTGTGTGTGTGTGTGTGTGTGTGTGTGTGTGTGTGTGTGTGTGTGTGTGTGTGTGTGTGTGTGTGTGTGTGTGTGTGTGTGTGTGTGTAATTCTTTAATTAGCGAGATACTGTCTTTCTTTGGATGGTTTAACTCGACAAAGGATTGTTGATTGTTTTCAGCGCGAAAATAACATACCCGAGCTTTTTCGTTTCACTGGCGGAGCCTTGAAGGCTCGAGGCTGGCATTTAATTATATCTCCCGAACAGTCAATTAGTCTTACGAGAAGGAAAAAAGAAAAGCTCATTAAAGTCACAGATGAACGATAAAAATAACAGTTTGTAATGCAATTATTTTTTTTAAATACACACGTTGTATTCGTTGGTTTGTCTCTCTTTTCGTGGAATGCTAAAAATGATGTCTTAATAAGAAATTTCAAAAACTGTCGATTTCTATCATTCGAAGCACAATGACACAAAGTTCAATTAAATTCACCTAGCCCAGTTTTTGACGATGTTGAATTCTGCATCGATGGAATGCAACGAAAATTCTTTCCAATTTTCCTATATTCATTATTATTGAAAATCATATTCTGCAGCAATACTTCGTAGATCGCTAAATCTAGAAGAATCTTGAAAAACCTTTGCGTAATTTTCGCAGCTCAAATCCGCCTGCGGAAATTTGGGAAATAGAAAAAATGATTTTCGTTGCATTCCAATGACGCAAACTTCAACACCATAGTTTTTTAGGGCCGTCGACGAGACAGTGTTTAAAATAAACTGATACTGTTGAAGTTTGCATCGTTAGGATGCAACGGAGAGTCTCCTGTTTTTTTTTCTTTATTCTTATCGCCTGAAATCATTTTTTGCAGATTTAGGTTGCACATCCCAAATGTAAGGATCCTTAAAAACGTGTCAGTGGTTTCGTAGCCTAAATGTGTCAAAAAAATTGGGCATTACAAAAAAAAATCGCAGATATTTTATTGATTGGCTCGTCTTCATTTAATTTAACACTTCATATAAGTATATTTAAAAAAATCTTTTCTTTGTATGTTCTGAAGACAAATTAAAATTGAGCAATTTTATTATCAAAGTAAAGCAAAGTACGATAGTTTCACCTCAGCATTTTCACTATGCTGCACAATGGACATCGGATTTTAATCGAATTTTCTCTCGGCATCGCGGCAATGCATGAATTCTTCAATGTAGAGCTCCGGGACACAAGGATTACGCTGATTGCATCAATGTCAACGTCGGATTACTCGCTTGGATTCGCAAACGTGATTGTGCCCTCGAGAAATATCGGTTTTAAAATGCCGGCACAGCTAAAGGCCGCGTATGAGCGCGCATATTCAAGTCCCGAAGAAAAAGGACGAAAAACGAAAATTCTACAAAAATAATGCTTCTGCTCTAAATAATCAGAATATTATTCATGGGCATTCAACAGAAATCGGAGTGCCCAAAAATAAGAATATGCGGATGAAGTTCGGAAGCAGGAAACGAATTTTCGGTGTTATTTCCTATTTGTCCGTCCCGAGATCGAAATCGTGTTGCAGTCGTGACTTATCACGATGGATATTTCATCGTACGTAGTGATCGTCGCATATTCAAAGTCTTATCGCAAAATGGAGCGATAAATTGAAATTTATCGTCCCAGATGTCACAGCTCCGCTAGATTAGACCAAAAAGTACGCGCGCTTATTTCAAAACGTACGAGAGTGTAAAAGTTCCCTTCGCCGCAAAGTCGTAATCTCGTGGCATTGGGAAAGCGGTCGCCAATATTTCAGAAAAAAGCTTACGGTCGAAAACTCAGACGTCGACGAACACTCGAATGTGACGATCAAGTTTGCATCGTTTGAGAAGATTGGAGCGGTCCAGTTGCGTCAAGTGACGGCTTATGAATGTTTTTTTTTTCAATAAACCTTAAAAAGTTGCAGACGAGGCATAGATTTATTTTGGGGATGCTAATTTTTCGTAAAATATAGAATTAAAGGGCAAAATTGTGCATTTTCATATTTTTATTACATAAATAAGAAATACTTTTCGTGTTACTACCAACTTGAAAAAGTATAACATTATTGATGACTATTATGAAAAAACTGGATCAAAAAATGTTTTATACAACTCAGAATGAAATTTTGAGTCATTTTTGCAAAGCTTTTTACAAAACATTAATATTTTACATACCTACTTTTCACTTATTATCCACACCCTACATTCCCACATTCCGCATTATTTTCACATTCTCCCTTTCTTCATTTATTCGTCCACTCCGTCGATCTCTCCTCCCCCAAGATCCTTACTCATCTTCCTACACATTTCCTCTATTTCCCTAAAGTACTCGCATATCCCTATTTGTCTTTTTCCTCCCAGCATATTTACGATTTCCCCCTTTACTGCCAAATCATCCATTCCTTCCGTCCACTCCTCTGCTTTCTTCTTTGCTTTCTCTGATACTAACTCCCTACATTTTTTACATATCATACGCTTATTTATAGTTATGTCACGAGATTATTTATTATTACCATTAATCAATATTAAGTGTTGCCGAAATACGGCAACTTCGCGATGGTATTCAAGTTTGCATCGTTGGCATGCAACAAAAATGATTTTATTTTAATTCCTCAAACTTCCTTGGGCAGATTTGAGCTACCAAAAACACGAAAACTTTTTTCAGGGTTCTTATATAGCGATCTACAAGAAATTTGCGAAATATGATTTTGCATAATAATGGAAATAAGAAATAAAAAAAAAATCGTTGCATTCCCACTATGCAAACTTCAACCCTGTAACTTCGCGGATATTGAGGTTGGTAGTCCTCTTCATTCGCCAGTCAAGATTCGTAATCTTTCATCAAACCTTGTTGGTTCAATATTGAATAAATATGGTTTACGATGGGCAAGATGGATTTTTTAAACTGTTTACGAACGTTTAGTTTGCGTTAATCCGTTAGAAACGGTTTATCCTGGTGCTAAATAGCAAAAAAAATTACGCTACCCGTAGCGTGAACGTCTTGGGGGGCGTACATAAATTACGTAACACAAAATTGCCCAATTTTTCACCCCCCGCCCACCACGTAACGGGACCGTAACGCTTGGCCAGACCCCCCCCCCCTATTCCGTTACGTAACGGGTGCTTTGTCGTCAATAATTGCGATTTTTTTCATAGACATAACTAATTATGAAAAAATCGGGTTTATACTCATTTTATGAAGTATATATTCATCTAGTTTTATACCAATTTTTATGACAAAATCGTGAAATTGAACCGAGATATGTGCCTTGATTTGACGACGAAGAAAAAATTCTCTTCATTGTCCAAGCGATATCTTTATGAAAGATTATCTGTAAATTAAAAGTCAACAATTCATCGATATCTATACAAATGTACCTATCGTTATGCGTAGCCGCTTTTTTATTTTGATTTTTTTAAATACAAAATGCCGACACTTTGGACATTTTTTTCTATTTTCAAGGCCCTTTTTCTGTATTCTTTGTCTGTTCTTTGTTCTGTAGTCTTTAAAAATAGTAATCGTCAAATGTTAAAAACGCGGATACGTACAGCCTTAGTAACTGCGATTACAAAAATGTTTTTTTTTTAAATTGAAAATCGGTTGATAAGTTTTTAAGTATTCGCTCGGACAAGGTCGAAAAAATTAGTTTCGAGAAAAACGCCTTCAAAGTTTTCGTTCTGTGTTTCTTGATATAAAGCTCCGTGTTTTTTCCAGAATATTGATACTTACATTGAAACTCGGGCCATATGACGGTTCTTCATCTTCATGGTAGTTCACAAAATAATAGGAGCGTGTACTTTATCTATTGTAAACGATGCCACACTTGTAGGGACTGAGGGCACTAACCGGTCGCGCTACCTGTTCTCACTAAAGTAACTATAACTCCGTCAATTTTCGGACTTGTGAGTAAAAATGTTGCCAACATATTTTTCAATATATGTACTTTCCAGAATTCTAAAAAAAAAATTCCTTCAAATTTTGCTTGGGGTATGTAGGAAAGTTACTGTGTAAGTTCTTGCACAATGATTTTCCCCTTAACTGACATTGCGTATAGAAAGCTGTGAGCTGTCCGCGGTAAAATTGCACTCGAGGTTTCAATGAAAAACTTGAACATGCAGAAATTTTGCTATTTTTGGCAGTTTAAAAATCGTGACGTAACGCAAATCTTGACCCTCCCCCCTCCCCTACGTACGTAGACCGTAACGCCTGGCCGAACCCCCCTCCCCTCCCCCAAATTGCGCTACGGCCCCTTGTCCATCTTACCGCACGTAAAATTAGATGCATCAAACTATTTTTATCCCTGGTGTTTGTAGTGAAGAAATTTCAAAAAATTCATGAAGACAGTATAGTCTAGACCAGCGGTTCTCAAACTTTTTTGGCGCCGGAACCCCTTTGACACACTAAATATTTTACGGAGCACTAAAATAAGCAAAACCTGGTTTTATGCTTATTTTTTAAAGAAAATCGGGGGATAGTCCGATATCCGGGGCGTCAAGTTTTGATCTTTGATTCTTGATATTTGAACCCAAATAATGAGAATTTCAAGAATAAAATATTTCCCGTTTTGGCTTCTTCAAGGAATGATGAGCGCTTTTAGCGGTAATTGAAAATACGCCAAAATTCAACGATTGTTGTTGGCTCATGGGTACAATATTTTTATTTTATCGCAAATAATGGAAATTGACCGGACGAGCTTCAAAAAGTATTTCTTTGTTTGGGTTTGTTTAGTGGTATCATATGAATACCACTAAACGTAGTATTTATATGATTTTCACCATAAATTTCAAGATTATAATGCTTTATTTATTCATATTTTCTGTTTATTTACAACAGTAAGAATTGTTAACGATTGAAACGATATATTTTACATAAACTTAGAGCCTTACAAGTCCGAAGAGGGATGTACCGTACAACTTTAATCCCTCTTCGGACTCCTAGCGATTAAAAGTACTACTTTACTATCTGTCTAGTCGCACTTATAAGCGAGGAAAACATGGTAGTGGTATTCAAAATACATTTTTGGCTTCTGAGAAACTGTTAAAACTATAAATTTCCAAGTTACCTCGCGTGATGTTGCTTGATATTTTCAAATTCGAAAAAATCATCATTTTCGATAACTATTGAAAAATTATAATTTGAATGCAAAGTAAGCGAAAATAAACTTTTACCACTCTTCCCATTTTGTTTATCTTGACTCGATAACCCTAAATTCACCGTCAAATCTTGGCGCCCCGGATATCGTACTCTTGCCGAAAATCGTACAAAAATGGGTGCTTTACATAACAATGTATTAATTAAACTGTAAATTGATGAAATCATTTCCATTTGTTGGGAGATATGAAGTTGTTTTTTTTTCGGCGAAGCCCTAGCAGCGGCCTTGCAAAGCCCGGAGCCCCACGGAGCACACTTCGAGTATGGCTGGTCTAGACAATAACATATTTTGAAAAAATGTAATCTTGGATTGTGACTGACGCTCCACCTCCTTAACTCGAATAAAAATTATTTACTTCCTTCATTTATTTATTTTGATATGATTATTATTATCTGAAATATGTTTGCGTAGACTTCGGCGGTAGATCTGTGATAAGGATGCTAAAAAAAAGTTTGAGCAAATTTTCGTACCTCAAATTTGACAACAACAAAAGGGCAATACGAAAAAATAACTTTTTATCGATTTCAACGATGCAAACTTAATGGTATTCGACCTACGAATTGATTTCTCAACAGAAAAGCTTTTTATCAGCTTATTCGTCGTCCACGCAGTCAATTGATCTGTTTGGAGAGAGAATTAAAAGTCGATAAACGAAGAGGCAGATAACGAGTGCCATCTAAAAATAGCAAACCGAAAGCCATCGCGATTGCTCAATTGCCCAAGACCGATCATGATCTCAGTATCAGTACGGAAGACCCAAAATTGATGTTGGGGGAAAAGCAACGCTCAAAATTCAAGGGTTCCTGATAAGCCGGATAAACCGTCTGTTAGATTTCCGGGACTCGAGTCTCGAGCTCCATTCTGTCGGTGTGGGCACGAGGTGGGAGCAAGCTCTCTGTCTTGCTCCCACCCCAGAGAGAGAGAGAGAGAGAGAGAGAGAGAGAGAGAGAGAGAAAGCAGTACTGGGAGCAGCGCTGCATTCCACAGCCCTACATAGATTTTGATGCCCGCTGAATCTCGATTCGTGTATTATTCTTGCAAATTCATCGAGCTCGTGAAATTCTATATCTACACAGTGGATGCCTCGTGAATAATTATTGAAAATTCACAGAAGGTCGATTTTTTATTCGATTTCCTTAATAGTAGTAGTAGTAGTTTATACCATGGCATACCCTCATGGGTGTTTACACTGAGAATCCCGCTTAGATGTGATTCCCCTTTTACAATATTTGCTTAAATCTAACTTACATTCTATTTTCTCCTATCCTCTTCCTTATCTTACCTCGAGACAAATCAGCAATTTTATTTATTAATTCCATTTCCTTAATATTTCTTATCGTTATATCGAACCTAGGCGAGCTTCACAATGAATAAACAAACAAAAATACCAATCAATGAAACCAAACTGTTTTCACTGATTTGTGATTTGCTAATGAACGTCAACTATTACGATGTTGAAGTTAGCATCGTTGGTATGCAACGAAACTTTCTCTTTATTTTTATTCCTTTTTGAAATCTTTTTTCGCAGCTTTTGGTTGTAAATTTTTAATAAGTATCTTTAGAAATGTTTCATGGACTTTCGTAGTCCAAATAGGCCAAATAGAAATTGAAAATACGAAAAAAAAAATATTTTTGTTGCATTCCAACGATGCAAACTTCAATACCATAACTTATTTTACTAGCCATATACATGTCGAATAAAACTTCATCTTCAAAGTTTTCGCAACTCCCATTGCATCGTTGGGGGGGGGGGGGGGGTGGAAATCTAGGCGGTTTAGCACAGATGCTGTTTGCATCGTTGAAATGCAACGAAAGTTCTTTTCTATTTTTTCCGTTTCTTCATTTATGTCCTGACCTCTAATTTTTCTATAGATTGAGATTGGAGATTTCTAATGAGGATAAGAAAAACCGTTAGGGTGATTTTCGTGCCCTAAATCGGCGGAATAAATGTTAGCAACAGAAGAAAAATGAACTTTTGTTGCACGCCAACGATGCAAACTTCAACATCATTAGCACAGTTGGTTGTGACGAGTCGCGAATCGTACTGGACGTGTAACGTCAATGACCGCAGTTAATGTGTGTTTAAGAGATAGTAACTGCAACAAAATTCACGATTCTCCACAAGGAACTGTGCTAGACTGCATACGTTCTAAGTTGTTTTTCTCGCAAAAGCCGTAACGAAACTTACGGAAACTTGGGAAATGAATTTCAATCGGACGTGTCTACGTCTGAAAAAAAAGATCTGCATCCTTCAACCCGAATCGGTACAACACTAGTGAAATCGGCCAAAATAATCGAAAGTTAAATAAAAGATCGGAATACCTGAACGATTCAACTGATTGAAAATCAACCCCTACCAATCATCCCCTTCGCCGAAATGCGCATGACGTTAAAGTTTGCATCGTCGAAATGCAACGAACGTTAATTCTTTCCAATTACTCAAATTTTGTTTGCCAATTTATCTTGTGAAAATCGCTCAAACGTTTCTACGTATTCTTAATAGAAATTTAAGACCTCACTTTGCAAGAAAAACGTCTTTGGATAACGACAAATATAAAGAAATAAAAAACGAAAGAAAAAAATCTATCGTTGCATTCCAACGATGCAAACTTCAACGTCATCAATCATCTGGGAATGCAATTATTCGCCATAGAAAACAAATACAGTGTGAACTCGCGAAGAATTTTCGAAATGTCACTTTGGGAAGTAAATGCAAAAACAAAAAAAAATCTTTATCATTCGCAGACTCACAGCACCGTACGGAAATATATACGACGGTACGGGAAATTACACGACCGATGTGAAATGTTCGTGGTTGATCGAGAGCAATCCGAATTCCTCGATACGCATGCACATCGAGGAATTTGCGACGGAATGCGGCTGGGACCATCTGTACATCTATGACGGGGACAGCGTCGAGGCGCCGTTGCTCGGCGTCTTCAACGGGCTCATGCACAAGGACAGCTATCACATTCGTCGGGTACCGGAAGTCATAGCGCGTTCCGGTAGCGTACTACTCCACTTTTACTCCGACGTCGCGTACAACATGAGCGGCTTCAACATCACTTACAAGATCAACGCTTGTCCTAGCAGGTACATCCCATTATTATTATGACGTGTCCCCGTTGATAAAAAAAAAACATCGTGAAAATCTTGCTAATTGTCTGTCACTCCCGTTTTTATTATTTGGACGAAACTTTCAACGCGGTAAAAAAAACAATGGGGTGGAAGTTCGCATCGTTGGAGTGCAACGAAAGTACTTTTCAATTTCTTACTTTCATTATTATCCAAAATCAAATTTTGCAAATTTGTTTTAGATCACTGAATTAAAAAAATAAAAGGGTTGGCGTGATTTTTGTAGCTCAAATCTGCCAAAGGAAACTCGGGAAATTGAAAAAGAAATCATTTGCGTTGCATTCCAAAGATGATAACTTCACCGTCATAAAAAACCAGAGTTTTACTGAATTTGTCGGTTAAACTTTTCAAGGACTTTTAAGGGGTTAGGCCATTGTGACGACCCGGAAATGAGGGTTCTTTAAAAAACTTAATTTTGAAGAAATAAGTAAACTGAAAAATCATTTGGGCATTTATTCATATGTACATTAACGAAGTTGGGTACCAAACTTCATTAAGCAAATATTACACGATTAAAGAAGTTATATGCTATTTTTATTCAAGGCCCTTCACGAAATTGTTTATATTATAACTTTTGTTATAATATGAACAATTTCGTGAAGGACAGTTATTGACAATAATGTCATTTTTCCTCGGAAAGTAAAAAATGTTAACATTTTTTAAAATTGAAACACGATAACGTGAAAAATCTCCGCCAAATTTTGGCCAATATTATTCCAAGAAAAAAAAAGTTCTTTTTCCAATCAACCGGGTGGCCAAAATTGAGTACAACGTTGAGCCCATGACGTTCATAGGTCCTTCACGAAATTGTTCATATTATAACAAAAGTTATAATATGAACTTCATATGACGTTCATAGGTCCTTCACGAAATTGTTCATATTATAACAAAAGTTATAATATAAACAATTTCGCGAAGGACCTATGAACGTCATGGGCTCAACGTTGTACTTAATTTTGGCCACCCGGTTGATTGGAAAAAGAACTTTTTTTTTCTTGGAATAATATTGGCCAAAATTTGGCGGAGATTTTTCATGTTATCGTGTTTCAATTTTAAAAAATGTTAACATTTTTTACTTTCCGAGGAAAAATGACATTATTGTCAATAACTGATGAAAAAAGAATGTTAAGAAGAATAACGCCGGTCAATATTAAACTACTATTACACTGATTACAGGTACCAAATTTCAAGTCAATCTGTTGATTAGACATCGAGAAATCGTGTACACCGTTTTGAAAAACACAGTTTCTTGATAAACGCGTTAAAAGTTGTACTAACAGTTCTATCGTTGCAATCATGAATTTACCTTCCATCTGCGATTCCTGCTCAATATGTTGGGCCTTCCTCTTCAATGCGAGTTGCTCCGAGCGACGAACGAGTGTTCGAAATTTTCACAGTAGCCTAAGCCCTTAAATATCGAAATTTCGAACTTCCGGAATTAACAAGCGAAGCCAAATGACACTGATTTTGGAGCACTCGTCAAATTTCAATTAAATCAAGTCGAAAAAACCAAAATTTACAAATTCGTTTTTTTTATCTTAATTGAATAGAGAACGCGATATCTTACCACATTTCTAAAAAATATTGAATTAAGGTGACTTGAAATCGAGCGTCTGATAACGAAAAACCAATATTTTATAAAACGAAATGATTATTCGAGCAGTGCTCAAGGCCTAGAAAGGATTGAAGTTTGCATCGTTGGAATGCAACGAAAGTTCTTTTTAATTTCTTATTTTCATTGTTATCCAAAATCACGTTTGTAGATTTCTTGTAGATCGCTAAATAAGAAACCTAAAAAATATTTGCTTGATGTATGCAGCTTGAATTTGCCAGAGGAAATTTGCGAAGTAAAAAACAATTCGTTGCGTTCGAACGATGCAAACTTCAACGTCATTAGAAAGGCAAGCAGCGAGAATCTATTAGCTTGCGTAGTCCAGTAAAAGAGACGAAAACCCTGCACTTTTAGCGTAGAGTAAGAATTTTTGACTGAAGCTAGATAGTTGCATACTGAAAGTAACCCCAATGAAATGTTGTCCCTCAACTCGCCGCAACCCTAAGAAATAGGGGTTGAAAACTCAAAAATCGCCGTATCTCGATAATTAACAGCCCGATCAAAAATAGTTTCGCACAAAAGTTGTTTGGAATAATAATGTACGTATAAAGTTACCTGACGTCCAATCCCCTATCTTTGGAAATAGCGGCACAAATCCGCTCGCACACGCATCAACCCCGAATTTTCGAATCGTTTTTGTGCCGCTATTTTCAAAGATAGGGGGTCGGACTTTACATAACTTTATACGTATTTTATCATTCCAAACAACTTTTGTTCGAAACATTTTTTCATCGGGCTATTCATTATCGAGATACGGTGATTTTTAAGTTTTCAACCCCCATTTTTTAGGGTTGGGGCGAGTTGAGGGGCAACGTTTCATTGGGGTTACTTCCAGTATGCAACCATCTAGCTTCAGTAAAAAATTCCAATTCTACGCTAAAAGTGCTGGGTTTTCGTCTCTTTCACAGGACTAATATTGGGTGATAGCAGCGATGTTTACGAGCGAACGTACCGGCATATCGATACGTAACGATACGTTAATCCATTTATTTGTATGCGGTTCGACATTGGATCGCTCGGTCATATTAGGTCCATGCATGCGTACTGCTTCCCTACACAGTTGGAATTGAGCTCGAGTCGGTTAAGGCGTTGGGCCACACTAACGGGTATAAAATCATGTGCGAATTTAACGATTTTTTTCGTATGAAAAAGTGATTCACCCATAAAATTAATTACACATCTATTTAGTATGAATATCAAGCTGTTAAAAAAAAAATATATTTTTTTTTTTCGATGTACAAAATGGCCGACTACTGATATTTTCTTTTGTTATATTTTTTTAGGCGCTCCGCGGCGTGACATTTATCATCCACAATTTTTTACCTAGAACAAAAAACAAATATTCTCGTCAATCTACATTAGAATACCTAGAGAAGTACGTACGGAATTTCAAAAATATTCTTTTATCCAAAAGTTGGAGGTATTTGAACTTAAGACATGAATTTTCAGTGAAAAATTTCGTTACAACTGCTCATAAAGTGCTCATAAAATGAAAAGTTTTCGATTAATCAGAAATTCCGTGCGTACTTCTCTGCGAAATGCAATTAGGAACATAACTTTTAAATTTGAAGTAAATCGAGTGAAAATTTTTGAAGTTATTTGTCACGCCAATTGGAAAAAAGCTGATTCGAGAAGTTTCGAGTAGTCGGCCATTTTGTACATCGAAAAATATATATATATTTTTTCTAACAGCTTGATATTCATACTAAATAGATGTGTAATTAATTTTATGAGTGAATCACTTTTTCATACGAAAAAATGGTTAAATTCGCACATGATTTTATACCCATTACTGTGGCCTAACCCCTTAATGCGGTCGCATGATATACGTACGACCCCGGGAGAGCTTCCTGGCAACATCAGTTCCATTGTGCCATTTGCCAACCCCGCATGCGACGCTCCCCGCGACAAATGCATCCACATTGAAACGTCATCCTCCTAGATGCGGAGCGTCTTTTTTTTCTAGTCGTTTATCCCGATTGAACGAAACATTGATGCGTTGAGTACGTTGGCCGGCATTCCACGAAACTCCGTACATCCCCACAGACAAAGTTTTGCTGCCGCTCTCACCGTCACCTGACCACTATCGGTCTTTCCCCTTTCCCCTCGAGCAATCGTCTCTCGTGTGTTCAGCTGGGCCCTCAGACGACGAAGCTCATTGCGAATTAACTTCGAGCCAACCACGATTTCTCCCCTGCGCACTATTGTCACGTGATCATTGTTTCAGGCACTCGAACACAGATTGCTCGGAACACGGCGTGTGCATTGAAGGAGTTTGTACCTGCGATGCGATGTGGACGGGCGATGCTTGCGACGTTCAAGTGTGTCCGAACAATTGTTCCCGACATCACGAGCAGGGTGAATGCGATCGGGAGAGACATCGATGCGACTGTGCTCCAGGCTTCAAAGGCGAGTTTTGCTTTTCTTCTCTTTCCTCTTTCCCCCATCGTCCTCATCATCTACCGCTCTCTAACTTCCCTGCAGCTACTCCATTTATACGTGCTCTACTTCATTACTGTTTTTCATCGTAATTTAAGGGGCTACATCTTTCTAGAGGCTCGAAAGTAATGGCCGAATTCCGAATTTGTTCTCTGGGAAACGCTTGGTGAACAAGAAACGCATTTTTTTAAACGCAAAGTTACATATATTGAGAGCCTTTGAAAAAAATCACCAATACATACAGAAAAACAACAAAAACATGGTGGACACTCTCCAGCTTAGACGGTCCATCTGAAATATAAAAACGAAACGGGTTACTCAAGTTGATAATAAATACGAGTCGTTGACGATCGTCGATTTTAAAAATAATTTTTTTAACAACGTGGCCACGAATTGGAAGCGTAGAATACAAAATCTTTGAAAAAAGTCGTCATTTTTACGTAGCTATTGAAAAATGAAGATCGGTTTTCGCAAAGTGAGATCGTCAACGACCTTTCAATGTTTCCCATCGTATCTCCGGTAAATTTGGAAACAATCCATCAAGTGGTCCTCGAGATATCATGTCCACCGACTTTGAAAATAGTTTTTCAAGAAAAACGCGTTTAAAGTTTGAAGCATAGTGGGGGGAAGCATACAGTTTAGAAAATGTAGCTCATGTAAGGGGTCTTCTCACTTTAGACGCTAAAAAGGCTATTTTCATTCATTTTTTAAATAGGTTTATATTATAGATATTCATATAAAAGTTGTTACACTTAATAAATACACTTTCGAAATACATTTAAAAAAAATTAATGTATTCATGTAACCGAAACAAACTTCAAGGCTTTAGGCCATTCTAGAGGCCGAAAAAATAGGCTTTTTAGGGATTAAAAAAAAACTACAAAATGAATCGAGATTACAAAAAGGGTGCTTATCAGACATATCAGTGACTGAATACAATAATTTATTGAAGCGATTAATTTCAAAATGGCGGCTGTGCAGCGTTTATCGCCAAACTGCATTTTTTAAGTTGGCCGGAAACATAACTCAGACAATTTCCAACCGATTGACTGGAAATGTTGAATATATCTCGAAAAATACATTGTGTATGAAAGTACGTAGGATTTTTTTTATATTACATAGTTCGTTTGTTATGAACAATTATCTGACTTTGGATTATCTGATTTTTTAGGCAAATTTTTCACTTTCCACTTTTGAAGTGCGCCATTTGGCCAAAAATCAATATATCGAAAAAAAATCCTACGTACTTCCATAGACAATGTATTTTTCAAGATATATTCAACATTTCAAGTGAATCGGTTGAAAATTGTCTGAGTTATGTTACCGGCCAACTTGAAAAATGCAGTTTTGAGATAAACGCTGCACAACCGCCGTTTTGAAATTAATCGATTCAAAAGAATTATTGTATACAGTCACTGATATGTATGATAAACAGCCTTTTCTGTAATCTCGATTTATTTTGTAGTTGTTCTGAAAAACGAATCCCCAAAAAGCCTATTTTTTCGGCCTCTACAGTCGTATGATATGCGCTATAGCCATTATTTTTTTATACATATAGCCATTTTATTTTTGTTTCGGATGATCCATCTCCGAGATTTCATCAACAGCGCAGACCTACAATTTTTTTAGGATATTTTTTTAACTACCATTTTCGATTATTAATAGCAACTTAAACAAGTGAAAAAAATGGTTATGTATTTCGAAAGTGTATTTATTAAGTGTAACAACTTTTATATCAATATCTACAATATAAAGCTGTGAAAATAATTCATGAAAATAGTATTTTTTAACGTCTAAAGTGAGAAAACCCCTTAATTTTAGAAATATTTGAATGAAATTTTCACGGAATATAGATAAAAGGTGATACTGTCGAACAAAATTATTTTTGGGCAATGCTGTTTTTGACCCACCTAGACAGAATGTTACTTATCAACGATTGTAACATCCAATCCTCTGAAAATAATCCAAATCCATATCTGATACAGTCGAACCTTGAGATTACGAATCTCTAGGGAAGTTCGTTATATCGAGTTTTCGTTATATCGGGGTTTCGTTACATCGAAATCATGTTGTTTAAAATGTTCTTTAAACAAAAAAATTAGTGGTATAAATATAGGGATATTTTCTAAAGAAAGAAAGGTTCAAATTGGAGCAATTTTTACAAGCAATTAGGGCACAGTCTATATTATTATGTTGTTGTATAAAGGTTTCGGGTGTCTACGGAAGGGAATTAACGAATCTTCGTTATATCGAGGTTCGACTGTATCCTCTGGAAATAAATGCCGGATGTCATGATTGGAATTCAACCCGCTTTCAAATTGGGTCAACTTAAGCCCGATAAGAGAAAGAGAACTTTTTCACTCATGTATATCGTAGAGCATTAAAAACGATCAGACACGTATGTTTTTTAACGGCGGAAAAAGTGTTTCAAGGGGTGGAACTACTCAGTGTGACGCATGTCAAGGGTCGATTTTGCACTTCCGCCCGCAACTACAGAAGTACTTACAGAACTACACTTTTACGTGTTCACGGAGTAAGGTGGAATTTATGTACTGTTCCGAGATTGTAGAGATAAATTTGTTCGTACTACGACGAAAAATCTCGTCCGCTATACGTCTCGTATACGTGTAGAAACGAAATCCGGCAGACATCGCGATCGAGGAGATTTATCGTGCTGTCAGAGGTTGGAACACGACCGTGAATAAACGCTCTCTTTTGCCATTATCCAGGATCAGACTGCAGTCAGAAGAGCGAGCGAGGCTACTGGGAGTCGGTGCCTTACAATTTTTCACCCGAAGGCTCGGCCAGTCATTGCTCGGTCGTGTGGAAGGATTCTCTGTACGTCGTAGGGGGCGAGAGCTTTCATAAGACCAAGATGATATATGTTTACGACTACAACGGCAATGTGTGGGAAACGCCTCGTATCGTTGGCCGAAGACCCGTTTCCCGTTACGCTCACTCGTGCGTACTCTTCGGCGACAAGATATACATGTACGGTGGTGTTGTACAAAATTCCACGGTCACCAATGAGATCTGGGCGTTCGACATATCGGCCAAAGTATGGGAGAACGTAACAGTGCGGGAAAATTGCAACAACAAAACTATGTGCGGTCCGTTGAAGGTAATTTTATCGCGTTCTCTTTAAATCTTTTCACGCTTGTTATTTGCTCGTTTTAAGGGACTATACCAGTGTGAACGCTGAAAATTTGGGTGATTTTCGGGAATTTTTTTTGGAAGAAATGTAATCAATTAAATGTTTCGGAAAATTAAGAATATATTTGGCTATATTTGACCTATATTAGATAATTTTTTCATAGAAAAATATTGAGATCCAAGCGACTTGTGCGCTGCCTTCGGAGGCGCAAAAAAAAAGTTCCTCCACTGCTGACATGATTTCGGCCGATTGAGTAGCTGAAACCGAAAAAGGAAAAAATGTCGTTAAACTGGAAGGTATTTCCTGTACAATGACGTAGGATTTTCGAAAAATATCAAAGTCTAACAAAATGGCGTAGTTATGAAAAAAGGTCTGTTTTCTTGCCTATAAAATGGTCGTTCTTTTCAATGCCAAATCGTCAATTTTTATCCAATCAAAAATATCCCACGTCATTGTAGAGTAAATATATTCAAGACTACTCCGTTCAAATTTCAAGTAAAACGGATAATTGCACTTTGAGTTACAATGTCAGCAAATTTGAAAAATCTCATCTCATATTCTTGAAAGTATAAACTGTCGAAAAAGGCAAGAAAAAAAATCGATTTTTTGAAAGTGTCACACTGGTACAGCCCCTTAAGCCGCCCAGGAGCCCCTCTATAATGTTGCCCTCGGCTGCTCGTTTACTAATGCACTGCAGGGTTGCAAATAATGCATTACTTTTTGTAATGCATTAGCGTTTTCATTACTCATTACTTTACATTTTGTAATGAAAAAAAATGTCATTACCCATTACATTACATCCAATAATGTAACAAATTTCCATTACTCATTACATTACATTTTATAATGCAAACAATTGCCATTACTCATTACATTGGATTTTGCAATGTAACAAATTTTCGTTACTCATAGAATTAAATCTTGTAATGTAAAAAAATTCCATTCCTCATTATTACATTACATTTTGTAATGCAAAATATTTGAATTACCCATTACAATGTAATTAGCAATGGCATTTTTCACATTACTAATGCAATGCAATTTAAAAAAACCCCATTACTCATCACAGTGTAATGAGGATTATTATTCGTTTCCCATTAGGGGCAGCGGTTTTTACACTGGGTCGATCTGACCCGATGGGAAACGAGTAATAATCCATATTACCTTGTAATGAGTAATGCAGATTTTTTACATTACATTAGTGATGTGAACAAATTCCATTACTCACTACCAAATATTTTGTAATGTAAAAAAATTGTCCTTACACATTACATTGCATTTTATAATGAAAATATTTCACATTAGAAAATGTAATGTAATGAGCAATGGAAATTTTTACAATACAAAAGTTTTTACAACACAAGTCTTTTTAAAAAAGTGGTTGTTGGCTCAGAAAATGACTCTCTTCAGGCCACAAGGCGAGTTCGTAGTCACACCACAAGCTTTTTCTTTCCAAGTTTGTATCTTCATAAGTAATAAATCGAGCAATATTAAAAGTTATTTCTGTTATATACAATATATAAATATAATTGCAGACGTCCTTTGTACAATAGTATGCTCTGAAAAATAGAATCACTCCTCGAAACCTGCGATCGACTCTCATAACCTTAAAAAATCAAAATCCAGAGCTGGCAGAGCTAAAAAAGAGCGGAAAAACTAATTATTTACTGAAGTAGCATCTTCGCAATCTACCATGGAGGTAAATCCAATAGCCAACTCGCAAGAAGTCAAGAACAGAGTAATTGCTTACGTTTGAGGCTATACTTTGACTGGCCATATTGAAAAGTCGCTGCGCCACCTCGCGAACGTGAAAATCGCGAATGCCGCTTGACACAAGAAATCGCAGAAAGCGAAAGTCGCACGATCGCTACTGTCATTTGAGGCGGTATATACATTTAAACGGGAAAAATTAAGCAATATTTTAAACTAAGAAATAATTGTTCTTCATTTATCAAACTGTTAGAACTGTTAGAACATGTATAGTTTCTATTTTACAGTACTTAAAATAAAGATAATGCAAATTTAAGAGAATGGCACGAATTTGAAAAAAAATCAACATTTCACGCAAAATTTCGGTAAAATTCGGATTAAAAAAGTAGTTTTTTAAATCATTTTTCGAAAACAATTCTCGTCAAGTAAAAGTTACCAATACTAGCAATATTTCTACCAAGTTTAAAGTCAATTGGCTTAATAGTTTTTGGATAATCCTGTACGTCAATTTCGAAAATGCATTTATGAAAAAATGAGTATGAAGTTTACGCCCGTTCCGAATCCCTGCGGTGAGGCACAGCGTTGATGAGCTGTAACGCTTGAATTTTTTCAAATTTCGCTTTGAAACACCAGGAAAATATTCTACATATACAGATCTATCATTTAAGGTTAAAAAAAAAACAAATCGATTTTTTGATCGTTGTAAATGTATATCCCGCCTTGAGGTGGTCCTATCGCCAGGCTTCAATCCATAGGATTTTTATAATTTTTTTTAGCTTCAGTAAATAGATTAATGATCGTCTCTATAAAACTTCAGGGTCGTTTATCGACCTAATTACAGAGAAGAGAAATATTAAAATTGCGTATTTTTGTGAAGGAATTCCGAGACGACATACAAAAACCCAATTTCCGGTCCCTACAAAAGTGTATATAATAGTGGAAATCCGTCAGATTCTTAAAAATCATCAGATTTACATACTTAACACTTGCTCCAGTGCTATCCAGTGCTCTTAGAAAAAATTACGCTTATTGACCTAATTTTTATGTAATATCAAGTTTAACTTGAACTTCCGGTATTCGATTTATTACCACTTGCTACGATAAAGAGACGTGACAGCAAGGCAACAGCTGACTATAGTCCTAACCTCATCTCACTCATTCGAAATTCCACAAATATTTCATTTTTAACCGACATATTTCGCGGACACAAATTTTCCACGCTTTTTACCAGTCGTGGCCCGAACACAATGCTTTATATTTCCCGCACCTCACATTATTTTGGCAGATCAACGCTGAAAAGCATGGAGGTTAAACTCGCCTGGTTGAGTAAAAAGAGACGGAGATAGAACCAATATTGCCAAATATCAAACCTAGAAATACTGCGCGAATCGTTGGAATAACTATTTTTTCATTTTTCTAATTAAATGTGAACATTCACTAAACAGTTTACACATGGAAAATTTACTTATTGCAATTTCTTGTTGCATATGTTAAAAATAAAAATTGTACAAGTCTCAATTACGATCAGTGGTATGACTAGTGTGAAGCGATAGGATTACCTTAAACGACTAACATATTGTTCAATCGTGTTGATCCCCAGGTAGCCGGACACACGGCGAATCTCATACAGATTCACGGCAAGGACGAGAAGATGATCGTGATATTCGGCCATTCGCCGCAATACGGTTATCTGAATACAGTGCAGGAATATTCGTTCGGCCATCGGAAATGGCAGATCGTCGAGACGGTTGGATTTCCGGTGAAGGGTGGATACGGTCACAGTTCAGCGTACGATCCGCTGACGAGTCGCATATACGTTTACGGTGGCTACGTGTTCGAGACGCAGAACACGCAGGTGCTGACCAATCGTATATACTCGTATCATCCGATTTATCGAGAATGGCGATTATTGACGGCGGCGCCGTCGGCCCGTTTCTTTCACACCGGTGTATTCGTCACGGGCGGTCTCATGCTCGTATTCGGCGGCAATACGCACAACGATACGTTGCATTCGCACGGCGCCCGATGTTACTCGGCCGACACGATATCCTACGACGTGACGTGCGACACGTGGCAGCAATTTCCAATGCCGCGTGAAATGGCGAATCTGCCGAGATACGGTCACAGCGCGACCGTATTCGAAAAATCGATGTACATATACGGTGGTTTCGACGGTCAAATGTTGGCCGATATGTTGCGTTACACACCGGGCAATTGCGATTACTTGACCTCGCAGAATCAGTGTCTCGTATCGAGGAACGGTGTCAAGTGCGTGTGGGACAAGCGCGAGGAGCGTTGCCTCGGCATAACGAACGTATCGCGGAACGAGTTGGCGAGCGATGACCTTCACGACGGTACATACATGAGATGCATCGACGAGACACCACCGCGCGGTATGACCTCGCACGAGGAACTCTGCAAGCTCTTCACCGACTGTGCCGCGTGCGTACAAACTTCCTACAATTGCGTGTGGTGCGGTGAGAATTGTTCCCACGAGATGTGTACACGTAACGCTAATTCGCCGGTGAGCATAAGAGAACTCGACCAGTGCGAGACTCACGCGGGTGACGAGTGCCTGCAGTTGCACACGTGCCACGCGTGCTCGCCCAATCCTCATTGCATATGGTCGTGGTCGAGCGGACCGGACCGTTGTCGCAAGCTCACCAAGATAAGAGACGTCAAAGTTACCAACGGCACGATACAAGCTCAGCGTCTCACTATGGAGAGCCCCTGCCGAAGTCCGTGCGTCGAATTTACGTCTTGTCGCAATTGCACCGAGTCCGATTGTATATGGTGCCAGAACGAGGCCAAGTGCGTCGACAAGAACGCCTATCCGGCAAGTTTCCCGTACGGGCAGTGCCGAGGTTGGACGACCAGCGACGCCCGCTGCCGCGCCACCGAAACCGGCAAAGAGTGGTGCAGCTTTTATTCCTCGTGCTCGAGCTGCCGCTCGGATCCGGGCTGCGGATGGTGCGACGATGGCTCGGTCACGGGAAAAGGGAAATGCATGCCGGGCGGAGCACGGGGGCCGAGCAGCCGTAGCCTCGAGACTTGTCCCCACGATCGATGGTACTTTACCAGTTGTCCGAGTGGGTATAATTTCCGTTTTTTTTCCCTTTCTTTCTAGTTGGAACGACAAATTCCTTGGTATCCTGATGGTTATCGATCGAATATATTTTGGCGATCTTTTCAATTGTTAGTTTGCCAGTGCAACGGACACAGCCAGTGTCTTCCAAACAGCAGTGTATGCATTCAACCCTGTGCTAATCTTACCAACGGCACTCACTGCGAGAAATGCATCGCCGGTTACTACGGGAGTCCCTTGAACGGTGCAACGTGCCAGCGTGAGTTTTTTGACGTGATATCCGCTGCGACGCACGACGGAGAAAGTAACGTTCGGCTTTGAGGACAGAAATGCTTCGATGGCTTTGAAAATTCAATGCATTATTACTTAGATTGTCCTCAGTCTGTATGGAAAGTTGGGTGTGAACGCTGAAAATTTGGGTGATTTTCGGGAATTTTTTGGAAGTAAAGTACTCAATTAAATGTTTCGGAAAATTAAGAATATATTTGGCTATATTTGACTTATATTACATATTTTTGTCATAGAAAAATATTGAGATCCAAGCGACTTATGTGCTTCCTTCGGAGGTGCCAAAAAAAAAGTTCCTTTGCTGACATGATTCCGGCCGATTGAGTAGCTGAAACCGAACAAGGAAAAAATGTCGTTAAACTGGAAGGTATTTCCTGTACAATGACGTAGGATTTCCGAAAATGTCAAAATCTAACAAAATGGCGTAGTTATGAAAAAAAAGTCTGTTTTCTTGCCTATAAAATGGTCGTTTTTTTCAATGCCAAATCGTCAATTTTCATCCAATCAAAAATATCCTACGTCATTGTAGAGTAAATATATTCAAAAGTACTCAGTTCAAATTTCAAGTCAATCGGATAATTGCTCTTTGAGTTACAATGTCAGCAAATTTGAAAAATCTAATTTCGAGAAAAACGCGTTTAAAGATTTAACTATCGATTTTTGCAAGATAAAATGATATTGATATAAATGATAATGATATTCTTGAAAGTATAAACTGCCGAAAAAGGCAAAAAAAATCGATTTTTTGAAAGTGTCACACTGGTATAGCCCTTCAAAGAATTATAACGCCTTCAATTTTCAGTCGTTTCGATCGTTTATTCATGAAAGACACTTTTTGGAACATTTCTCAATCATTCGCTAAGTAATCTCGTTCAGCTCTCACGTACATCTGTACCAAGCTGTATGGCAACGCTGTAAAAATTCGAGGGCAGCTATCTGCTTTTTTTACTCTTTTTTCCCCCACATCAGAGCTTTTCCGATGAACGTGCGAAATATATGCGGTATCAACATTCGTGTCAGGTGTACTAATAACCGACGTTTCAACGTTTAGCTTGTTTCTGCAACGATCAAGGAACCGAGTGCAACAGCGAGACTGGCAAGTGTTTCTGCACAACGAAAGGTATCACCGGTGACCATTGCGAGCGATGCGACGTTGCCAATCTCTACCACGGAGATCCAACCAAGGGATCCTGTTTTTGTAAGTTGCCCGTTTTATGGAAACTTATTCAACGAGCCCTTGTTGGTAATTTTGTCATCGTATCGATAACTCGTTGAGGATCATTGATTATTTCGTCGCCTTCAATGCTCCACGTTCATAGACTATCTCGATGTTTCAGACGACCTCGTCATAGACTATCAATTCACGTTCAATCTTAGTAAGAAGGATGACAGCCATTACACAGCGATAAACTTCAAAAATTCACCCTCCAAGCCGGACGTCGATGCCGAATTCTCGATCTACTGTTCGGTCCTAGCGAGAATGAACATAACGATAAAGAAAGCGAACAGTCCGGAGAAGCCGCTTTTACTAGGTGCCAATTGTACCACCTACAAGCATCGCTTCAACAAAGCCGAGTACAATTTCGGTAGCGAGGACAACAATACTCTCACGACGTTTCACGTATACGTTTACGACTTCCGTACACCATTGTGGATACAAATCTCGTTTTCCCAGTACTCCAAGCTCAATCTTCAACAATTCTTCATCACATTTTCCACGTAAGTATCAGCGACGTGTTCACCGACAGAGATAGGCCCAAACGGCCAATTCGGATTTCGAATCGTGAGAGAAAACTCCATTGAGCTACTTTTTGTCAGGTTTTTTTTTTCTTTCGTTTCGTTCGCTCTCGTTATTTCGCCTTGCCCGATTTTTCGAGTGTTTCTGTTGTCCTGAACCTCAGGCAGTACTAACTTGTAAACTAGAGATTACATGACACCGCACAGGTGCTTCCTCGCTCTGCTCCTGGTCGCCGCGTTTTTGTGGAAGATCAAACAAAAGTACGACATGTACAGACGACGTCAGCGGCTCTTCGTTGAGATGGAACAAATGGCGAGTCGGGCGTTCAGCCAGGTATTGGTGGAGATTGAGAGGCGAGACATTGTCGCGACGGATGCGGAACGTACGGAGCCCGATTCCAACGGTTGTCGCAAAAAGAAGAAGGTTCGTCGATGCCCGCTTTCGTTTGGTTTAATATTTCTTTTAAGGAGCTACATCTACTTGGAGCATGTCCCAAGGGGTCCGCGGACATGGATAAAGATACAAAATTGACGAACGAGACCGCGAGAGGGCTAGGGGTCCGCTGTGAAAAAAGGTTGGGAAAGGCTGATCTAGAGGCCCGGAAAGAATGGCTAAATTCCGAAAAAAATTCTGGGAAGCTGTTGGTGAAAAAGAAACGTTTTTTTTTTTAACACAAAGGTACATACACTGCTGGCCAAAAGCGTCCTCTCCACGCTGCTTACAAAAACGAACAATAATTTATATGTGAAATTTCCTATATTTATAGTATACAAATAATAAGGGGGAAGGGGAAACTTTTGGCTAGCAGTGTATATTGAGCCTTTAAAAAAAATCACCGAAAAATACAGAAAAAGAACAAAAACATGGTCGCTGGGAGATGATGAAATTTTTTTTCGCGACGTGCGGCGGTGGGCATTCCGGCTTAAGGGGTCTTCTCACTTTAGACGCTAAAAAAAGGCTATTTTCATGAATTTTTCTGATAGGTTTATATTATAGATATTGATATAAAAGTTGTTACACTTAATAAATACACTTTCGAAGTACATTAAGGGGCTAGTCCATTTTGAAGCCACGAAAAAAAGGCTATTTACGCGATTTTTTTTGAGGATTTTATAAAAGATATGAATATAAAAGTTGTTGGGCTTGATAAATAAAGTCTTGAAATACATTTAAAAAATGTTTAATTCATTTTTATTCATTTTTAAGTACAAAAACTATAGTTTAACGTAACGCCTTCAAAATAGGTGGGCTCGGTAGCTCTATCACAACTCGGCAACGGCTTGTCTCAAACAAAACAATCAAAGTCCATTAGATTCAATATGACACCAGCTACAAAATGACCCTCGGATATAAAGTTTTATAAAAAAATAAAAAAATGGCAGATGAAAAACGAAAAACGTTTTAAAAAACTCGTTTTTTCCGCAGTTTTTCGCAAAAAAAAAGAGTAAAAATCAAAATTTTAAAACCATCGAGGGTCACCTTGTTGCGAATCGTGTTTACAATATGTGGTTCAAATTTCAAGAGAATCGGTTTATTAGTTTTAGAGATACGATGGAGCTAGATTTTGAAACCTTTGTTTCGAGAAAAACGCGTTTGAAGTTTATACTATGAAAAACTCTTACCTAAACTCAATCGGCAATTCCTGCACCGTACAAAATCCCTTCTGATTGCTCATCATCGTCGATTTCTTCAAGTCTTGCTTGCTTTCGATTTTTTGAAATTTTCAAAGTGGACTGGCCCCTTAAGTTTATAGACGAAAATGGTAGTTAAAAAAATGTCCTAAAAAGTGGTAGGTCTGCGCTGTTGATGAAATCTCGAAGATGGATCATCCGAAACAAAAAAATCAAACGGTTTTGGATTCAGTATGTTAATGGCTATAGCGCATATCATACGATTTTTGATATATGCAAAAATAATAAAATGGCGGACATTTTTCGAAAAAACAAAAAAAAAAACGTTTTTTTCACCGTTTTTAGCCAAAAAAAATAGTAAATATCAAAATTTAAAAAAAATCCTTGATATACGCTATAGCTATAGTTGTAAAGAATATGTGCTTGAAGTTTCATAAGGATCGGTTCAGTAGTTTCGAAGATTTTATCAAAAAGCCGTCGATAAACGTTGTTTCGAGAAAAACGCGTTTAAAATTTCTTTGCGTTACATAAATACATTTTAAAAAAACATTTTTTTAATGTATTTCGAAAGTGTATTTATTAAGTGTAACAACTTTTATATCAATGTCTATAATATAAGCCTATCAAAAAAATTCATAAAAATAGCCTTTATTTTTAGCGTCTAAAGTGAGAAGACCCCTCAAACGATCCATCCGAAATCTAAAAACCAAACGGGTTATTCAAGTTAACAATAAATACGAGTCGTTGACGATCGTTAAAATAACTTTATCTTTAAAATAACTTTAAAAAGGATGGGGATCGATTTTTTAAAAGTGAGATCGTGAACGACCTTTAAATGTTTCTCATCGTATCTCCTGTAAATTTGGAAACAATTCATCAAGTGGTTCTCGAGATATCATGTCCACCGACTTTGAAAACAGTTTTTCGAGATAAACGCGTTTAAAGTTTGAAGTATGGTGCTACTGCCGCTCGCCCGGCCGTCGGTTCAAAAGCTGTAGCTCATTCAATTTTAGGAATATTTCAATGAAATTTTCGGGGTATATAGCTGAAAGGTGATACTATCGAATGAAAATATATTTGGAAAATGCAATTTTGTTACCCACCTAGGTAGATGAAGCTCGTTAAGGCGAAGTAGAAGATCTACCACGTGACGTATGAGTGCGAGAGAGATAGCTGAAATTTTCGAACAGTGATATCTCAGAGATGAATAATATTTAGAGCAAAAGGAAATCATCAAGCTCTGCGTCAGCGAATTCTCCAGAGCCTAATGCTTTGTTTTTCCTAAAAAATGTAACCATGTATGAGAAAATTGGGTTGAAAAATTTGTGAGGTTATGTTGACCTTGTACATGCCCTCAAAGATCATTTTAGCACGAGAATAGGGATGTTGCCTATTTTTGGGAGTGTTAAAAATTGTTCACATATACATGATATAGCACAAAATGTTTTATTTCATGTATTTACATGCAGCAAATTCTTCAAAAGTCGCGTTTTACTTCATCCGTTTGAAAATACGCCCCAAAACTCCCAGATCTGTCATTTAACGGCGCGTGACGTCATTTGCTGCAAAATACGGGTCGCTAAACAGAAACAACAACAAACATTTCAGAATTAATATGTTCAAGAATTAATTCTAAATTCTGTTCATCACCGTATGACTGTCTTGAAGGCCTGCAATTCAATAAAACAAAACAAGTTGTAAAACGAAACATAACCTCGAAAATTTGTTCAAATTATCACAGAGTTTGTACTATTATTAATGCTATATACATTACTTCTTGCACAAATTACAATTCTTTAGGGTAGACTTCCATGTAAGTAACATGGAAGTCTTCACGTTACTGAATTCTGCAGAGCAGAAGTCGTTGTTTCTCGTAAAGAAATTGGCCACCATTATGCAGTCGAACCTAGACAAATTCGAACGATCTGCCTTCACGAATCCAATCTCTATTATTACAGTTCGAGTAAAATTCAAAATCAATCGAGAAATCTCACAAATTGTATTTTAAGGGGTTGGGCCACAGTAACGGGTATAAAATCTTGTGCGAATTTAACAATTTTTTTCGTATGAAAAAGTGATTCACTCATAAAATTAATTACACGTCTATCTAGTATGAATATCAAGCTGTTAGAATTTTTTTTTCGATGTGCAGAATGGCCGACTAAAATTTTCTTCTGTTACCTTTTTTTTAGGCGCTCCGCGGCGTGACATTTACCTAGAACAAAAAACAAAAATTCTCGTCAATCTACATTAAAATACCTAGAGAAGAACGTACGGAATTTAAAAAATATTGTTTCATTCAAAAGTTGTAGGTATTTGAACTTAAGAAATGAATTTTCGATGACAAATTGCGTTATAACTGCTCATAAACTGCTCATAAAATGAAAAGTTTTCGATTAATCAGAAATACCGTACGTACTTCTCAGCGAAATGCTGAACATAACTTTTAAATTTGAAGTAAATCGAGTGAAAATTGTTGAAGTTATTTGTCACGCCAATTGGAAAAAAAAGCTGTTTCAAGAAGTTTCGAGTAGTCGGCCATTTTGTACATCGAAAAAAAAATATATACTTTCTAACAGCTTGATATTCATACTAAATAGATGTGTAATTAATTTTATGAGTGAATCACTTTTGCATACGAAAAAAAATTGTTAAATTCGCACATGATTTTATACCCATTACTGTGGCCTAAGGCCTCAAGACAAAGTACACAGTAACAGCCTATTATAAGCAGTATGCTTAGAGCGTCGACTCGTTCGTGTTTTGCAAAGTGTGACGTAATGCGCTCTGATTGGTGTTCTTTGTCACGTGACATATAGATATTTTTTACAATTTATTTATCTAAATTTATCTACAATTTTCACCAAAATAAAATAAAATAGGCACTTCCGAGCGTTACTTTAATTATAAGCTATCACCTCATAACAATATTTGTTGAGCTCTTGGTTACTGAAAACATCCCTATTGTTTTAACGAAGTCGTTGAAATTTTGTCAGGACGTACCAAGTCCGATAGCACTGGAGCCTTGTTGCGGGAATCGTGCTGCTGTGTTGTCGCTGCTTGTAAGACTTCCGACCGGCGGTGAGGCTTACACACCGACTGGTCAAGGAGCCGGTCTCGCGGTAGCCTCAGCCCTAGTCACATTGGGCAGTCCGAGAAGGCCGTCTCAGGAACTGACCACGAAGGATCCGAAAAAATCCCGAAAGTCCGCCAGTCAGCATCCAGACTCAACGTGCATTTAGTGAATAATGCAGAAAAGAAAAATCATGTTCGAAAGGTCAACATTTTATTTTAGATATTGTATCGTTATATTTTCTGTTCATCGTTTTTTTTTATACAATTCTGACTATCTCTATGAGAATGTAGAGAGTTTTTTTTTAATCTCATGAAAGAGCGAACGGAGCGTCTCGATCGTCAGCCGCGTGACGAATTTTCCTTGCCAATGTTACACAAATGTTCCAGGGTTCAAACGAGATCTTTACCTTTCCGTTTTGATTTTTTTCTTTGTTCTTCCATATTCTCATATCGTACGGCGAATAGCAGGTTCAAAATAGCAACGATCAGTTTGTGGTCAACAGTTTCAACATTTTCGCGTCGTCCATTATTTCTTTCACTCCACGCGTCTCGATTCTGCCATTTACGAAGAGTGAATATTTTTCCTACAAATATTTAATATTACAAAGACAACAAGGAAAACTAAAAAAAAAACATACGCGCAACGGCTTGTCGAAGTTTTAAAACTTCGACAAGTTAAGTTTTAGTTTTGCGCGAGACTGATAAAACATTCAATTGTTCATCTCGGGCCTCTGGTTCCGCTCTCGGATATATATTATAGTTGTGCAAACAAATCGCTCGGTCGACACTAAAAAGTATTAAAAAGGAATCGAAAAAATGTGTGAAGAAATAGGAGATTCGTGTCAATCGAATTGCAACGCTCGTTTGTCGAAAAACCGACGATTCGTTTGCTGCGCGTTATCATTTTGTACACGTTCGTTTTCGCGTACGTCGCCGAACGAGAAAAATTCACGCGGATTCATCGATCATCGAGACTCTTATGATTCGTTTTTTTCGTCATTGTTGTATAAATATAGGCGGGGGAAAAGATTTCGTTCCCATACATCGTTCGTCGTTGATAATTTTGCGTCGAACTTAGCCCCCCACCCCCGGGATTGTTCTTTGGCTACACTTATTTCGATTCTGTCGATAACATGAATTGTACAATTTTGTATATACGTCTATTAGAAGTTTTTTAGAAGGGGGACCGAGGAAGAGCGAGAGCGAGAGAGAAAGAGAGAGAGAGAATGTAATGTATGCGTGTCTATAATGCGGCAACGACGTGGCCAATGTCTCAAAGCGATTAGCAGCGCACTCACTTTGTACGGATAAACAATAGCAATGGAATCGTACTTGAAACAAAAAATATAACGAAGTTGCTGGCTTCGAGCAACGAGAGACTACCCCGAAAAGCGTATTTTCTCGTCGCTCAGGCGATTCTTGAACCTTTGGCGTTTTTTTTTTTCGACACTGCTTTCGATTCATCCATCGTCTTTTATTTGTCGTTGTTGTTCCTTTGATCGGCGTTGCGAAGACGAAATTACACTTGTCATCCCGTGTCACCAAATTCATTCATCACATACAAATTTCGCATTGATTTTTACGGGCGCCTCGATAATTCCCTTCTGTTGCTCGCAATTGTTATAACCGGGAGATTAAAAAAATCGTTAAGACATCAGCGACATCTACTTACGTTCCGGAGACGATAACGCATCGATGCTGTTTCCATTTTATTTTTTAACAATTTTCTACTATTTCCCGAGCCTCCCGTACGAGCCCAAACACTGTCGACTCGTTTGAGCCGGTTTTTTGTTGAAAGCAAAAGCAAGTTTGACGTCATAAACCGTGGTTAGAACACGCGAGGATCGTGAATAACGAATAGAAAAGCTGCAATGATGCGCGTGAACGAAAAAAAAGTTATCAAGGCGCCCGAAAAAACGAATACAGCAATTCTTCGTGGCGACTGAACGAGATCTCGTAGAAAAGCGGTGACGATAATCCGCCTTAGGACGCTAGCCACTTGCGCACTTTCGATACCAGGCACGAAATGTAAATAAGTATGTTGTGCCAGGATTTTTGGTTGTGTGTCTATATTTACGTGTGTGTATGTGTGTGCGTGTACATATATATATATATATATATATATATATATATATATATATATACATACACGCACCTATCTATATATACACATGTATATATAACTATTAAAAAGAGCTCTTCGTTAGAACGGCAATTAGAAAACTCAATGGTGATAATCAAAACTGAGGACGAAGAGTTGAATATGGTAAGGGATGTACAGTAGGGCGGAAAATCGGAGTAAGTCGAGAGTTATCCCGAAATATTAAGGCGGCGAAAGAATGAACGTGTGTGAAAGTTCAATTACGAGTTTTAAACAAATAAAATAAAGAAAGGAATGTCGATAGCAGCATATAGTTTTTCGGATTTTGGCATAAGCGAGGGTTCAATTCTAAATCAAGGTACTTGAAGATTCAAAGGGCCTTGCGTGTAATGTTTAAGCTTTGAGGATGACCGATTCCTCATTCACGTGAACGGTAACAAGAAAGAGAGAGAGAGAGAGAGAGAGAGAGAGAGAGAGAGAGAGAGAGAGAGAGAGAGAGAGAATGGGGAAGGAAAGAATAAAAACGGCAGGGGCAGAGACCAAGGAACGCTTTATTTTCTCTCAGCGTTTCTTGCACGAAAGTACTGCCGTTTTTCCGTAGAATTAGACGATGAAAAATACAAACTCATAAAAATGCATTCTCAAGGTCTGCGCGACACCGAATGAAGAAAAAAGAAAACGAAGATAAAAAAAAAACAAGAAAAATGTATCAATCGCGAAAGATTTGTTCAAACAACTTTGTTTTAGTACGAACCTCGTATTTATCCATGTGTCTGATTAATGACAATTTAACGAATGTGAATAATATTTATAATCGCTCGATGTAGGATAAGTAAAGTGCATTTCTTTCGAAAAATTTAATACTCGTACTTTTTATAACGCGTTATATCGCCAGTAATGTGGATGGAAGTTAGTCTTTGTAGCATTGTACGTAGGAGAATTCTCGAGAGACGTTGCGTATCTTATATTTCCATTTCGTAATCTATCGTTTTCTATTTTTCGTTATCTTCATATATATATATATATATATATATATATATATATATATATATATATATATATATATGAATATTACGATTTTTATCATTGTCTCCCGTTGTAATAGGACGAGTGACGTACCGCGAAAATGACAAATTAAACGGAAACATTGAGTTTCGCGGGTTCTATTTAGTAGCAATACGGAATAATCACCAAATCGAACCAGACGGATAAACGACGTTGAAGTTTGCATCGTTGGAACGCAACGATTTTTTCGTTCGTTTTCAGTTCGTTATTTTCATGCCCATCCAAAGCCTTCTTTTTTTCAAGTCGCAAATCTTTTATAAGAATACGTAAAAACGTTTGAATGATTTTCACAGCCACGAATAATTGAAAATAATTGATTTTCGTTGCATTCCAACGATGCAAACTTCAACGTCATGACGGATAATTGGAATAAGGAATATTGCATCGCAGTTGTTCATGATACTAATTTGAAAAAATATTCGTACGTTCATAGTTATCTCAAAGTTTAATGAATAAATCTTCGAGACAGTGTCAAATTTCGTCCAATCCGCGTAGACGTAAGGAACGGAATTCGATAGTACACGACCGTACAATCCCATTTATTTTGCAAAATAAATGAAATAACGAACCAATACAGGAACTGCGTTTCGCATACGTGCAATTTTTTATCGATAGACGTGGACGTTCGTGCCGCGTCAAATTTCTATTTCAACAATAATTGTATAAACTGCGAAAACGAAATGTCTCGTCATCAATATGGAGACCGAGAGTGTATATACATATATGTGTATATCAGGGTGAGTCGGAATTTCAAAAATACCACATTTGAGCTCGTTAGCTTGAGTCGGAGTGGCAACGCTCGTTTTCGGCCCCGTTTGATTAAGGGGAATATACATTTAGACGGGAAAAAATTGAACAATTTTTCAAACGAAGAAATGGCTATTTACATTTATCAAGCTGTAGGTATACTTCAATAGTATATTTAAGTACACAAAACAATCTTTCGAAATTCATTTATCGTCAAAATGGCGAAGCTGTGGTAGTTTTTTTTACCTTGTGGTAGTTTTTTTCTAATTTTCCAGAAACAATTCTCGTCAAGTAGAAGGTAGCAATGTTATCAATATTTCTACCAAGTTTCAACTCAATCGGCTTAATACTTTTTGAGTAATTCGGCACGCCAATTTCAAAAACGCAATTTTGAGAAGCGTTGACTGTAACGTTTGAAGTTTTTCTAATTTCGCTTTGAAACTTTGGGAAAATATTCTTTTGGGAAATTAATTTATTTTTAGATCCTCGTAAATGTATATCCCACCTTAACACGGAAAATTCGCTCTTTACGCGCAAACTTAAAGCAATCGACAGCTAATGAATACTTGCTAAATCTACTCAACGATGCTTAAGACTGACCTTTACAGCGGTAAAAAACTTTCCGATCTCGATATCATTGCCTTTACACATTACGGATATTTGAAAAATGTCATCTTTCCACGTCTCACATCTCTATGAAAAAAATCATTTTCTCTATCTCTATAATCATATCGAGATTTAAATTTCGATATCATTTAGAAATTTTACTTCAAAAAGCGTCGACCGGATATAGACAATATTACTTACTTATTGAGTTATTCAAGTTTTAACGTAAAGGACAAATTCTCTGTGTAAATTAAACCAGGCGAAAAATTATCCACCACTAACACTGAGACTTGCGTTAGGGAGTTCAGATTTGGCAGAAATTCTTTAAATACCTAACGCCATTATAATGAGTAGCAGTTGATTTTTTTCGACACTCTTGAATATATATATACACACACAAATACACACACACACACCGAAAAGAAAGAAATTATATTCGCGATTTTCGCAATATTTCATTTAAAAAATACGATGTATAACGAGACATTGACGCTTCGCATTTTTACAATGTTCTGCCAAATTGATATACTGCAATTCCGTTTATTTTTATCAATTGACGTGAAAAACTACTATTATTTTCAACAACAACCAAAAATCGCGTCCCATTCATTCGAGAGTGACAAATTTTTTCGCGAGAGCTTTCGAGTTTGCTAGGCACCGACGTCACATTTTCGACGAATCATTAAAATGGCAAAGCCAGAAATGTTCACGTGACAAACACGTAGGTTTAACGATAGATAGCAATTTGAATTAAAAAAAAAAATCATTCGTACGTACATTGAAAACAAAAAGGTAGCTTTTGGCACGTATTTTCATTCAATCGTGTGGCCAGCTCGATCTAGTCTATAAAAATGAACAAGGTGGCGAGTGTGCTGCGGCTGCGTGGGCGGGTGGGCGTATCGGGAGTGCGAAGCGTTGACAGGACGCAATTGATTGAGATCCACGAATGATCGAATATCGAGCAACAGTCGTTGGAGATGTATAAAAAAAATCCAGAGCAAACGCTGTAATTTCGCGTGACGCAATTCATCGATCATTGTTTTCGCAATCCAAGTTGTATCGGCCGAATACAAAGTACGTCTGCGGGACTATCGTGTATCATGTATATACATTGGAGCCCGAAGAGAGGCGCTGCAATCTTAAACGCGCCTCCATCCATTTCATTTTCGTTTTGAAGACTGGCGAATGGTATTTTTTTCTTTTTAGTTCCCTGGCGAAATTTTGTGAAAGCGAAAACAAACGAAAAAGAAAAAACAAATAAAGGGGAGTATCGCCCAGTCGTATTTTTGTCGGGAAAAAAGATGTAAAAACCCAGTGCAAATGTTGAATCGCTCGAGTGAATGTAATACTTGTGCGAATGGTGAAAAACGTTGTATTATAAAAAAAAAAGAAGCGAATATTGTTTAAATAAAATTGATATATATATAACAGCGATACTTTTTGATACACAAGTTGTAGCGTCAATTTTCTGGCTTGCTCGGACGCAGTATGTATAATGACATTGCCCCTAGAGCACACCGAATTGGTCGCCAGTTCGAACAATGCAGCATGGTGCTTGGCTTGAAGCAATGGATTGCTTTGCTGCAGTACTGACAACGGACGCGCCGCAAATACAGTCGATCTCTATCAAAATTAGAGAACTTTTTTTCCAGGATGCACGAGAGAGTCTTGAGGCCTTAGGCCACAGTAACGGGTATAAAATCATGTGCGGATTTAACTATTTCTTTTCGTATGAAATAATGATTCACTCATAAAATTAATTACACATCTATTTAGTATGTATATCAAGCTGTTAGAAAATATATATATATATTTTTTTCGATGTACAAAATGGCCGACTACTCGAAACATCTCGAAACAGCTTTTTTCCAATTGGCGTGACAAATAACTTCAACAATTTTCACTCGATTTACTTCAAATTTAAAAGTTATGTTCCTAATTGCATTTCGCAGAGAAGTACGTACGGAATTTCTGATTAATCGAAAACTTTTCATTTTATTAGCAGTTTACGAGCAGTTATAACGAAATTTTTCACTGAACATTCATATCTTAAGTTCAAATACCTACAACCTTTGAATAAAACAATATTTTTTAAATTCCGTACGTACTTCTCTAGGTATTCTAATGTAGATTGACGAGAATTTTTGTTTTTTGTTCTAGGTAAAAAATTGTGGATGCTAAATGTCACACCACGGAGCGCCTAAAAAAAGATAACAAGAGAAAATATTAGTAGTCCGCCATTTTATACATCGAAAAAAAAAATTTCTAACAGCTTGGTATTCATACTAAATAGATGTGTATTAATTTTATGAGTGAATTACTTTTGCATACGAAAACAAATTGTTAAATTCGCACATTATTTTATACCCGTTACTGTGGCCTAAGGCCTTAAGGTGAGACACCACTGTGACGGTTTAAAAAATGATTTTTTTTGGGGCTTTTTCTCAAAGTATAGGGGAAACTGCTGTACCTTGAGCCACTCAACTTTTTCAAATGTTCCCGCCCTTTTTGCGGATGTTTGTTTATAGTGCGGTGACGTTTTTTGAAGGCACATCAACATGAAGTTAATTGCAGACAGTCACTCAGCATTTGGACGTGAGACGAAATGTTTGCTGTCGAAAAGTAAGATTTCAATTTTTTTGCTTTCTTCATAACTTTTCTTATCAGCTACATAATTATTCGTAACTTGCTGTTTTAGGGAGGTACTTTATTAGCGTTTATTTTAGCTAAACACAACCTGATTTTAGCTAAACACAACGTCAATATTTTTATGTGAGTGAACATCAACAGGTGGGGGTGTTGTACCTTGATCCTGGCAAACCCGTTGTACCTCGATCGTGGTCAGGTACAGCACATATCTTCAGAGATGATTTTCTGATCGACATCGTACAGATATTCGGGATTTCGTGACAATGCTTTAGTGTTTGCACGAAACGAGGGAAACCTTAACGTATATTGGTATCGTTTGTGCCTCTGAACATGATGGTATCATTTAATTTGTTCCAGGTGGGCAGAAAAAAAAATTTGAACTTATATCTTTGGTCAGATATTGAAGAGAAAATAAACAAGCTTAAAAAAGAAATTCTAAGAGGGAATTCTATTCCGTTCCTGAAAACAAATATTGGGAGCTTACCTATTGAGTAAGAAACCTCTAAGAACAATAATTAGTTTAAGAGAAGAAGAAAACAGCATAATTTGATTATAAAGTTCCCAATTTAGATTTTAAGAAAAAACGTAATAGTTTTCCATATTTTGAACTTAGAAACTCAAGAAGTTAGAAAAACGTATATTTGGTGAAATTTTTTTTGTTAAAGTACAGGTGTCTGTTATAATTTATCTGTTAATATTTATGTTTATGGTATCTTTTTAGAATTTATGGTATCTTTTTATCTTTTAGAAATTGACTAAATTACAGATCCGATTTACTGAGAGCAGGTAGCGCAACGATTTACGTATGCCAAAACTGTCAATTGACGTTTTCTCGAAACGACTACCCTCGACCTGGCCGTAGCCATAACTCCAGCTATAATTATGGGGTGCAAGTTTGCATCGTTGGAATAGAACGGAAGTTCCTTTTTATTTATATTTTTCGTTTCTAGATTCTTATAATACAAATTTTTATCATTTACCGAGGTCATTAAGGTTCATTAAGGGGTTACCCCCACTTGCAATTTTGAAAAAATCGATTTTTTTTTATTGCATTTTTTTGAAGTGCAATTTGAAGTGCAGTTTTTTTTTGATGCCCGGAATAGATGACTCTATGTAAGTTTACAAAAAAAAATATTTTCTTCGTGTAAACTGAAATTGAAACTTTAAACGTGTTTTTCTCAAAATGGCATTTCTAAAGTCGGTGACCATGATTACTCGAACACTAATGAACCGATCTTCTTGAAATTTTGCAGGCTTATTTAATACATAAAAATGTAGTCTCTAATCGTTCGATTTTTTTTTCGAAAAAAAATGGCCGTTTTATAGCCAAAAAACGGCCGTTTTTTTTCGTTAAAATCGAACCATTAACTTTGACTGTCCGCCATTTTGTGAAAAATGAATATTTTTTAAAATCCTTCGATTAAAGACTAGTTTATACTTATATTTGACTAAATACATCCGCATTTTTTTTTCAAATGATCCACTTCGCCGCAATGTTGGTCACCGCAAACCGTGTATATAAAAACATTATTTCATTGACGGCCATTTGCCACTAAACAATGTAATATTTTTCAATAAAAAAATTACTGAAAGTTCTTCAAGATGTGTTCTTTAAGATGGTATATTGATCGATTAAAAAAGTTTTGTAGTTTTCTTTAAAAAAAATCATGAAAAAGGCCTTTTTTGCGCTACAAGTGGGGTTAACGCCTTAAGAGAGGAAACCACTATAACTGCCCATTTTTGACCGTTTTCTTTGGAATTTTTTTAAAAGAAAGGAATAAGATACATGGTCAAAAGAATTCTTAGACTTTATTAGGCATATATTGAAGCGTGTAAACAAAATATTATTTGTCAAAAGAATACAAAATGGCGGCGCACGAGTCGCTATAGCACTATTGGGTTTCAGCCAGCCCTCTCCGCGGCACGCACTAGAACTGTCATAAATTTAATCCTGGAATGAAGAATGGAATATTACCGTTAATTGTATTAGTTTTAGGAGGCAAGTACGGGGGAAATAAAAAATAATGAAAAAAAATAAAGACGAGTTTGAAAAAAAAAGTTCGTTTTTTCGACCATAATTTTCATATAAAAAGTGATATATTTTTTACAAATTTCAATTCATCGAAAAAAGTAAAAATTTCAAGTCGTTGGACGAAAATTCTTCTGCTGCGTGCCGATTTCAAAAACATGATTTTGAGAAAAACGTGTTTGAAGTTTACGGTACTAATAAATGGTTTGAGTACACAAACAGGCGCGAAATTCTGTAAGCAAAATTCTCATCTACACTGACATCATGTTGATCGGCCGATAATTTCAAATATTTTGCAGAGCTGCTTACAAACTCGTCTCCCCCAATCGCATAAGCGATTTTCGGTTGTCGATTTCTTATTCTTGTCGCCTAACGCTTTTTATTGCCTTTACTCGGTCTATACAGTTTATCCGGCGTAGACATCGCTCCAAAATATACAGAAAATACACACAAGACCTTATAATCAAACGATGATTAGAGATAGACTGCTGCGCACACCGTAAACATTTGAAAACACATAGCGTCTAGTCAACGGTTTTATAGACGCTGCAGCTGATGAATTTTTTCTCCGCAATTCAATGCCACCTATTGGTAGAAAGTAAAACTATTTTTAGTCGGTAATTTTTTCCCCAAAGATAATACGCTCTCAAGGGTCGAGAACTGCGTCTACCGGCGCGGCGTGGCATCGCCGAAAACCACTTTAAGGAGGTACGGTGATGACCATGCTAGTAAACTTAGAGTCTATTTCACGCCGCAATACCGTCACGTTTTGGATATCTGTATATGGCCTATTTTTTCGAGAAATATTTTTTAAGTATTGAATTTCGAGTTTCCTATTATTTTTATAATATGGAAACAACCTTAATAATCTACTACTCGACTTCAGTAGTACGCCATATCGTTGACGTTTAGCATCGTCGCATTTTCGGTGTCTTCCAACGGTTCCACGCGCCCGGCTTATTATTTTTTGTAGCCGATTAACATGGAGCATGAAAATACTGTGGAAGTTTATCAAAAGAGTAACGGGATTGTACCTGAAGTCCAGTTTAGAGACCAATGTAGATTCCGACGGACAACGATTAGAAAATGAAAAGATAATATTGCGATTGCAAATAAAAAACGTCGCGTTGAAGTTGAACCTCAATGTCCAATGTCCAATCTGTCCAAAGTCAAAACATATTTCATCGATTGTTATGTTATTTTTCCCTTTCCCAATTTTCACAATATTTGCAGGTATAAAAAGGAACGTTTATTTTATATGACGGTTCTCCCATGCTGAATTTATATATAGATGCGTTGTATAGGTATATTTCGCCAGAAAAATTGAGATGCCTTCGCTGTACGTAAAAAAACTTCAAGTAAATATCGACGAAAGGCCCTTTATAATCCATTAAAAAATGTACGGCTTCGCACAATCATATTTTTAATTCGCGTTGAAAATATCCGATAGACGAATCAAATTTGCGCGGGTATCCGGCGTTGCCACACGTCGAGCAAGATGTCTGCTGTTACGTCACGAGCAGTCTCGCTCTCCGAAACTTCGGTTTTTGCGACTTTATTTCTAAATTTATTGCTTATTTCTGCGGTGAGCTTTCCAATTTAAGGTGCCTTATCGATCACAAAGATTCAACGAACGCAACCATCAGTTTTTTTTACGTGTTTCTTGGCTCCAAGTAGCACAAAAAAATCGATATATGAGAGGACAGGCACATTTTGTCTTCTACGTGTGATTAATTCACCAACTTTAACAATTAATAACTCGAAAAGTGTACGGTAAATCTCGTGGAAACTCCGCATGCGCATGGACGAAGGTCTCGATAATGCTATAAAAAAAATCGGGCTTCCATCTTGAACTCGCTCCAATCACCGCACCTCCTTAAAACTGTTTTTTCAGCTATAAACGAATATGCATAATATTTTTGAAGGATCGCAGGATTTTTTTAAAGTCTTTCCAAAAATCGTTGGATTGCGATAATGCAAACTTCAACATCATCTATAATTGTCCGATTTTCAATTTTTAAGACTTAAAATTTCCTTAATTGATTTCAATATAGTATTTTTTAAGCCCCCGAATAAAAGTAAAAATATCACCAAAACCACACTTTTTTCAACCCCCATCATTCTGTGATTTTTTCTTTCGACAAACGACTACGTACAACGAGAACTACATTTACATAGATTGTAAAACTTTTTTATTATTCAGACCAACCATTGTCGAGTTATCGATCCGGTCGTCGGCCCACATTTTTTATACCGAGACCTTATTATACCTCAATAACGTTGTCAATTTGTAATTTTTTTTAAGAAAAATGTACGTAAAATAAGTTTAATGTATGATTAATAACATACCTTTTTTCCAAATTCCAAATAAATAATCTATGGGCCAAAAAAATCAGAAAAACAGCCTTTTTGGCCCGTCACAGTCGTGTCCTCCCTCCAAGTTAATGTGCAGAAGTACTCAGATACGATGGGAATCGTATGGTGAAGAGAAATGTTCCAGAACGTTTTAGATAGAATCGCATGGTGAAAAGAAATGTTCCAGAACGTTTTAGATTTTTTGTGTGGGTTACTTATGCATGAAGGAATGTTTAGAAAATGTTAAAATCATCGGCTGCATAATTGTAGTGTAACTAATTGCCACGTACTGAAATTCAGTTTATTAGAAGAAAAAACACTATTTTAATTTGAAATTAAAGAAATTATATAAATATTATACGTAGGAGGTATATTGAAAAATTTTAAATTGTGGTTACATTTGCCTACAGTTGGATCTCCCATAATTCTCAATCTCGCGTAAGAGGTCACAAAACGTTCCAATGTTACGAAAATGTTGCAAGGTTGAATATTTGCCTTGATTTTTACTGTTTTTCTTCCATTTTCTCATTGACTTCCGGCAAACAGCAGATCCAAAGTAGGACCATTGAGGTTGTAGTCGACGCATCGACAATTTTCGTATTTTTTTTCCATCCACGCGTCTCGATCGGGTGATAATATTTACGCATATAATCAGCACTGGAGAAAATGTGCAGCGCTATTGTAACGTCGATTCGAAATTGGCGCGCCCGTTCGTAGTTGCGAGAAGCTCCCGCGTGGCGGCAGCACCCACGCTTTGTTTTGGTAACCGTTTGAACGCCCGTGTTTGTGGGATGGCCGGTATCGAAAGTATGCGCTGTTAAACGCAACTCGAATCTCTTGGTATCCGTTACGTTTGTAGAATGACAAAACACCGTGATAATAATTTCTACATCGAGATTGCAAGAGTAACTCAAGCAATCGATTTGAATGCGATTCGTCCGATCGTGTTTCCGAGGCATGATTCGGATCCAAAACCTGATCCTCCTCTTTTCACGTGTCACACACGGTCACGCGAACTTCATCTTTACGTACGTCGGGGTGACTTCCCTGATTGGGGTGGAGTTTCCATAAGTCGAATATCCATAAGTCGAATTTCTATAACCGAATATCCATAAGTCGAATATTCATAAGTGCCAATATCCATAAGTGAATATCCATAAGTCGAATATCCATAAGTCGAATATCCATAAGTGAGTATAGAGTAGAAATGAGTGCCAGAAATGGCGGAAGGTAGAGGAAAAGTGAGTATAGAGAGAACCCAAACAAACCCGAACAAACTCATTTTTCTCTACCTTCCGCCATTTCTGGCACTCATTTCTATTCTATACTCACTTATGGATATTCCACTTATGGATATTCGACTTATGGATATTCATACTCATGGATATTCGTACTTGTGGATATTCGACTTATGGATATTCACTTATGGATATTCATAAGTCGTTCATTTAAACAAACCCAAACAAACTCACTTTTCTCTGCCTCCCGCCATTTCTGGCACTCATTTCTACTCTGTACTCACTTATGGATATTCATACTTATGGATATTCGACTTAAGGATATTTGACTTTTGGATATTCACTTATGGATATTCATAAGTCGTCCATCTAAACAAACCCAAACAAACTCACTTATCTCTACGTTCCGCCATTTCTGGCACTCATTTCTACTCTATACTCACTCATGGATATTCGATTTATGGATATTCATACTTATGGATATTCGACTTATGGATATTCGTACTTATGGATATTCGACTTATGGATATACGTATTTATGGATATTCGACGACAGTGGACCCCCCTTCGGTCAAACATGGCGACCCGTGCAGAAATTTGTTGGGGAGTCCCAAAATCTCTATAGGGATTTGTTAGGGACACCGCACATAGGGCGTCCTCACTGGGATCCAATTGGATTCTGCACTGGAGATTGAGAATTCTTACCACGTTCGAATCGAAAATATGTGAAAAGCCACGAGGAAAAAGTAGGCGTGTTGGAACATAACCTGCATGCTTCGTGAGCGTGGACGTGTGTGGTGATATTTTGTTAAAGTGCAGTAAAATAAATAACGAACGACAATTCCGGTGGATTTTCAGTAACACGATTCAAATCGATTTTTAAGGTATACTTTTTTGAACGGTTTATACTTTTTTAAGGAGGTTGGTGCGGTCCAGTTTAGTCACATGACGGTTTATGATTTTTTTTTTTTCAATTAACCTCAAGCAAATGCATACGAGGTATAGATTTATCATGTACATGCTAATTTTTCATGAAATACTTAATTAAAGAGTAAAATTGTGCATTTTTATATTTTTATTACGTAAATAAGAAAAACTTTTGTGTTACTACGAATTTGAAGAATTATAACTTTATCGATGATTATTATGAAAAAACTGCGATTGTTGTATACATTTATATTTGTGTGAACATCTCGTCCATCTAACGACACGTAAAATTACAATGGTGCTGAAGTTTCCAACGTTGGAATGCAACGAAAATTCTTTATTTTTTTCATTTCGTAATTTTTTTTAACCATATGAACTCTTTTTTTCCGGATTTAGGTTGTGGTTCCCTAAAAAGGACGTTTAAAAAATGTTTCAATGATTTTTGTAGCTTTAATATCGTGAAAAAAATTGGTCAGTACGAAAAAAATGTAATTCCGTTGCATCCCAACGATGCAAACTTCAATATCATAAATTACATACATTAAACTATTTTTTATCTCCGATGGTCTGTGATGAAAAAAAAATAAAAAAAGTTCGTAAAGACTCAGTATCGTCCAGACAATAACATATATATTTTTTAAATTTAACCTTGAATTGTAACGCTCCAACCTCCTTAAGAGGAGGGTAGGGGTTTGCACTTTTGAAAAATCGATGTTTTTGTTGTATTTTCTTATAGTTAAACATTTCAAGAATATAATCCCAAAATTTCAAGTCAATCAGAGAAAAACTCTCGAAGTTATTGACTATTTCGTCCCGCTCCTCTAACAATGTAGGTCCGACTTCTCTAAACTGCAACCGCGTTTTTCTCGAAACCACTTTTTCAAAGTCCGTGTTCACTGCCATTTGAAAACTAAATGACCGATTTATTTCAAACTTGGTACACACTTTCCACATATAAAATACCTCCCCCCAACGGTTAGTTTGAGATTTTTTTTACATTAAGGGGGTTTTTCATCCCCAAAATGGCGAAATTTTTTGTGAAAAATAGCACTTTTCACTTTACATGACCACCAAAAATTTAGAAATTAAAAAAAAATTATCAAAGACCGTTGGGGGGAGGATTTGATGATACTTTGACTAAATTTTAATGGTACTTGATTTCAGATCATTTCTAGCTGAGATACAGTGAACACCGCAAATCGTGTTTTTCCAAAGGCGTTCTTGGAAAAGCTTCGTCACCGGCTTGTTTGTGGATATTTTCGCGTACAAATTTCACGGAATGTTCTTGAAATGACACTTAACAATGTACAAAAGGTTTCAATAAATTTACTCTATCCATATAGATGAAAAAAATCGCAAAAAAAGTGTTTTTTTTTCACGCTGAAACCCCTACCCTTCCCTTAAGGTCCACTCATTTTCGATATCCATATATTTCGTTTAGAAATCCATCAAGAATCGTATCGGATTCTGTTCGATGATGTGGAAATCCTTAAGGATTCAAATTAGATTCGTACAATGGATTCCAATGGGGAATCTCGTTGAGCATCCAACGTACGAGTGTGACGTTTTAGTATAGGGATAAGTATGGGAATCCAATTGGATTCCTACGACAATTTCTGCACGGGAACGCGCATCCGACTTATCGGCAATTGCGTTTTTATCGCGAATCAATCGGCCGTCTTATCGCGACGATATCCGAGTGACAGAAAAAACGCTGTAAAATCGACATGCGAAGTCGCGTGGTCTGAAGAAAGTGGAGTGCAGCGAAAATTATTCATCACCATCGATCCAAAAGTGACGCAACGAACTGATCGAAGAGAACGAAAAAAAAACAAAGTTGGCGTCAATGATGCGCGGGACGGGCTCGTTATCTACCGATGCCTGGAAGTCCGCGCCAGGCTCGCTAAAGGGGGGCAGAGCATAACAAATGTATATTTTGCTGTGTTACTTCCAAAGACTTCAACGACACGTCAAAATTATTGAGAAAACTGATACGGGGACGTCGACCTTGATTTTCAAAGAATCAAGGAAGTTCATCAAAAATGTACAATTGGTTCTTCAAAATATGACAAAAAAATATTTGTAATTTGTCTCGATAGAAAATGGCGGCGCACTTGCGCCTGACCGAAACCATCGTTTTCACCGAAGCCCTTTGCGCTGGCACTTCTCGAAATAGCAGAGTTTCTCAATGCAGCTATAATCACTGGAAAAGTACCAAAGATTTTTTCGAAATGTCAAAAGATTTTAGTTTGTTTGAACTTTTTATATATTTTTTTTGCACGTGCATTTCTTTAAAAAATCGACATTCTTTAGAAATCCTTGATACTTCTCTAGTGTTTTATACCTACATTATGGCGTTGAATTTTGCATTGTGGAACGCAACGAAAATCCTTCTTTATTTTTTATTTCTTTATTTTCATTACTTGTTAAACTCTCTTTTTGTAGTTCTATGTTATGGATTCCTAGTAAGGATCTTTACGGGGTGTTCTCACTTTAGACGCTAAAACAAATATATTCATTGATTTTTTTGATAGGTGTATATTATAGATATTGATATAAAAGTTGTTACACTTAATAAATACACTTTTGAAATACATGTATTTATTTATTTATTTAAGTCCTCATTTATAGACGAAAATCGCAGTTAAAAAAATGTCCTAAAAAATTGCAGGTCTGCGCTGTTGATGAAATCTCGGAGATCGATCATCCGAAACAAAAAATCAAACGGTTTTAGATTCCGTATGTTAATGGCTATAGCGCATATCATACGATTTTTGATATATGCAAAAATAACAAAATGGCGGACATTTTTCGAAAAAAAGCGTTTTTTTACCGTTTTTGGAAAAAAATAGTAAATATCAAAATCTAAAAAATGCTTGATATGCGTTATAGCTATAGCTGTAAAGAATATGTGGTTAAAATTTCATAAGGATCAGTCCAGTAGATTCGCGTTTAAAGTGTGTTTGGGTTACATAAATAAATAAATAAAATTTGTGTATTTCGAAAGTGTATTTATTAAGTGTAACAACTTTTATATCAATACCTATAATATAAACCTATCAAAGAAATTCATGAAAATAGCCTTTTTAGCGTCTAAAGTGAGAAGACGCCCTTAAACGTTGCAGGGATTTTGCAGCCTAATTGTGCCGAAAAAAGAATTGGGCGATGAGGAAAAAATATTTTCGTTGGACTGCAATTATGCGAACTTATTACCATTCTACATTAGGCTACGCCTCGTTATCTCGAGGAAAAGCGAAGCATCGCTTTTACGCATATGAAAACGAAGAAACCTCAGGGAATTTCCATCCTCCTGGAATAATCAGGGAAAAGTCAGGGAATTTTGAAAATTCTCTGAAATTTTTCCAGAATTTACTTTTTGCAAGAATTACGAAAAATGAAACCAGCTTGAAAATAAAACTGGAAAGTATACAAATAAATTTTTTTGATACTTATATTATTCTTCATTATAGAGGGTGTCCCAAAATGACCTGACATTTTAAATTGCGCGCCATTTTTCTTTGTGCCTTGCATAGAATACTAATCTTTGACGACTGGCATCAAGAAGTATTGAGGTTAGTCATGGAGAACTCCACGATCGAGCAACGCATAGAAATGTTTATTTGCTGCATTGTTACTGCATAGTTATTGCAGACGAAGTTTCATGATCGTGTTATCTCCAACCAACCAAGATCACCAAGGCCACCAAGATCGTGCGATTTACCGCCATTGAAATTCATTCTTGAGACCATTTCGGAGCTCAAGGAACCAATTGGACTCACCATTAATGAAATTAGTCCGCAATTATGCCAAAATGTTATTGAATATTTCGTCAAAAGAGTGAACGTTTGCAAACAGGGACGAGGCAGCATATTGTGTTCCACACATAACCTCCATGTTTGTACCTTATATTAAAATGTAAATATTCGTACTTTTCAAATAAATAAAACGTTTTATTAATAGATAAAAATGTCAGGTCATTTTGAGACGACCTTTGTACGAAAAAGTTATGTCAGTGCCAAACATAGAAAATTTCAAAAACTAAAAACTGGTTTACTCTACAGCTCTATACATTCGATTTGTCGATAGACAAGCACACAATTATTATTATTGTAGATAAGTGTTTATATTGATTTCTTTTTTTACTGGCACCGGCATAAACATTTCTGTTTACAATAAAAAACAGGTTCTGTATTTTCTTTTAAAACTATGACGCGTCACCACAAATCCTTTTAGAGGATCTCTTAGGATATCAAGAGGAAGGGCTGTGCAAAATTTCAGCCCGGTCGGAGGTAGGACCTTTTCGGAACGTAATCCTCATTTTTTAATTCTTATTTTAATGTTTAACATTTTCATATATTTTATGTTTAAAAAAATTATGTTCTTTATTTGACCCCAATCTCCCTGGACTATTTGAAAACGCTGTGTGGAAAACCTGGACAAGTCAGGGAATTTCTGAGTCACCAATACGCAACAACCATGAGCAAAGTTTCGGACAGACGGTAAGGGCGGCACTAATTCGTATTATACTTTTTTTTCTACTGTACTCTTACAATTGGTTAGCTTTTTAAGGGGTAAGGCCACAGTAGAATTTTCAAAAAATTGATTTTTTTCGCTAAAACGGTGCTTTATCATCATAAGAATGAGTTACTTTTCGATTTATACACTAAGAAAAAAACCAATTGAATCATAAAAATATATTGGTTGATCCAAATAAATGTGCTGCTGCGGAGTGCCACCGATATATGAGATTGTTTCAATACTATAAAATATTGGAAAATGTGATTGATTTAAAATAACATATTATTTTATTTGAAAAAGCTCTTCGGTTCTCTGAATATCTACTTTATCCTTCAAAGAAAATTATATTCTATTGAAATCATTCTATATACAATCCGTAGATGTATTGTATGATATAATTATGCGGTTGCTACAAACATTTTTTATTTCGTACAAAAATATAATCCATAGAATTAATAATTTCTTTACTACATCGAAACGAATATGCCATGGAACGTAAGTTTTTCAATTTGTTTTAAATCTTAAATAAAAAGTGAGCATTAGAATGATCATCCACGATAATAGTGGCGAGAATATCAGATATCCAATGGAATACCCATGGAGAGAATATCAGATATTTAACCGATTAGAACAGATACTACACTTTAATCTTAGCCACAGGCCAAGAAGCGATACTCTTTAGAGTTTCTCCAGCGTTTAAGTAGATTTTCGGTTCGCGCTACGATTACGAGAAACGAGCGCGCGTGCGGCCCCTAGCGGTTACTCCGAGAACTACGGGTTTCCTCACACCTATAATTTCGGTGGCGCTCGGCCATGATTTGGTTGAATTTTTTCAACAAAATGTGCAAGAAATAAATTTTACTTTCGCATAATTTTCTACCCAATTCAGACAATTGCTTAATATTTTTCAATCAAAAGAAAATATTAATATTTTAACAAATAATGTACATAAAATCAATATCGGATATGGTGAAAATAATAAAATAACATATTTACTCAATAGAAATTTTAATTCAATCAAACGAGCGAAGTTCAATCTTTCTTGTGTACTCGAATCAACAATATTCAGTTTATGAATTGAAACGCTTTTTTCGTTCGTTAGAGAAATTGCATTCAAAAGTATATCATTTGTTCGCGATTATTTTTTAGATAGTTTCAATAATATATTGTTCTCGGCTAACAATATATCTTTTGAATGAAAAAAAAACTTTCTATTTTATCATGTCATTGAAGTCGATAGCGTTTTGTTTGGACTAATGAATCCGATCATTTACACCAACAATGTTACAATTGAATCAACGAAACTTCATTCAACAACACCAATGATATTGGATCAATGATTTTTTTTCTCAGTGCAGCAAGACATTTTCTTCACCGTCTTTGAGCCTATAACGTAAGACCACCTCTGGCACGGCCATAAAGTACCTAAAACTCCAAACGCGTTTTTCTCGGAACAGCTTTTTTCCAATTGGCGTGACAAATAACTTCAACAATTTTCCCTCGATTTACTTCAAATTTGAAAGTTATGTTCCTAATTGCATTTCGCAGAGAAGTACGAACGGAATTTCTGATTAAGGGGTTATATACAAAGTTGATGGAAAAAATTGAGATATGTTCGTGAATTTTTTTAAGGACGTAATGAAGATGATATTGGAAAAAACTAAATACAGTTTGTTGGAACTGGTCTCGGAGAACAAAATTAGAATTTTAACAATAAAAAATATTAACAATTGTAGGACTTATGGCCCTTCCCCCGAAAAGCCTTTTTTTAAAGAGGCTTGCGGTGAACGTGATTAAAGGCGAATCGCTCAACTGAAATTAAAAAAAGTCAAAAAATTATTGAACAAGAATGTCATTCGGTGTACTTGAACGGTTTGTTTACCAAAAAAAAACATTTTTTCAAAATACAATAACCATTTTGCAAAAAAATCGTTTTTTGAGGTGTTGAGAATTTCTAACAAAAATTTGTTTAAAAGCATCGCACATTTTTTTTATGAAAGAGGAACCGTTCAAGTACACGAGATTATAAATATCAACAATTTAAAAAAAATCATGAAGATCGGTTGAAAAGTTTTCGAGTTATCACGTTCACGGCGACGGTTCGTTTTATTTTTATTTCGCCCCATACTTGCAGTAGAAAACGCGGCACAATTTATGATCTAGTGGTCCGATCTGAATGAAATTCCGCACAGATATTTTCAAAAGCATGTGCTTTTAGAATATGCAATAAAAAAATTGTCGATTTTTTTGAGCTCCAACTTTGTATATAACCCCTTAATCGAAAACTTTTCATTTTATGAGCAGTTTTATACGAAATTTTTCACTGAAAATTCATTCTAATACCTACAACTTTTGAATAAAACAATATTTTTTAAATTCCGTACGTACTTCTCTAGGTACTACTAATGTAGATTGACGAGAATTTTTGTTTTTTGTTCTAGGTAAAAAATTGTGGATGCTAAATGTCAGGACGCGGAGCTCTTTAAAAAAAATAACAAAAGAAAATATCAGTAGTCGGCCATTTTGTACATCGAAAAAAATATATATATTTTTTCTAACAGCTTGATATTCATACTAAATAGATGTGTAATTAATTTTACGAGTGAATCACTTTTTCATACGAAACAAAATTGTTAAATTCGCACATGATTTTATAGTCGTTACTGTGGCCTAACCCCTTAAAATGAAGTTGATTATTTTATTTCTTCAACTAAACGTCAAAGTGCCGATATCAGTTTTCGGCCCAACACGGTTGTGTCAGCCCTCAATAGCAGGCCGCCACAAAGCTCGTCAATTTGTTCGTAACGTTACGTTCGCTTGTTTCGTTGGGGGAGAATGTGACTGAATCGAGCGTATGCGAACAGTGCGCTCTCTCGACTACGCTCACTTCTTCGCTCCCCTCGCCGCTCCGCCGGAGTTTCGGGCTGCCGGGGTCGCGTAGCCATATTCCCTCCCTCGATCTCGCTCGCGACGCGACGATCCTTCGCATACGCTACTTCTCTCGCTCGCACGTTTGTCGAACTCTGGCGTGCGCGCTCGAGCAGCCGCTCCCCCCCCGCCCCCGCCGCCGCGCGTCGATTCGCTGTACCGGCGCGGCGCACGTTTCAGGGACCGCGCACCATTCGTTTCTCGCCCCGTCTCACTCCGACTCGTGTCCCTCGCTGTATTACGCGCCCCTTCTGCCGTTCCGCCGCTCCTCGTCGGCGCAACTACCTGTTGTGACGTTTCAACGAGCAAAACGGCGCGTCGAAGGTTCGCGCGGGGCTATCGTTTCGAACAAATACACACGGAATAAATACACCGCGTGGTAAAATGCCTCCGCTCTCGGCGCGATCGTCGCTAGACAAAACGAAACGATGACAATGTCGAAATACGCGCACTAACGTTGCCAACTTATCGCTTTCGTTAAATTTGATGAATTTGTTGCGAAATAAAATTTAAGCAGGCACATCTACCTGGAGGTCCGAAAAGAACGGCCAAATTCCGCCAGAATTTTTTTTTCTGGCAAACGGTTGGTGAAAAAGTAACGCATTTTTTTTAACGCAAAGGTACATACAGGGTGCCTCAAAGTGATCTGGATTTTAATTTATTGATAAAACGTATTATTTATTTGAAAAGTACGAAAATGTTTATTTTAATATCAGGTACAAACATGGAGGTTATGTGCGGAACACAATATTCGATAAATGGCCGCCTCGTCCCCGTTTGCAAACGTTTACTCTTTTGACGAAATTTTCAATAACATTTTGGCATAATTGCGGACGAATTTCACTAACCTTTCAAGGACGGGAGTGGTCGATATATCGACCAGCCAAGGGGCACATAATATTTAATGTTTTTCACGGAAAATTTCATATATTGAATATGGCCAAAATATTGTGGAAATGTCGATGTTTTTTTGACCTTGAAAATTGCTATTTCAAGGTCATTTTTTCGGCCTAAAAGTTGGCGTACTTACCTATAATAACTGTCGTCCTTGAAATATTCTTCAGGATGACATTTACAACATATTTGCCTATTTTGTTGTACTCAGTGCATCCACAATGTGAGTATATGCATTTTAAGGCCAAATTAGCAGAGAAAAAATGTTGACCTTGAAATAGCGATTTGCGAGGTCAAGGATGCCACCAGGATTTTTTAAATTATTTTTCCCGTATTCAGCGCATCAAATTACATAGGAATACGCTTTCAAACTTTTTTAAATACATTTTTTTAATTGGACTTTTCGTTGCGGACGGGGCTGGTCGATATATCGACCAGCAGTTAGGCTTGGGACTCCAATTGAGAAATTCATCGATGTTATTGATATCTTTCATGTAACAAAATCGATTTCAATGGAAATTTCCCCGTCCTTAAAAGGTTAATAGTGCGTCCAATTGCTTCCTTGAGCTCCGGAATGATCTGTGGATCATTGGCATAGACTTTTCCATTCAGAAAACCCCAAAGAAAGAAGTCCAATGGCGTCAAATCGCCCGATCTTGGTGGCCAACTCACGTCGTCGGGGTGCGAGATAACACGACCATGAAACTTCGCCTGCACCAGGGGGCTGGCACCTATCCCTCACCGTATATAAAAATGCTACGCCTTTCGACCGCTTTATGTAGTTCTACTACCTCTCCCCGTGGCGCTAGTAGGTTTCGGACAATTTCTTATTGCGCAGGCGCGGCCCGCACTGCGTACATAACACACATAACCACCACAACGACGAATACGATTATTTTAACCCGTGATTTTGACGTTTGCAGTTTAAATCGAGGTGCATAATTGATTGAATTACTGAAATTGCTTATACTCGTCTACTAATGCCGTGTATTGTGCGCGGTTGTACCTCAGGGTACAATATAATTATTTATCGCTAAATAATGGATTCTCGAAAATGTTGTTAGCGATTGAGTTTTTAAGAATGCTTCCGTTCTCGTTATATAAGCACATAATCAGAGATGAAGCTCTTCTTTTACATTTAGTAATGACCTTTTGAAAAAGTTATAATTTGGTACCAAATAGTTCCGTTTATCTATTTATCTTTATGATTATTTGTTGGCACGATAATTAGACAACAGAGTTATAGCAATGGACAATTAATGAATAATAGATAAATTAATAACACAGCAATGGTAGTATAATAAATTGTGTGTGTGTATAGATATACACCATATGAAACCATCAGTGTGTATTGTTGGTGTATATGGGTATTGCTCGATTATATGTGTGCGTGCGGACACATACATTGCCCCTGTGCGCGCATCAGAATTGTTCGAAAACAACCAGCGCTGCGAGTGGCAGAGTAGGACACTACAAACAGCGGACAATTCGCGTAGCAAAAATTCTAAAAAGTGCCAACCCCCTGGTCTGCAGTAACTGCATAGTTCCGTCGGCAGTGTGGCAGGTTGCGCCATCTTGTCAAAACAATATGTCTTCGAGGTCCATGCTGTTTATGCTATTTATCGGATATTGTGTTCCACACATAACCTCCATGTCTGTACCTTATATTAAAATAAAAATATTCACACTTTTCAAATAACAATTTCTATGCGTTACTCGATCGTGGAATTCTCCATGACTTAACCTTAATACTTCCTGATGCCAGTTATCAAAGATTAGTACTCTATGTTCGCCACAAACGAAATGGCGCGCAATTTGAAATGTCAGGTCATTTTGAGACATCTGTGATATTGAGAGCCTTAAAAAAACACAAAAAAATACAGAAAAAGAACATGGCCGCCGGGAAATTATGATACTTCTTTGCGACGTTTACCGATGGACACTCTAACTTAAACGGTCCATCTGAAATCTAAAAACCCAACAATAAATACGAGTCGTTGACGAGCGTCGATTTTTTAAATCTTTTTTTTTAACTACATCGCGACCAATTGAAACTCGAGCATACGTGGGTCATTTGATAAGTACCTAGCCTACAAATGAAAACACCAAAATTTTGCTAAAAATAAAATTTATTTTTCAATGTAGTCTCCTTTTAGTTGAATACACTTGGCCCAGCGGTGTTCCAATTTTTTTAACCCCGTTGAAAAAAATGTTATCTCTTGGTCTGCAAAATAGGCCTCCGTGGCGGCGATTATTTCGTTATTGGAGTGGAATTTCTTCCCGGCGAGTGAATTTTTTAGATTCGGAAACAAAAAAAAGTCGCACGGGGCCAAATCTGGAGAATACGGTGGATGGGGCAGCAGTTCATAGCGTAATTCGACCAATTTAGCCGTGGCGAGCGCGGAGGTGTGAGCAGGTGCATTATCATGGTGGAAAAGCACTTTCTTTCTCGACAAATGGGGCCGTTTTTCTTTTAACACGGCGTTAAATTGGCTCAATAGTTCGGCGTAGTACTGTCCCGTGACCGTCTTGCCCTTCTCCAGGTAGTCAATAAAAATCACACCTTGAGAATCCCAGAAAACAGTGGCCATCAGCTTTCCAGCCGACGGGACCGTCTTCGCCTTCTTTGGAGCAGGTTCACCGGGTAAGGTCCACTGTTTTGACTGCTCCTTGGTCTCTGGAGTATACCAGTGAATCCATGTTTCGTCGACGGTCACGTAACGACGCAAAAACTCTTTTGGATTGCGATTAAACAGCTCCAAACACTGCTCTGAAGTGGTCACACGAATGCGCTTGTTGTCTGCAGTCAGCAAACGCGGCACCCACCTTGCCGACAGCTTCCTCATGCCCAAAGTCTCATGTAGGATATGCCACACGCGTTCTTCTGAGATGCCTACTATCACAGCTATCTCGTGCACCTTTAATCGGCGGTCTGACAAAACGATATCGTGTATTTTTGTCACGTTCTCCTCCGTAGTTGCTGTTTTTGGAGCACCTGGGCGTGGATCATCAAAAACCGACGTACGACCACGTTAAAACTCGTTATACCAAAATTTAACGGTCGCCATCGAAGGAGAAGCATCTCCATACACTGCATCCAAGCGTTCTTTAATTTCACTGCGCGATTTCCCTTCCAAAAACAAGAATCGAATCACCGACCGATATTGTTCTTTCTCGATTCTTTCAAAAATCAACGGACACACTTGCTTTCACACGCTCTCAAAAGAGAACTACAAGTCCGATCCGGCTGAAATTTTGTCAGTAGCCGTCTACAAGACGGTACTACACTATAGTGTATTTTTCTTGCAATAGTGGCACCATCTAGCGGTGAGGCTAGGTACTTGTCAAATGACCCACGTACAAAATCTATGAACAAAGTCGTCATTTTTACGTAACTATTAAAAAATGGAGATCGAGTTTGAAAAAGTGGGATCGTCAACGACCTTCGAATGCGTCTCATCGTATCTCCTGTAAATTTGGAAACAAACCATCAAGTGGTTCTCGAGATATCATGTCCACCGACTTTGAAAAGTGTTTTGAGAAAAACGCGTTTGAAGTTTGAAGGTTGGTGCCGCTGTCGCTCGCCCTGCCGACTGTTAGAAGCTGTAGCTCATTCAATGTTAGAAATATTTCAATTATTTTTTTAAGGAATATAGCTGAACTGTGATACTATCGAATAAAAATATTTTTGGAAAATGCAATTTTTTACCCACCTGGGTATATTTAGCCCAATCATTATAAAAGAATACATATTCTTCTATAACTAATTTTTATTTCGACTGCCGTTGATCGTTGCACCAATTTCGCGTATTTTCGTACATTCGCAATCGGCCTATGATGAGGAAGATCGAGGAGATGCGCAAATCGACAGTTTTCGCGCCACACGGAATTGATGAATGTTTAGAGGCTAGGCTAAAAATAGGAGGCGTTCAACGGCCGAGACGGTGTTGAAGTTTGCTTCGTTGGAAAGCAAAAAAAATTCTCTTGCATGAGAAGTCTTTTTTCCTTATTTTTATTGTTATACCAAAGCTTCCGTTGCATATTTATATTCTATGTTTCTAAATAAATTTCTTGAAGAATGGTTGAGGAATTTTAAAAAGGCGTTGTAGTGCGATCTTGAAGTTTGCATCGTTGGAACGAAATGAAAAAAAAAATTATTTTTCATGGCTAAAATTGTTTTTGACTGATGTAGGCTAGAAAATCATTCGAACGTTTTTACTTATGTTTATTATAGACTTACGAGCTGATGTTGCAAAGCTTTTGGATAATAATAAAAATGAAGACATTTTTTAAAAATCTTTCCATTCTTTCATTTCTTAATTTTTTTAGACTAACATTTCGTACCCTAAAGCGACGAAATAAATGTGAGCAATAAAAAAATTAAATTTCGTTGCGTTCCAACGACGCAAACGTGATCATAAATTACACCAATTCGGAAATGTTAATATTCAATGCACTACAGCGATGCAAACTTCAGTCTCATCGGGCGAGCGACTCCCTTCATATTGTTAACAGTCGTATAATTTTTCAGTGATTGGAATTGGGGAAAACGTTTACCGATAATTTGTTTCTCGAAAATGCCTTTTTACATAACTAACAATGTAACTTATTTTACGATGTCAAAGTTTGCATCGTTGGAATACAACGTTCTTCTTGTTTTTCGCACTCTTTATTTTTATTATTAATCAAAATATTTTTTCGCAGCTGTTGGTTATACATTTTCAATAAAGATTTTCAAAAATGTTCCAGTGATTTTTGTAGCCTCAACATGCCGAAATAAATACGTGACTGCGACGAAAAAAAAATTTCGTTGCATTCCGACGATGCCAACTTATGTACGATTTTCGTGCCCTCCCACTACAAAAATACACCACACTTCAATTTTTCAATGATGCCATTTATTACATTAGTATCGATGTGTAATTAAGGCCTTAAAAAGCCATAAAATTAATTACACATTTAGTATGAATATCGAGCTGTTAGAAAACAAATATTTTTTTTTCGATGTACAAAATGGCCGAGTACTAACATTTTCTTTTGTTGTCTTTTTTTACGCGCTCCGCGACGTGACATTCAGCATCCACAATTTTTTACCTAGAACAAAAAACAAAAATTCTCGTCAATCTACATTAGAATACCTAGAGAAGTACGTACGGAATTGAAAAAATATTGTTTTATTCAAAAGTTGTAGGAATTTGAACTTAAGCAATTAATTTTCAGTGAAAAATTTCGTTACGACTGCTCATAAACTGCTCATAAAATGAAATGTTTTCGATTAATCAGAAATTCCGCACGTACTTTTGAATTTGAAGTAAATCGAGTGAAAATTGTTGAAGTTATTTGTCACGCCACTTGGAAAAAAGCTGTTACGAGAACGTTCAAGTAGTCGGCCATTTTGTACCACGAAAAAATATATATATATATTTTCTACCAGCTTGATATTTATACTAAATAGATGTGTAATTAATTCTACGAGTGAATCACTTTTTCATACGAAAAAACTTGTTAAATTCGCACATCATTTTATACGCGTTACTGTGGCCTAAGGCCTTAAAAAGAGGAAAGACACATCCTTTTTTTTCGCCGCGTCCAGTTGAACCGCGAAATACGATTTTTCATGCTACTTTTGTCATTATTACAAAACTAGTGTTGCGCAAAAGCGTCGAAACGGGATTCCCGGTAGAGCTTGGTTACGAGGCTGTATCTATAACATTCGCGGACGGATCACCTTGAGCATATTTGTAGCGATTCGTTTTCCGAAGCGTGTATGAAGAAAAAAAACCACGTTCGAAAACGCAGCGCTAAAGACGTCGGAAAAATCAATGAACGAATCTTCATTCCGTTTGTGAAGAAATTTCCTCGAGTCGATGGGAAGGTTTTATGGTAAAGCATAAAGTATACAGAATGGTATATAGAATAGCGAGCGCGGGGCCCTCGTGTTACTTTGTGTGTTGTGTTTCTCGAGAAGGGGCGAGGAGAGAGCCGGGGGGCTCTCGGCTGCCCGACACGAGAGTGTATACCCGATAAAAGCGGCGAAAGGCCGCATGGCCGCTCGTGCGTGCCCCCACTGTATTCCCCTCGTTCTTTCTCTCTCTCTCTCCCTCGCTCGCATCTCTTTCGCCGTCCCCTTCCATCTCCGTCTCGCTCGTAGCCGTCTCACTCTCGTCACGCTCGTCTCGCTTCGCCCCACCCCTCTCGCCCCGCAACTTCGGGTTCTTCACGGGGGCAAGAGAGCGCTGCTCCGTTGAGCGCGCGGGCTCTCCTCTTATCGAGGACTTAGTCTAGCCCGGCGATCGCGGCCGTAAAGCTGGATCTCGTGCGTCAGCAGCGTCGATCGCTCAGCGTTCTCGTCTCGCAAAGAGAAAAGAAAGTAATAAGAAGTTTAAAAAAAAGCCCCTCACACAGAAACGAACAATTGTCACGGCGTTTCGTGTCAAGCCATTCGTTTTTCGCCTTTACCCTCGTGTAGTTCGTGATTCTCTCGTGTGTACGTTGAAAAACAACATTTCGAGGTTATTCGAGGATCACCCGTAAAAGTACGTACGGAAGTGCGTGTGTTTTGTTCCCCTCCGCGTTCACCTCGAGCCGTCAACGTTAATTCACTCGTGACGATTGTAACGCTGCGAAGTGACGCAAAGTTATCAAAGTTCGCGCGCCTGTGGAAAACTCGAATCGCGTTGTGTACCAGCGCTCGAGCGCGTGTGTGTGTGTGTGTGTGTGTTGCGTGTGGTACGCGAGGAACGAAGAGCGCAAGCGCGTTTACGAATATTTCGCGCGTTTCATTTTGCCTCGTCGTTCGCGTCGGGGCCTTGTAAACGACGATGGGGCGTGTGGAGTGATTGCGCGAAAAGGTACGTAGACGATGGAACGTCACGGGAAGAAAGGATTCAGTGAGTAAAAGCATCGAGTGGGTACAAAGGGCGAAGAGCAGTGCGCGCGTGAGCGACGGAGAGAGTGGAAAAGAGCGACAGGGAAGGTGGACGGCCAAGTGACAGTGAGTCGAAGTTGGTGTCGCCACTGTGGCGTTGCGGGCTCGATGGTGGGGGGCGGGGGAGCGTAGGATTCCGAGTGCGTTAGCCCGTCGTGTTTTCATTTCCTCGACACTTAAATTAACAAGTGACGCTCTAAAATTTCGTTCGTAGTGATTAAAAAAAAAAACAACAAAAAAGCCTAGTATACCGGTGAAGCGTGGTACAGTGTCGAAGTTGGCAAGAAACTCGCGTTTTCGTTCGACCGATGTATACGTAAATGCACGCAGGTATAGAAGCGCGTTTGTCGGATATTCCACGAGGGTATAAATTCACAAAAACACGCGGACACAGAGACATCCTCCATCACGGATACACACATGTGCGTGTACAGTGCTGGAGATCCCAAGGGAAGAAGGCTTCGTCTCTCAGATGTTTTCCACAAGGGACAGGAGAGTCGGGCCGGCTTATCGTTGTCGCGATAAGAAGATAATGCTGCTCGGTTCTCGTTACGAATTCGCGTCGTTCGAAGCGTCCGGCGAACTAACGGGACTGTGCGAAGCGACAATCGGGGCGTATTTTCGCGATCGCAACGAGGCTCGGCGAAGCGAGGCTGAGAGTTTCGCAAGATTCGCGGAGGGCGCCGGCGGCGGGCCAACGGAGGCTGGAAAAAAGGCGGGAAACTTGCGAGTGAAGGATTGTCACTGAGCTGGCTTACCCTGCGGTGGATCTAGGGGGCTGTATGGAGGCCGGGGGTCTACTGCCCCGTCAGCCCCCGCAAGGCCCCCCCGGCAACGGCGTAAACGTTTGCACGGGCGCCGCCGCTGCTGCCGTCGCGGCCGCCGCTGCCGCGCAGGCTCACAACTTGAACCTGCAACAGCGCATTAACAATCAGTCGCCCCTACATCCGGTATTGGATTTGAATTCGGCCGGCGGCCAACTCGGTCTCACCAATCATCAGCAATTGCAATTGCAACAACAAATGGGACAGGCACCGGGCATGGGTGACGTCCTCACCCCCAAGAGGCAGGCGGTCGTCGATCGCCTGAGACGACGCATCACCGGATATCGCAGACGTCAAACCGACTGCATACCACGATTCGATCAGAGCTTCAGCGGCTTGTGCGAGCAGAACATACAGGACACGCTCGTCCTCAAACAACGCTTCCTCGAGAGCAAGGCCAAACGGCAGGCGAAGAAGACCGACAAGAAGCAGAACGAGAATATCGGCTTGTCCAGCGTTCACGTGGTGAGCTTACCATACCGAATTCTTTTTTTGTTTCTTCAACAGGGTATCACTCTCTGGACACCCAATTTGAAGGGTGAAGAATGATGCATTTTTTTCTAGTCATACGTTGGATGAGGTTGAAGTTTGCATCGTTGGAACACAACGATAATTAATATTTCTGAATTTCTTCGATGTATTTTGATGTACTACGCGTAAAAAGTCACGTGATCATTTTTTAGATATTTGTTTAGCGATCGACCATATAAAGCTACGGAAAAAATCATGTAATATAAAAAGAAAGAAAATTAAGGGGAGATATACACCTAGGAGCCGGAAAATAGGTCATTTTTGTGCATTTTTTCAAGGAAAACTATTTGAAATTTCGGATTGGGGTTTTAATTATCTAAAAGTATATACATTCAAAAATATGTTTAATTTTCTTTATTTAAAAATATCAAAAATATACAAGGATATTGTATGATCCTTGGAGCGTCGTAAAAAAATCTGCGTATACGGCACCCACTGGCGTTTCTTCAAAAATCATCTGAAAAAAAAAACCAAAAAGATTATTAAATTAGATACTATAATCTAGTACTTGTCATAGCCGATTTTGAAAAATATCGATTTATGACAAAATGGCGGACGTTTGAACATAAATAGTGATTTTTGGGCCAAAAATTAATTATTATATTGCCTATAAAACAAAAACTAAGTAACGGAAAAAAAATCCTATGACAAGTACTGGATAATGGTGTATAAAATAACCACAAAAAACCTCAAGGCAATCGGTTCATTGGGTTTCGAGAAATTTTGGGTACCGATTTGAAAAACGTGGTTTTGAGAAAAACGCGTTTGAAAATTTGGGAATGAATAAATCATGAAATTTGTCAACTTACAGGGAATCATCGATACCAGGCCCATAGTGTAGGTCTTCTACGGTCGACGGAATGTTCATAGCTTCTAAATCGATTTTTTCGACCATCTAGGTGTATATTTCTCCTTAAGGAACTATACCAGTGTGAACGCTGAAAATTTGGGTAATTTTCGGGAATTTTTTTGAAGAAAAGTACTCAATTAAATGTTTAGGAAAATTAAGAATATTTTTGGCTATATTTGACCTATATTACATAATTTTTTCATAGAAAAATATTGAGATCCAAGCGACTTATGCGCTGCCTTCGGAGGCGCCAAAAAAAAGTTCTTCCACTGCTGACATGATTCCGGCCGATTGAGTAGCTGAAACCGAAAAAGGAAAAAAATGTCGTTAAACTGGAAGGTAGTTCCTGTACAATGACGTAGGATTTTCGAAAAATATCAAAATCTAACAAAATGGCGTAGTTATGAAAAAAAGTCTGTTTTCTTGCCTATAAAATGGTCGTATTTTTCAATGCCAAATCGTCAATTTTCATCCAATCAAAAATATCCTACGTCATTGTGGAGTAAATATATTCAAGAGTACTCAGTTCAAATTTCAAGTCCATCGGATAATTGCTCTTTGAGTTACAATGTCAGCAAATTTGAAAAATCGCGTTTCGAGAAAAACGCGTTTAAAGATTTAACTATCGATTTTTGGTAGATAAAACGATTAGAGATGCGGCCTTGAAATTTTTACAGGATATTCTTGAAAATATAAACTGTCGAAAAAGGGAAAAAAATCGATTTTTCGAAAGTGTCACACTGGTATAGCACCTTAAAACGTAAAGGAACACTTTCGTTCCGTTCCAACGATGCAAACTTCAACACCATCACATTGGTTGGAATAAATTATTTTTTTCCAAGCATGTTGTACACTCGTTTGTGGTTACAATGTAATTTTTTCGGACGAAATTCTTTCAAAGTGTTCGTGGTGCTGCAGTTGGCGTTGCATTCCTCTAGCGGCGAGGCCCGAAACGGCGGGATCTCTACCAGGCTCAAATGTAATCTGAAACGAAAACAACAAAATGTTTTCAAATATATCCGACTGGCTATGAGTTCACGATCCACTTTTCGAAATTTCGAAAAATACGAAAAATGACAGCTTCTCGAAAGAGAACCTCATTTTTCTCTTAAAAAAACAGCATGGTGAAGTCATTGTTATTAACGAATGGTTCATCCAATTATAAAACGCGATCTTGAACCAAAAATGACTACTGTTTGAACGCCGACTGTGCAGATTCAAGTCAATAGTGTGAAAGTTACTCAAGATTCCAGGTACGAATTGACGATGAAAAAAGGGCTCGCCAAGCTCTGAAACAAGGCTCACATTTTTTAATTCAGGCTGAGCACCAGCCTGCTTTCAGGCCTAGCTGAACCTCTGAATGATAACGCGGTTTCAGGCTCTTGCACACAGGCTTGACCAAAGGCTGGTAGAAAAGCCTGTACTAAGCCTGAAACGACGAAACAACAAGGCTCAAAACGAGCCTTAATGAAGCCTTCACGAGCATTTATGACCAGGCTTTTCCCAAACTCTTCCCGAGGCTATATGAGGCCTGTTTTTAGTTTTCTATATTCTACATTGGGGTAAATTTAATAAATTTGTAAAGAATTCATTTGATTTATTAAATATATTTATTTTTTGTTACAAAATATATATAAAAAATATTTTAAAAAACAATACTTTATTTTATTGCGTACTTTTATTTTCGTACACACTGTTTTGTGTACCTCATAAATATCGATAAGAGCATATGTTTAAATGTTCTAAGCTGCCTCCTTCGCTTTCGTTTTTCGTGCCTTCGCACCCGACAAATTTATTGCTAATTTTTTTTTTCATACAAGTACAGAAAAAATATTATTTTAAACTTTTTCATTTTATCACAACCTGAAACAAGCCTGCATCCAGCCTTGATTTTTCAGCCTCAAAATTCACCGGCTGAATAATGCTTGAAATAACCCTGAGTTTAGGCTAAGCAGCCAGTCTTGGTTCCAGGCTGCTCCAAACAATGCAATGAAAGCTGGGCCAGGTCTGTCTCACTCAGGCTCGGCGAAACAACGCTCGCACAAGCTTGTTTCCATCGTCAGCCTTTTAATTTCCTACCTGGGATATCAATTCCGCCGTGTCAAAATATGTAGTTTCGAGATAATCGCGTTCAGAGTTTTGGTACATATTTGACACGATCTTGTGAAATATTGTCGTCTTACCGCTAGTCAGCGATTCCGGCACCATATAAGTCCGTCCTCATCATCGAGATCGTGCTGCACACCTAATGTATGCAATCTGCAGGCAGGCGGCGGGCAACAAATGAGCAGTATTGAGGAATTTTTTACACTAAGAAATAATTATTCTACATTTATCAAACTTTAGGTATACTTTAATAGTATATTTAAGTATACGAAACAATTTTTTTATAAAATGAATTCATTATCAAAATGGCGGGGCTGTGGCAGAGTGTTACAGCAAGGTCGCCGCGGGTGTTGCGAAACGGCGTGCAGTCTAGCTTCCCGTGGACTTTGATTTGCAAAAAAGTTCAAACATTTTTTTCAGTTAGAACATGTATAGTTTAAGAAAGTAGTTTTTTTTTTTCAATTTTGCAAAAACAATTTTCGTCAAGGAGAAGGTGCCAATATTATCAATATTTCTACCAAGTTTCAACTCCATCGGCTTAATAGTTTTTGAGTAATCCTGCACGCCAATTTCGATAATGCAGTTTTGAGAAAAACGCGTTCGAAGTTCACGCCCGCTCCGAAGCGTTTGAAGTTTGAAGTTTTTCGAGTTTCCCTTTGAAACTTTGGGAAAATATTCTACATATATAGTTCTATGGCTTACAGAAAGAAAAAAAAAGAAATGGATTTTTGATCGTTGTAAATGTATATCCCGCCTTAACCCGACGCACACTGTTCCATTAAAATGGTGTAACTTGGTCAATTTTTGGAATTTCAGGGTCCGGTTGGATTAAAAATATTCTTAAAAGTTCACATTATAACAATATGCAAAACGATTTTTTGAAGCTTCCAGAGAGGGATACTCCCTACGTTTTGACACAGCGAAGTAAACGATTCGTTCGAATCAACACCTTTATTCGCGTTTACGATGCCCATACATGTGGCATGTATTTCGTTATCGTGTTCGGTCTATTTAAGCAGGTTGGAGCAGTCCAGTTGAGTCAAATGACGGTTTATGAATTTTTGTTTCAATTAACCTCAAAAATGCACACGCGGTATAGATTCATTCCGTAGACGCTAATTTTATGATATTGAAGTTTGCATCGTTTCACCGCAATGAAAGTTTGGAAGTCGAATTTTTTAAAAACAAATCTCGGCTGCGAAAAACACTCAACCATTTTTTAGGATCCTTATCATAAATCCACAGCCCGAATTTGCAAGATGGAATTTTGACGATGTTGGAGTTTGCATAGTTGGAATGCAACGAAAGATCTTTTCTGTTTTTTTTTCATTTATTTATTTTTATTATGTTCTATGATTTCTTGGATAGATTAAGATCGTGGATATCCAATGAGGATAAGAAAAAAACCGTTTGGATAACTTTCGTACCCCAAATCGGCGAAATAAATGTGAGCAATGGAGCGAAAATTAACTTTCGTTGCATTCCAACGATTTAGTTCTATTTTTCATTTCGTTATCCATATCATTATGCAGTGCTGTTTTTTCGCGAATTGACATAATAAATGTCTTATAAGAATATGCGAAAACGTTTGAGTGCTTCCAAAGCCTAAATAAGTCGAAGAATTGAGCAATTAAAAAGCATTCATTTTCGTTGCATTCCAACGATACAAACTTCGACGTCATCCTCAATCTACAAAATATGATTTTCGATAATAACAAAAATGAGACATTGAAAAGAATTTTCGTCGCATACAATGCAAACTTCAACTCCGTCTGTCAAGATATTTCGAGAATTAAAATAACATCGAAAAAATTGTGTTGAAGTTCGGATACCCATTTTATGCCCATCGTTGGGATACAACGAAAATAATTATCCACGAACTAAACTCCCAATTTTAGTTTTGCATTATAATGAAAAAAAGAATATTAAGGCGTTACCCCCACTTGTAGCGCAAAAAAGGCCTTTTTCGTGAATTTTTTTAAAGAAAACTACAAAACTTTTTTAATCGATCAATATACCATCTTAAAGAACACATCTTGAAGAACATTCAGTAATTTTTTTATTTAAAAATATTACTTTGTTTAGTGGCAAATGGCCGTCAATGAAATAATGTTTTTATATACACGGTTTGCGGTGACCAACATTGCGGCGAAGTGGATCATCTGAAAAAAAAGAAATGCGGATGGATTTAGCCAAATATAAGTATAAACTAGTCTTTAATCGAAGGATTTTAAAAAATATTCATTTTTCACAAAATGGCGGACAGTCAAAGTTAATGGTTCGATTTTAACGAAAAAAAACGGCCGTTTTTTGGCTATAAAACGGCCATTTTTTTTTTTTTCGAAAAAAAAAATCGAACGCTTAAAGACTACATTTTTATGTATTAAATAAGCCTGCAAAATTTCAAGAAGATCGGTTCATTAGTGTTCGAGTAATCTTGGTCACCGACTTCAGAAATGCCATTTTGAGAAAAACGCGTTTAAAGTTTCAATTTCAGTTTACACGAAGAAAATATTTTTTTTTGTAAACTTACATAGAGTCATCTATTCCGGGCATAAAAAAAAACTGCACTTCAAATTGCACTTCAAAAAAATGCAATAAAAGAAAATGGATTTTTTCAAAATCGCAAGTGGGGGTAACCCCTTAAAAAGAATTTTCGTTGCATTCCAACGATGCATACTTTAACGTAATTGACCTTTGCATCGTTGGAGTGCAACGGAAGTTAATTTTTCTTTTATTGCTTACATTTCCCCGATTTAGAATACGAAAATCACCCAAACTGTTTTTCTCATCCTCATTAGAGATCCACGATCTTAATCCATACAAAAAAATTATAGATCATAATACGAATTGAAGAAATAAAGAGAATAGAAATGACTTTTGTTGCATTCCAACAATGCAAACTTCAATGTCATCGAAAATTCTGTAAAATTCGTGCGAGAATAAATCAATTTGAAATTTGTAGTCGATCGTGATATTACAACAACAAATGTTCTATAACCAAATGCATCTTACATATTACGTGCACGTGTCAAATTTTTCTCTTCGTCAATCAACGTGTGTCAAAACCGAAATTTCGCTCAGACTTTTGTCACTAAATATTGTATGCATTTACTAAAATCGTAACATTGTCTCAGCATTCGACTCCACCAGCCTAATTTCAGCCTGAAAATTAAAAGAAACGAACAATTTTCCGAATGTAGCTAAAGAATTGCGAACGTTCCGTGGCTTTTGTTTTGTTTCGCCATTCCGAATGAGAACCACTGGACCGGCCTGCTTTTCCCCGCCGCGGAACGTTCGGGCACGCACGAGACACCGTGAGTCGCGAGACTCTCGGTTTCTCGCACCCGGTCTCGAACCGGGGATCGGGGATCGGGGACGGAAGTGAGAATGGTGCATTGTAATCGGATAGGATTCTTATGGCTCTTCGTAATATTTCCAAGAAAATTGTAATAGTAAAACACACAAAGAAAAGTCATTCTTTTTAATTGCTCAATTTTATTTGATCGACTCGGGCCGTGAAAATCGCTTCAACGTTTATACATATTCTTATTGGAAATTTGCGACGTGAATTTGCAAAATAAAGGACTTTGGATAATGATGGACATAAATAGCGGTGAAGTTTGCAGCGTTGAAATGCAACGAGAGTTCTTTTTAATTTCTTCGTTTCTTCATTTTTATTATAATCAATTATTTTTAGCCATTAGGGTCGTGGATCTCCAATGGGATGAGAAAAACCCTTTCGGTGATTTTCGTTACCTACATCGCCAAAAAAATGTGTGCAATAGAAGAATAATCAACTTTCGTTGCGTTCCAATAAAGCAAACTTCACATCATAAAAATAAAGAGAAAGAATAAACAAAAAATCGTCGCCTCCCAACGATGCAAACTTCACCATCATAAAAATAAAAAAAATTTCAAAAAATTATTGTCTTCCAACGATGCAAACTTCAACATCATAAAAAGAAAAAAAATGAACAAAAAATTATTGCCTTCCAACGATGCAAACTTCAACATCATAAAAATAAAAAATGAACAAAAAATCGTTGCCTTCCAACGATGCAAACTTCAACATCATAAAAATAAAAAAATGAAGAAAAAATCGTTGCCTTCCAACGATGCAAACTTCACCATCATAAAAATAAAAAAATGAACAAAAAATTATTGTCTTCCAACGACGCAAACTTCAACATCATAAAAAGAAAAAAAAATGAACAAAAAATCATTGCGTTCCAACGATACAAACTTCAACATCATAAAAATAAAAAATGAACAAAAGATCGTTGACTTCCAACGATGCAAACTTCAACATCATAAAAATAAAAAATGTCAATAAATCGTTGCCTTCCAACGATGCAAACTTCAACATAATAAGAAGAAAAAAAAATGAACAAAAAATCATTGCCTTCCGACGATGCAAACTTCAACATCATAAAAATAAAAAAATGTCAATAAATCGTTGCCTTCCAACGATGCAAACTTCAACATCATAAAAATAAAAAATGAAGAAAAAATCGTTGCCTTCCAACGACTTCACCATCATAAAAATAAAAAAATGAACAAAAAATTATTGTCTTCCAACGACGCAAACTTCAACATCATAAAAAGAAAAAAAATGAACAAAAAATCATTGCCTTCCAACGATACAAACTTCAACATCATAAAAATAAAAAATGAACAAAAGATCGTTGACTTCCAACGATGCAAACTTCAACATCATAAAAATAAAAAAATGAACAAAAAATTATTGTCTTCCAACGATGCAAACTTCAACATCCTAAAAATAAAAAATGATCAAAAAATTGTCGCCTTCCAACGATACAAACTTCAACATCATACAACTTCTAAAGAAGACTTATCTAGCGATCTACACAGTGTTGACGTTTGCAACATTGCAATTCAACGAAATTTCTTTTATTTTCATCATTATCGAAAATATTTTCTTGCCAATTTACATTGTAGATTTTTAATAAGCATCCTGAAAAACGTCAAAGTGACTTTTGTAGTCCAAATATGCTGAAAAAATGCTCCGGCAATATAAAAAAATTAATTGTTGCAATTGAAAATGACGAAAAAGATCTATAACAATAAAAATAATGAAAATAAAATGTAAAAAAGAACGTTCGTTGCGTTCCAACGATCCAAACTTTAATACCATCTTTAGTTTCTTTTGACGGCATTTGCCTACGAAAATTTCTCAACCATTTTTCAGATACTTCTTTCGAGATTTTCAAAATAAATATGCAAAAAAGAGATTTTGCACGATAATAAAAACGAGGAAATGGAAATATAAAATAAAACTTTCGTTGCATTCCAACGATGCAAATTTCAGGACCATGTGATTCGTCGGTGCTCGCGCGAACGTTCCGCTCGCTCCTCCGAGCAGCGTACACCAACAACTCTTCGTTTCTCGTGTAACGAGAGAAGTAAAGGTCCGAAGCGTGTCCCTCCTCACCTTGGAGAGCGTTCGGGGATAATCGCGCGGAGCAGTAAACGGGAGACTGTGTTTTTTACGTGGAGCACTTCTCGTTATTCGTCTCTCATAATGCACAGTCCTCGTGACGTCTCTAAACTTGATTTTTTTCCGTCTTTCTCTTCTTCGTCGTTCTTATTTCTTTCATCTTCCATTCGCGCTCGGCTCTTGCAGATTCGTCTTATCTTTCGAAGAGACGCGGATCTCAGAAACGAAGTAACTGGCCCTCTTTACTGTTATTATTATTGCCGCTGTTATGCTTTATTCACGTACGGATATATTCGAGGTGCGTACGTGAGCTGTCCGCTCGTGAATGTCGACAGAGAAGGAGAGAGAGAGAGAGCGAGAAAATGCTTACTTATATATCATTCGTCGGTCTCATGGATGAGTAACAACTTGGAATTCTCTGAAATCCTTGATAGTCCAGAGAGTGAAAGAGAGAGGGCGCAGGAGCGCCGCGAAAGGAAAGAGCGAGAGCTTCTACAAGCAAAACGTCTCCTTAAGGGGGGAGCCTGAATTTGAAGGTCCAAAGAAAGCGTTTTTTCGGGAAATTTTTTAGGAGGGAAAAACAAGCGAGCAAACATTGAGGTATCTTTTCATGTATATTTGAAATGTAAAAAAAAAACAATAAATGACTGCAGATTTATCAGCCTATTCCATGTGCGTCTTGCCCCTGCAGTCCCCAATCGGCGGGGAAGATGCAGCTCGTAATTCTTGACTAAAACAAAAGAAAAAACCAATAAAATTTTCAATTGTCATATATTTTTCTTCTGGGTGAATTAAGGAGTTTCGGTACGAAAGTCAAAATGTTAAGAAATTGATCAAATTTGGTGATAATGTTCTTCAACATTGAGTGCGAAAACACACATTTTTTCAAAATTTTCTTCTACTTATCGAGTAATTAAGCATTAAAGCAGATTTCTTATGCCCGCAATGTATACCTACATATATGGAAACGCTATGCTTATACACGTGAACTTTAGTGTTAACTTACTCGATAACTGTGCAGAAGAAAAATATGAAAAAATTTGCACTGTCAAATTTGGCACTAAAGAATATGTTCACCAAATTTTATAAAATTCTGAACTATTTGAAATTTTTTATGTGTTTAACATGGTTTAGCATGGTAACATTGTATCGCCCGCACCGAACATCCTTAAAGGGCCAGTCCACTTTCGAGACACGAAAAAGGCTGATTTCGCTTTTTTTTGCGGATTTTATAAAAGATATGAATATAAAAGTTGTTGGGCTTGATAAATAAAGTCTTGAAATACACTAAAAAAAATTTCATTCATTTTTATTCATTTTTAAGTACAAAAACTATAGATTAACGTAACGCCTCGAAAATAGGTGGGCTAGGTAGCTCCATCACAACTCGGCAACGGCTTGTCCGAAACAAAAAAATCAAAGTCCATTAGATTCAGTATGACACCAGCTACAAAATGACCCTCGGATATAAAGTTTTATCAAAAAATAAAAAAATGGCAGATGAAAAACGAAAAAAGTATTAAAAAACGCGTTTTTTCGCAGTTTTTCGCAAAAAAGAGTAAAATTCAAAATTTTAAAACCATCGAGGGTCATCTTGTTGCGAATCATGTTTACAATATGTGGTTCAAATTTCAAGAGAATCGGTTTATTAGTTTTAGAGATACGATGGAGCTAGATTTTAAAAACGTTGTTTCGAGAAAAACGCGTTTGAAGTTTATACTATGAAAAACTCTTACCTAAACTCAATCGGCAATTCCTGCACCGTACAAAATCCCTTCTGATTGTTCATCATCGTCGATTTCTTCGAGTCTTGCTTGCTTTCGATTTTTTGAAATTTTCAAAAAATTTCAAAAAATGAATTTCAAAAATGGCCTGGCCTCTTAAGAAAAAGCAGAAAAAATCGTGAAATTATAACTTTTCTCAGATTTGAAAAAAAATGTGGTTGAAAAAACACACTTTAAGGTGCCATAAGAATTATTTTAAAATACCTTTTCAACGACTTTTTTAATCCACTTAGAAGACATATTCATACTGAAGTAAATAAACTTTGGATTGATTCAATAGGTCGTTTAGTTTTTTTGCTGTCACGCCCGCCAATTTGGACAATTCGTGAAAATGAAAACTGGACAAAACGCGCTTCAAAGTTTTCAATAGGAGGAAATATCAATATCGAATATCAACGCTTCTCTGCTTTTGGCTCTGTATCTTCGAAAATATTTACAATTAGTCTTTGTAGCTTTGTAAATATATTCGTGCATAGTTTATTGATTGATATAAGCAATAAAAAAAAAACGATTTACCGGACCTTCTAATTCAGGCTCCGGCCTTAAGGCGTTAGGCAACGAGGCAACAATCAGCATTATTAAAAAAAAATTTGAAGGAACACGATTGGAAATTCGTTTAGACGTTTATTTGTGCGTACATTAAAAAAAAGTAGTGTGGGAAAATTTCATAAAAAAAATATTAATAATCGAAGAAGTTATAAACAATCTGTTGAAGGGTCTTTAAACGTGACAGGCTCTACGGTGTACTTGATTTTGGCCACCCGGTTGATCCGAACCAAAAAGACGATTTTTTTTTCCTGAAATAGTTCATATCAGTTAACAAGGAACATCACTTACGTGTCCGCCTTTGATTTTGTTGAAACTCATATATACGATAAAGCATTGAAAACTATTAGACAAGTATTTTTTTATCGGAGGAAAAACATTTTTAATGGGGGAAACCATCCCTGAAAGAAAAGCGTGTCGAGGGATAATTTTGCAGTTTCACCCACAAGCAGTCCTCCGATCTGAATAAAACAGAAACAAAAATTCTTCCACTGTAAAGCGATGAATAATCCACTATAGAAGTATTGAACAAAAAAAAAATTAAATGACGGGGTGACACGCCTTTCCTTGAGGGGTGGTTTCCACCCTTAAAATCGTTCTTCCGCCAATAAAAAGAACACGCGTCTAATAGTTTTCAATGCTTTATCACATACATGAGTTTCGGCAAAATTGAAAGCGGACACTCGAGTGACGTTCCTTGTAGGGCTTGACCGAGCTTTTTTTGTTATCGTATTTCAGTCGCCTAATAAGAATTGTCGTATTTGTTTTCTCGTTTTTTTTTTTCGAGGAAAACGATATTATTGTTAATAACTAATGAAAAAAAATGTTGAGAAGAAAAACGTCTGTGAAGACAAAACTTCTATTACACCGAATAAGTCTACCAAATTTAAAGTCAATCCGTTTATTAGATGTTGAGAAATCGTGTACACCGTTTTGAAAAACATAGTTTCGTCAGTTTCACAGTAGCCCAACCCCTTAAGGCGATGAGAAACCATTTATGATTTACCTCCGCTTCAAAATTCACATGAGGTCGAAGTTTGCATCGTTGGAACACAACGATAATTAATATTTCGGAATTCCTTCGATATATTTTGATATACTTCACCTAAAAAGTCACACGATCATTTTTTGGATATTTATTTACCGATCTACTATATAAATCTACGGAAAAAAATCTTGTAATATAAAAAAAAAAAGAAAATGACAACGTATAGGAGAACTTTCGTTGCGTTCCAACGATGCAAACTTCAACACCGTGAATTCAGATCTAACTATTGTCCTGCGGTCATTGTCCCTTCGGCAAACAAAAGGTTTGATTTCAACGTAAAAATGATGTTCGTAGATGCCAAAAAATTAAGCCCTGAGGCAAAACTAAAAAAACGTACGAAAAAAGTTGATTGCTGTGTTTGGTTACCGACCGAGCTTGTTTCGCCGCATCTTGAGGCTATGCAAAACAGTCATGGATGCGAGAGAAAGAGAGAGAGAGAGAGAAAGCAGTAGCGGCACTGACAGCAGAGCGAGTGAGACCGACAGGCCGAGAATGCTTTTCACGTCACGTTCAAACGATACGAATCGCGGGATGTACCCGTTCTTTGTTCACGATTACCCGCGCACGCACACCGCTCGTTCGAATATCTCAAACTCGTTATTGAGCAAGCCTCGGATTGAATATTAAGGGGCTATACCAGTGTGAACGCTGAAAATTTAGGTGATTTTCGAGAATTTTTCGGAAGAAAAGTACTCGATTAAATGTTTCGGAAAATCAAGAATATATTTGGCCATATTTGACCTATATTGCATATTTTTTTCATAGAAAAATATTGAGATCCAAGCGACTTATGCGCTCCCTTCGGAAGCGCCAAAAAAAAGTTCCTCCACTGCTGACACGATTCCGGTCGATTGAGTAGCTGAAACCTTAAAAGGAAAAAATGTCGTTAAACTGGAAGGTATTTCCTGTACAATGACGTAGGAATTTCGAAAAATATCAAAATCTAACAAAATGGCGTAGTTATGAAAAAAGCCTGTTTTCTTGCCTATAAAATAATCGTTTTTTTCAATGCCAAATCGTCAATTTTCATCCAATCAAAAATATCCTACGTCATTGTAGAGTAAATATATTCAAGAGTACTCAGTTCAAATTTCAAGTCAATCGGATAATTGCTCTTTGAGTTACAATGTCAGCAAATTTGAAAAATCTCATTTCGAGAAAAACGCGTTTAAAGATTTAACTATCGATTTTTGCAAGACAAAATGATTAGAGATGCGGCCTTGACATTTTTACAGGATATTCTTGAAAGTATAAACTGTCGAAAAAGGCAAAATTGATTTTTTCAAAGTGTCACACTGGTATAGCCCCTTAATGGAAAAAATCGTTCAAGCTCTTATACATATCGTTGGGCAATCATGGGCGATAGCAAAGCGGGATTGGCCTGCGAACATCGCGACTATTCGTACGCGAGCATTATTGCCGTTGATCGTCGGCAATTTTTCGACTTCCCGAAAATCCACTCGTGTGGGCCAAAGTGCGAGAAACGAAAAAATCGGCACGTCCGTATGCAGAAGAGGCAAGGCGTGCAGTTAGGTACTGCGTACGTTGGGACCATTACGACCTTCGTTTTTTTACAGCGATCGATACATATATATGCGTACTCTAAACAAGAAGCTCGGGCCGCCCTGGATCGTCGTCCATGTCGCCATATACGCAGTCGATATGCGAGAGTCTGTCCAACTCCGTGCCGATTCGAGCTGCTGAAGTTTGCATGGTTGGAAAGTGAAGAAAGTTGTTTTTCAATTATTTGTTTTCTTATTTTCATTATTATACACGATCTCTTTTTCGTCGATTTATATAGTAGATCGCTAAATAATGATATTGAATAATGATATTCGATATCATTGTGATATTGATATCGCTATATAATGATAATGATATTGATAATAAATAAAATAATAATACTGATATCATTATTTTATGAATAAATAATGATATTGATCGCTAAATAATGATATGATCGTTGGAACGCAACGAAATTAATTTTTTTTCCGATTGCAAATTTTCTTCGGCAGACCAAAGTTACGTCAAGCTTTTTTCAAAACTTCCCATTAGGGACGTACAATCTGAATCTAACGAGAACGATTTTCGATAACAGTATATATGGATAAGAAAGGAAACTAAAAAGAGTTTCCATGCATTCCAACGATGTACACGTCAACAACATGCTAAATAAGTATCTTTAAAAGCATCGTTGGAACGCAACGAAAATGAATTCTCTTTAATTACTCAATATTTTTTGGCCCATTTAGGCTGTGAAAATCGCTCAAACGTTTCTACGTATTCTTATTCAAAATGTACAAACTCAATTTGCAAAAAAGTCTTTGGATAATGATAAAAATGAAGAAATAAAAAAATTACAAAAAAATATCGTTCCATTCCAACTGCAGGTCATGAGAATTCCGAAATATTAATTTTCATTGCGTTCGAACGAAGCAAACTTCAACCTCATGTCGATTCTCGGGCACATTTTACAACTACAACGTACTTGTCACTGTAGTTTAAGTGCAATATACCTGAACCGTTACAATGACCGGTCGTCCTCCCCACATTAAGACCTCGATCTTTCGTATGTACCTCTGCACATATATATACAGGGTGTCCCTCCCATCTCTGCCACCCGAAATAACTCGGTAATTATCGACGTCACAAAAATGTTACAGACAAAATTTGTACGGTGTGAAGGGGGCCATCAAATGCAGCCAATTTTTTTTCATTTCGGTGGTGGCGCTGACGCACAGTGAAGGTCACCTCCACTTTTTAAAATGGAATGGTACATTTTTTTTCAACCATCTTTTGGAACACCTCAAGCCGCATTAAAAACATTAGGGGGTCAAAGTCGTTCAAGGTCATTCAAAGTCACCTATTAAAATGAAATACAAATCTAAATATCTCAGATCACTAGTAAATATTTGCTAGTGATCCGAGATATTTAGATTTTTATCATCGATACTGACCTTGAATGACCTTGAACGACGTTGACCCCTAACGTTTTTTTATGCGGCTTGAGGTGCTCCAAAAGATGGTTGAAAAAAAATGTACCATTCCATTTGAAAAAGTGGAGGTGACCTTCACTGTGCGTCAGCGCCACCACCGAAATAAAAAAAAAATTGGTCGCATTTGATGGCCCCCTTCACACCGTACAACTTTTGTCTGGAACATTTTTTTGTGACGTCGATAATTACTGAGTTATTTCGGGTGGCAGAGATAAGGGGTACACCCGGTATATATATATATAGCGGCGTAAACTCGTTAAGATTTTCAGTCCAAAAGTTTACGCCTTACGAGAAAGGAAAAAATACACTGCGTCAGCCCCAAGGTGGCGCGGCCATTTTGCTATATCCAACACCTGGACGACGACCCTTCCGTTCGGGTCTTTAGGTATCCGATTTCTTGGCTCGAAGGAGTGTGACTATATCATGATTATTGTACCCCATGTATGTGCGTCCGTGTATACGCTCCTATACATGTATCCATACATCTAGAACTTCACAAAACGATGTACGCAAAGGGCAATGTGAAGTAAACTGCAAGGTGTATATTTTGTCCCGCGTAGCATGTTTGTGATAATGTTGAAGTTTGTACCGTTGGAGCGCAATGAAAAGTAATTCTTTTCAATGATTACAATTTTTTTCTGGCCGACTTAGACTGTGAAAGTTACCCGAACGTTTTTACGAATTCTTATTAGAGATTTACGATTTTGTTTCGCAAAAAAAGCTTTGGGTAGGGATGAAAATAAAGGAATAAAAAATGAAGACAAAATTCGATGGTGTTGGAGTTTGCATCATTGGAACGCAACGAAATTTCTTTTAAAAAAATGTTGTTTTCCCTTATTTGTATTATGGTAGTTTTTTTCCTTGTAGATTTATATTGTAGGTCGCTAAATTAGTTCCTCAAAAAATGGTTGAGGAATTTTTGTCGGCAAAATTTGCCAAAAGAAATTATAGGAATACAGAAATATCAATTGTCATTGCAACCTCATAAAATTCGTTACATCCCAACGGTGGAAACTTTACCGTCGTACTATATATGCACGTGGCAGAGAATAACGTTAGAACGCAAATATCGACATTGATCTTTTTTTTTACTGCGACAACGGACTTCACGTTTTTTAAAATACTACATTAATCTCGCTCTTGGTCATTGGAAATACTGCGAAAAAACAAAAAGTGCATTGCGTCAGTGGACGTTCCTTCGCAGATTTTGATTGGCGACGAATGAACCCGGCGTTGAAGGTTGCATCGTTGGAATGCAACGATTTATTTTTGTCATTTTTTTTTCCTTTATTTTTGCTCATTGCCCAAAGGCCTTTTTTTGCAAAATACGGTCGTAGGTCTCTTACAAGAATACGTCAAAACATCTGAGTGATTTTTGTAGTTGAGATCAGCCAAATAAACTTTTGAGCAACTAAAAGGAATTGTCTTCCGTTGCATTCCAACGTTGCAAGCTTCAACGTCGCGAATAAACTGTTCAATTTTACGCATTTTTTTCACACGAATATATTCAACTACAATCAACTACTATCTGCCTGCGCAGATAGATTTCGGAAAAAGTCCTCGAATTCCCCGCACGAGATCTTGGGACCCGAACTATCCCAACTGTCGTCAAAGTCTCGACCTCCATTTTTATCGCATCGAAGTTTGCATCGTTGGACCGCAATGATTTTATTTTCAAATTCTTCATTTTTATTATCTTCCAAAAATGTTTTTGCCACTCGAAATCCTAAATCTCTAATTAGGATACGTAGAAAAGTAAGAGTGATTTTCACAATCAGGATCGGCAGGAAAAAATATTTCAGCAATAAAGAAAAAAATTATTAGGTTTGCAAGGAAGTCTTTGCTTTTGATCAACAAAAATAAAATGAAAAAGCAATCTTGAAACGAATGATTAGTTTTATTTTATGTATCCACCATCGGACTCTATTTAGAATTCTATTTAGAATCCGAGATTCTATTTGGAATCCGAAATTCTATTTAAAATCCAAGATTCTATTTAGAATCCGAGATTCTATTTAGAATCCGAGATTCTATTTAGAATCCGAGATTCTATTTAGAATCCGAGATTCTACTTAGAATCCAAGATTCTATTTACAATCCGAGATTCCACTTAGAATCCGGGGTTCCACTTAGAATCCGAGATTCCACTTAGAATCCGAGATTCCACTTAGAATCCGAGATTCCACTTAGATTCCGAGATTCCACTTAGAATCCGAGATTCGACTTAGAATCCGAGATTCCATTTAGAATCCGAGGTTCCATTTAGAATCCGAGATTCTACTTAAAAGTCGAAATTCTACTTAGAATCCGAGATTCTACTTAGAATCCGAGATTCTACTTAGAATCCGAGATTCTACTTAGAATCCGAGATTCTACTTAGAATCCGTGATTCTACCAATCATCCGAGATTTTACTTAGAATCCGAGATTCTACTAATCATCTGAGATTCTACTTAGAATCCAAGATTCCACTTAGAATCCGAGATTCCACTTAGAATCCGAGATTCCACTTAGAATCCGAGATTCCACTTAGAATCCGAGGTTCCACTTAGAATCCGAAATTTTACTTAAAATCCGAAATTCTACTTAGAATCCGAGATTCTACTTAGAATCCGAGATTCTACTTAGAATCCGAGATTCCACTTAGAATCCGAGATTCTACTTAGAATCCGAGATTCTACTTAGAATCCGAGATTCCATTTAGAATCCGAGATTCCACTTAGAATCCAAGTTTCCATTTAGAATCCGAGATTCCACATAGAATCCGAGATTCCACTTAGAATCCGAGTTTCTACTTGGAATCCGAGTTTCTACTTAGAATCCGAGATTCTATTTAAAATCCAAGATTCTATTTAGAATCCGAGATTCTGTTTAGAATCCGCTGGTGGATACATAGAATAAAATTAGTAATTCGTTTCAAAACTGCTTTTTTATTTTATTTTTGGTGATAAAACGCAAAGACTTTCTTGCCAATCTAATAATTACCGTTGCATTCCAACGATGCAAACGTCAACGTAATCCGCTGTTGACGGACTGAGATTCGAGAGTTTTAGTGATGTGGCAACTGTGATTGAGAATAAGAACGTGACTCCCCAGAGAGATGGAGCGTCCAGACGAAAAGACGTCAGCGAAAATGCGAGCATTGGGAAAGCTCGAGGTTACTTTTGTTTCTTCTGGCTGTACGGAAATTGTCCGGGATGTGGGGAAAAGAGTTGCTAGCAAGCGGCACTCGTTGATGAGGATTCACGGGATAATTAAATAGAAGGAGGGGGTGTGTCGCTTCGATGTAAAATGGCGGGGATACCGCGTGATTAAAGATTCCACAGTCGTTCGGGTGCGAGATGCTTCGAGCTCGTTGTCGGATTAGAACCAGTTGTCGTGGTCGTGAGGGTGAACTATACGCGGGGTTGTGCCGGGGTGGGCGCGGGTCGATCGTTACGCAGACGCTATGACTCGTCCCCCGCCCCCGCGCTTTTTCTGCCCCACACCTGTACGAATATGCGTGGGCGGATGTGCATGTATGTCTCCACTTCGCGTCGAATCTCTAGTTGGGTACATGGTGCACGTGACTGCATCTATGTGCTCGCGTTGAAAATATAACGTGCGCTAGACCTCGAATTTACGTCAATGCTGAAACACAAACGATCGCGCGTGGGTCTCGCGAGCCCACGATGCCACTTCTCGATGACGTCAGACCTCTGTCACCCACATAACTGAACGTAAGGGGGTGAGGAAAAACATTTGCGCAAACAAACTCCCTGTCAACAACTTCAAAATCGTTTGTCATTTACCAACGGATAACCATATCAAATAGTCATTCGATCATAGATTGAAAAACGTTTAGTTATCATGACGTTGAAGTTTGTATCGTTGGAATGCAATAAAAATGATTTTTTTCTATTTTCCAAATTTCCGTTGGCAGATTTAGATCTGTGAACATCACGCAAACATTTTTTAGCATTCTTATTTAGCGATCTGCAACAAATTTGCAAATTATGATTTTCGATAATAATGAAAATGAGGAATTGAAAAGAATTTCGTTGATTTTGTGATACGAAGTGTGTTTATTCCCTCGTGATCTACGACGAGTGTACAATTTGAAATGTTTCGTTCCTTCGGAAATATTCTTGTGACGAATTCCTGCGTGCGAAGCGAAGTTGTTCGGCGCAATTGAATTCTTCGATAACTGTTTGTAGTATCAATTGAGTGAGCAAATTGAGAGGTAAATAAATTGAGATAATAAAATGAGAGGCAATTGGCAATAAATTTCCCGTGTAGAGACAAACCAAGGGAAGAACTTTATGACGTTGAAGTTTGCACTGTTGGAATGCAACGAAAACTAATTATTTTTAATTGCTCCATTTTTTGTTGGCCTATTTGGGCTTTCAAATTCACTCAAACGTTGTCATGTATACTTTTTTAGAGATTAATGAGCCCAAATTGCGAAAAAAACTGCTGTGAATAATGATAAAGATAATTAAATGAAAAATTGAGAAAAAAAACGTTGCATTCTAACGATATAAACTTCAATGTCATAGAAAATTATGTATTTACTAAACGTTTTACTAATGTAATTGATACATACTACTGATGATTAGTAGTACGTATTAGTAAAACTAGACATTAGTAAAACGTTTAGTAAATACATTAGTATAATTACTAATGTATTTACTGAACGTTTTATTAATATAGTTACTAAAAGTTTCAATTGATTCAGTTCTAAGACAAGTTCAATGATTTACAATTAAGGCGTTATACGCAGTTGCAAGGCCAAAAAAGACGTTTTTTCGCGATTTTTTCTGGAAAAAAATTTCATTTGGGCAAAACGAAACGTATTAGGCAGTGTAGTGGCATCTTTTAGCTTTAGATTGGCATTTTTTATTTTCAAATATATTCATTAACTTTGCTCCTGTAGGAAGTCTCCTGAAGGTCCCCGAAAAAAAGTGTTCGGCGGTGAGCAAAGTATGTCCGGTTTGGATTATCTAAAATGAAATAACCAAAAAGATTCTTTTAGGGGATAGATGAATCCAGGTATTGATCGAAGGAATAGTCGAAATTTTAATTTTTGACAAATTGGTGGCTCCGGAAAGAAACAATTTCGATTTGCGACCAAATTTTTTTCGTTAAATCGTTGAAAAAAAATAGAAATAATTATCGAAAATCTTATTCCTTCGATCAATACCTGAAGAATATATCTGACAAGGTTGTGTTAAAATTGCAGACCGATCGGTTGAGCCGTTTTTGAGAAATCGTGCTCATCAACTTTGAAAACACCGTTTTGAGAAAAACGCGTTTTAAGTTTCAACAGTCGTTCTTTGTACCGCTCCGAGCGTCCTTACAAATATGTGTGTATTTCCGAGAATATTCGCTGGATCGATTTGAAATTTTCAGGGAATATACTCACATATTTGTACATTCCGAAAATGCAATTAAAAAAAATCGATTTTCTAAAATTTCTAACCGCGTATAACCCGTTAACAAACGAATAAACACATCATCCGGTCATGCGATATAAAATGTTCCAAACCATGCTCTACCCCAATTCGAAGTGAATCAAACGAATAGATTTTGAGATACGGCTTGCACCGTGTCATAAAACATAGTTACGACAAAAACGCAAAAGAAAAAAGGGCGAATCGCAGTGGGGTGGTTCACTGTGGCGCAGGGTGCCATCTGACTACAAAACTATACAATAAAAATCAAATTTTCCAAATTTCAAGCTTACGCAGACCTCTTAAGATACACTATTCCTTAATCGTAGCTCCGATTATTTGTTCTTAAACTGTCCATACAATATCCGCATAACGCTGCTTTTTAAATGTTTTTTTTTTTATTTTCTTTTATTTCACAATTTTAATCCTAATCTAAAATCATTCTCGATAGATTAGGTTGTAAGTCTCTAATGAGAATCTTGAAAAGAGTTTGCCGTAACATTGTTCCGCCAAAGAAAATTAGCGATTGGAAAAAAATGCTTTTAATCGCGTTCCAACGACAAACATCAATATCATGTGTAACACCAGTCTGTCCATATCGAATTCTCGTTACGCCAAAAAATAAATACATCAACTATCCCTGATCCTTTCCGTTTCCCATTACCTTGCGAATTACAACCAAAGTCCCTAGAGATTTCAGTCAAATCCACCCTATACCTGCCTCTACCCCCACAGCTTTTCCACAATTTTCCCACAACCCTCGTGCAAACACATCTGTCCTCCAGAAAAGATGGCCTCCTGGTGACACTCTTTCAGGATCTCCAAGGATGACGTTAAAGTTTGCATCGCTAAAACACAATGGATATGATTTCTTTTTTATTTTCCCACATTTCCTTTGGCAGAATTGCGCTACAAAAATCACGCAAATCCTTTTTAGCATTTTTATTCAGCGATCTCGAACAAATTTGAATATTTCGATTTTGGATAATAATGAAAATACAGAAACTGAAAAGAACGTTCCTTGCGTTCCAACGATGCAAACTTCAACCCCATCTCCAAGATGCCGAAAATACCGAAACGCCAAGTGACGGCTGAAACTAAAACCACTCGATTTATTGAAGCACGACAAGGCCATACGAAGAAACACTACAAAAAAAAATAATATTTCAATAAACGCTTGTCAATTTTCTCATTCGAAAAAGCGTATCCAACGTTGGCATAGAAAGATGCCTCTTTCCGGCAACGCACCGTGGTTTCGAACGAGGATCGAATAAAGCGACTGCGCATCCTGTGTCAGTCAAAGCTCTATTCCATTTTGGCGGGAATATCATGCGTGGTTGCCGGAACTCAAGGATGACTGTGGAGTCTAAATCGTTGGAATGCAACTTTTTTTTTCTTCCACTTCTCATTTCTTTATCTTTGTCATTATCCATAGCCGTTGTTTTCGCGATTTGAGGTCACAAATTTCTAATAAGAATACGTGAAACCGTCTGAGTGATTTTCAACGCTTAAATAGGCTACCAAAATTGAGCGATTCAAAATAATGAGTTTTTATTGCATTCCAACGATGAAAACTTTAACGTCATACCTACGGAGCCACTCTCGTGCTTTTTGAGAGTGATTCGGGAGGTCACTTTTTTCAAGGGAGCTTATCCGCCGACTAGCGACAGAACATTTATGTACATGTATGTATGTGTACACACGCACGGCTGCACACTCACACACATATGTGTGAAGGCAAATAGTACTGTGTGTCCATCGGGAATGAGCCGGTGGACGCGATATTGCACAGGGTCGGAGTTTTTTCATTGTCCTTTGCGTGTTCCTCGGCTGTGCCCGGCGACGTATTTCCGCCCTTGGATATGCTCCCGCGGACGAGGGTTGCTGTAGTGCTGTACAAATTTTTATATAAGATTCTCTCTCTCTCTCTCTCTCTCTCTCTCTCTCTCTCTCTCTCTCTCTCTCTCTCTCTCTCTCTCTCTCCCCACACGCGCGCGCGCGCAGTCTTTGCAATATACACGGTCCGTGTATTCAATACATTAAAACACGTGATACCCTCCCTCGCCACTGTCGGTTTGTGGTTCTATTATTAGCTCACTTTCTCATTGAAATACAGACGTAGGAGTACGGTAATAAATGAGAAAGAGGGGTAGAGAGAGAGAGAGAGAGAGAAAGAGAGAGCACGAGGCGGGGGCGATTGCGCGACTGGGTCGCTCACTTTGCTTACTTGTACGCGATGTTTCGATTTCCCTCGCTCTTTCTTCTTGTGGCCCGTTCGGCTATTACATGTATCTCGTAACAATCGTCTAATTGCAAATTATACAGACGTCTAGCGTATTATTCGCGCGTATTTGGTAATACAAAAGATCGAAGAAAAGAAGGGGAAAAAACGTCACAGCGAGAAAAAAATGAAACAGGGACACGAGACATTCGGGATCAAGCTGGTGCTGAATCGTTGAATGGGCTCGATCTCGTCCAATCGTGGAATTTGCGCGTTATTGTCGTTACGAAGAATCCCCCGGCTCCAATGGGTGTTGTCGACCGCGCGGTTGTGACACGTTGATGGCCAGTGATGGAGCCCAATTGATAGCACGCTATCGAGAGGATAAAGGACGCTACGCGCTTCATACACTCGGATAAATATATATATACATATATAGTATTTCTATATGTGACAACATACGCGTATTCTTCACTCTTCTCGATATCTCTTCCCGCTCGCTTCGTTTTTGCGCTATTCGTTTATTACAATCGGCCACGACGATTTTCACGTCTTTATAACTTGGCGAATTGATAGGAAAAATATAAATAACAACCGTTCTATGCGCGAAAAAATGGGAAAAATGGTGTTGCATTTTGCATCGTTGGAAATGCAACGAAAGTTCCATTTTTTATTTTCTTTTACGGATTTTTAGTATTGTACAAAATCTTTGATTTTCCAGATTTATATTGTAAATATCGGAATAAGTATCTTAAAAAATGGATGGGGTTTTGTCGTAGGAAAATTCTGCTAATCGAAATTAAAGGTATTCGAAAGTATTCATTTTCATTGGAGAACAGCGATACCGATCTCGTGGAGGAAATATTTTTGCGAAAAAATATTGATCAGTCGATTCTTGTGGTTGATGCGGAATACGCGCTTCTTAGCAATTATTTACCACGCGAAAAAGATGTGTTGTTCGTAGGAAAAACAGTACGGGATTTGTTGTTCGAAAAGAGACGAAAAAATGTTTCAAAATTGTACGTTGGATTCGTTTGTTGTTTTGCCATATTATTTTATTGTAATATTTAATGGAATATTATCATTTTTATCGTAACATTATTATTATTATGCGTTGAGTAATTGTTATATACATACGCGGGTGTGTAATAATTTCTTCGAAAATCAACGACACTCGACTGAATCGGGAATGAATTATTTTTAAAATTTAAAGTTTCGTAGCGTTTAGCAATGGGGAAAAATTATGATGTTGAAGTTTGCATCGTTAGAATGCAACGGAATTGAATTGTTTAACTGATTTAAGCTATGAAAATCACTAAAACGTTTTTTCGTATCCTTATTCTTAATTTTAGATCTTAATCTAAAAAAAAATCAAATAGCCATTTTAAAAAAATAAAAAATCGTTGTGTTCCGATGCAAACCTTAACGCCATGCAAAATTCGGCTAATCTGAAAACTCTAATCATCTAATATAATCCGATGTGAATAACTCAATTCCAAGTAGTTACTACATACGGGTAAATACACACACTTACATATATATACATACAATTATCGGATTATTCTTACTATATAATATAATTACTTTTTTCAAATTATCCGCATTTCGCCATGGATTTGTGTCCGGACAAAAAGAAGAGGATTGCCGCAGCGTCAAATCGAGTAGTCTAGAAATATCATATTCACGAATCGCAGTGGTATCACATGGTGAGGATGCTGTTGAAGTTTTCATCGTTGGAATGCAACGAAAATTCTCCGCTGTTTTTTTATTTCTTCATTCTTATTGATTCTAAAATTAATTTGATCAATTAAATTAATTCTAAATCAAAATAAATTCTAAATTGATATTAATTCTAAAATCAAATGAATTCTGAATAATTTAATTAATTCTAAAACCATTTTTTGCCTAAATGAGCCTAAATGTGGCATCGAAAAATTGGGCATTACGAAGCAAAATATTTTCGTTGAATTCCAACGATGCAAACTTCACCACCATCGGTGAAGGGTCTGCCTGCGTAGGAATTTCGGCGTCGACGTTGCAAAGGCGCGCACCACCCGCAAATCGATATACAGGTAGTCGCTCTGTGCACAGAGTATAGATGATCTAGATGTATATATATGATATTGATATACGCGGGTACACGAGAACGAGTGGATTGCCACTGCATGGCATATCGCTCCGAGGTTGTTAGCAATGGAAAGCTGTGGGAATCGAGATTTCTGACGTTAAAACACTCCAAGCCGCGCGTATTGCCACCGTGAACCAGATTCCTTGTCCCACTCGCCTTCCTTTACCTTCTTCTCCTGCATCTGCGCCTACTTTTATTTTTATTCTTACCTTTTTTTTCATGCTATTCGTATTCTCTCGTTGAGCCAGTATCGCTCGACAGATGGGGATATCGATGCACAAATGTATGGGCGTGTATGTTTGCCGGTTCGTTAAGGGGGAAGACACCTTTGGGCGAGAAAAAATGGCCGGTTTTCATACTTTTTTGTTTAAGGAAAAATTTCTTCGCCATTTTTTAGACTTAGGGTATGTTTCGCTATTATTTTTGGTTATTACATGGAATTTTTTGAAATTCATCCTTAAAAATGGCGGACGTATGACACGTTCCTCTGAACGGGTTGCGCATTAATCTGAAAATAATTAACGAATTTTTTTTTATTAACATTCATACGCAGAATATGAATCAAGAAAAAGTGAGAAATTTTGAAAATCGATGAAATGGTACGCTTTGAAACAACAAAAAAATTCCGAAAAAAATGGCCACATTTTGTAGTCAATAAAGATTTTTTTTATTTTTCAATAACATTTAGGGTCATGTTTTAGACAATAAGGTTTGAAAAAGACTTATACCAAATTTCACCAGAATTGGTCGATGAGTTTTTTTAGCTAAACATCACGCTAGTTTTGAAGATGCAGTTTATAAGAGCCATTTTCAAAGATTAATCAAAAAAATATCATGTAATAAAACAAACCCTAAGTCTCAAAAATGGTAAAGAAATCTTTCCTTAAAAAATCATGAAAATCAGAATTTTTTTTCCTCGATCAAAGGTATCTCCTCCCTGAATGAGAAATGCATATACGGGCGTGCATGTTGGCCGGTTCGTTAAGCCAAAGCAGGGATACCCGTTGGGGCGCGTGTGTTACACGCGTCTATAATAACGCATACACGTACGTGTGAAGTTAATTGATACTCTTGCACGAGAGTGCGAGGAGTGCATCACCTCACGCTTGATTTTCGCTCGAGACGAACGTTATTATTGCTCATCACCTGTATTCTCTCGGTCTGCCTTTCACTCCTATGATTTATACACATATACGTAGATGCGAAATGAAGAATAAACTTCCCAAGTGGTATTGAAGTTTGCATCGTTCGAATGCAACCAACATTATTTTATAATTTTTTTTATTATTCTAAATTTATTTTTGCAAATCTTTAACGATCGTAAAAAAACAATTGAATGCATTTTTTTTCTAGCCTACACCTGCAAAAAAATGGGCCGTACAAAAAACAATCATTTTTATTGCAGCTCAGTGATGCAAGCGTCAATATCAACCTACCGAGCAATACGGCGTCGACGTTTGCATCGTTGGAACGCAACGAGCATCCATACTCATACACTTATTTCCTTATTTTTCTTATCGTACGAAATATTTGGCTGCAAATATCAATTGCAAAACTTTTAAACAAAACGAATCGGGAATTTTGGAAAACGAGAAATTTGCGTGAATTTTTCTTGAACCAACGTGTGGAGATTTTTAATGATTATTTTTTTAATATTAAAGAGTGTAGTTTTTAAGATCTTGTAGAATTTTCGTATTGAAAAATATTTATAAATGTGCTTGGAAAACTGTTGCTCGGAAACAAATTATCCAAAATTAAAAAATAAAATTCATTTAGTTTTAGCATACATCTATCTTGTGCATGAACGAAGGATTCGAAAAAAATTTCATTTTTCAAAAAATCACCGCCGTTCAAAATGAAAGTATCGAATTTTTGTGAAAAAAACGCTCTATTTTCGTTGATTGAAAACAAACTATACATTGGCAAAAAAATTCGTTCCAGTACTCCTTTTTTACATGTAAAATGAGCTTGTAAAATTTAGAGTTGTTCGGTGCGGTGACTTTTGCGACATCGTGGTCACTTATTTTGAACAAGTCATCTTGAGAAAAACATAATAAAAGTTCGCCGATTCACAGAACCTGCCTAGAAACGCCTATAACTCTCCTAATTTCGAATGGATCGAGTTAAAATTTTCAGAGAATATTTTTGAAGTGTTATATTTCAAAAATCGATCAAAAATCAATCTTTTCAAACCCTTTATCTAGATGTAAGTCCTTGAACAAAATTGAGCACGAAAAAAAATCATTACCCCCCACGATGCAAACATTGATCTTAACAAATAATCCGAGTAATACGAAATAAAAAAAGGCTGATCTCTCGCATCTACCTTTGTTTGGATTCGCTCTTTTTATGCTATCGCTAATCGCTATTTTTTTCTTCCATTATCAATTATCTTTGACAGAACAAAACTGCGGCAAACTTTTTCTTAAAGATTCTCATTAGAGACCTAAAACTTAAATTTAACGAGAACGATTTCAGATACCAATAAAAATCGAGAAAAAAGAAAAAAAAAGAAATACAACGAAAATTAATTTTTCTTCTAATTGCCCTAATTTCATTTGGCCGATTCAGGCTGTGAAACTGACTGAAACGTTTTCACGTATTCTCATTACAGTTTTACGACCCAAATTTGCAAAAAAAGGCTTTGGATAATAATTTAAAAAAAACGGACTAAAAAATGAAGAAAAAAAATCGTTGCATACCAACGACGCAAACTTCAACGCCATCTGTACTCTCCCCTGAACGAAATGATACAGGAAAGTCCATGCCAGAGGATTTACGTCCGCCTTTCTCTCCGATACTGCACGTCCATCGAGTGACCTCCCCCCTCTCTCTTTTATTTCTGCGATTTTTCGTTTCCCAGTGCGTTTTTGCTTTTTGCATGGATTGATGCGGAGCTCGTGCGGGCCACAGTCGGACCGTCGTTGTCATTATTATGGTCGCTTGACAACTCGCATTACAATCCATTAGTCGAACGCCCACCGGCAATTTACTACGTCGGGAATCGAATGCTGTGCAACTCGACAGCTAAGCGAACTCTCTACTATACATATGCGGAAAGGTTATTTTGAGGACGTTCGACTTCGAGGACCAATCTCATAGTAGCCAATTGCCTCCGTAATCAACATTATGTAAGACCAAATGTCTTCGAAGTCTTCCTTTGACAAATGAAAGTATATCTATATAAACATAATTTCGAGAATCGTCTGCTGTCCCCGAAATCAATGACCCATTTACAGAAATTTTAAGGACCGTCCTCAAAACAAGTAGATGTGCTGATTGCTGACATTTTGTATAGATATAACGGGTTTGAAATGTCCTTTCCTCATACCCACATACATCCATATATATGTATATATGTGGATGTATATATGGATATATATATATATATATATACCGGGTGTCCCATTTTAATCACACATGATTCATCTCGAAAAATACTGCTCCGATCATGTATTGAATATAACAAAACTTTTAGGGTTGAAAGGGGGACGTTAAAAAAAATTTCGTCCAAAATTCAAAATGGCGACGTTACGGTGGCCGACATGTTTTTTAAAAAAAGGGATCATGAATTTTTGTTTCACCAAAACAATTATCAGCCCAAAACTAACAACTTTTGTAGGCGAAGTTTTTTGACAACGTTTTTTCGAAACTATTTTAGCACTATACAGAATGTTCCACGAGGAGGTAAAGTCTTCAACATCCCTAGGGGGCAGTTCATTTAGTACGTAAGATGATTTGGGGGGGGGGAGGTCCTAACAAGTCTTATATTTTCTTACTAGGGGGAGGGCGGGGTCTAGATAGTTCGTACGTAAAAGCATAAAAGTAAGTCAGAGTAATAATTTCAAAACGCACGCAGTGCCGAGCAGAGACCAGTCGCTGATCCACTTGCTGATTGGCTGTTGAGCCTATGGACTGGTTCATAAAATTGAAACATTAAAAAATACATATTTATATTTTATATTTTATACATATTTATTTTTATATTTTTTCCACTATATTTCTTTGTCATTTTGGTAGATACTGGTCTTACGTAAGATTGAGGGGGGGGGGGGGGTAACCAATCTTTTTTTTACATGGGGAGAGGGAATGTCAGAAAGTGGTTAAAATTGTCTTACATGATAAATGAACAGTCCCTAATGTAAGATGCGTGTGTGTGTGGGTGTGAGTTTGTTTGGGTTTGTTCGATAACCCAAACAAGGATTAAGTCTCGGTGGCCCGTCACTTCGGCTAAAGAATGGCATTTTAACCTAAAAATTATGAATGTTAACAAAAAAGTTAGTTTTGGCCTGATAAATGTTGTGGTGAAAAAAATTTATGATCCCACTTTACAAAAAACGCCGGCCATTTTGAATGTTGGACCAAAAATGATTTTTTTAACCCCCCTTTAAACCTTAAAAGTTTTATTATACTCAATACTCGATCGGAGCAGTATTTTTCGAGATAAATCAGGGGTAATATTGAAACGGTACACCCGATGTGTATATATATATATA
>OX101792.1:6041150-6115028 GCA_944452715.1 Ophion slaviceki
GTACCGCCTCGTATCTTCTCCAGACACGCCGAGGCTGGACAAAGTGGATTTACGCAGGCCGGACGTATTTATCGACTCGTTCTCAATGGCTCCTCTCCTTTATCTCTCTCTCTCGCCCTGCCCATCGGTCTATCTCTCTCGCTCTCCTCTTTGGCGAGGTCCTCTCTTTGCCATAACCGCAACTTTACTCTTTGCCCCAACCTCGCTAAATTTTAAGATCCAATGCGGCGCGTATACGTGTGTATATGGGTGCACGAATACCTTTCAGGCTACAAGGGGTATTCTCGGGATACTGAAACGATTCGAACTAACCTGCAGCCCCGCAAGTGCCGGAGACGAATTCCCGCTGGGCAAGATGGTAATGCAGAAACGATCAAGAGCCACGCTTAAATCATCCCGAATGATTTTTTAATACTTCGCGGAATCAAAGGGCACGCGGAGTCGGAATTAAGTGATGTAGCTCCTCAAGTACGAACGCGAGAAGTGGATGTTCGAAACGAGGACCCGGTGAAATTGATATCGTTTGGGGGTATCGGTTTTTTTTAGTATGTACTAAGCAGAAATTGTCGTAGGGATCCAATTGGATTCCCATTCTTGTTCTTACTTCCTGATAGGCACCCAATGGGGCTTAGCATTGGATCCCTGTATGCTAGAACGTCACGCTCGTCCGTTGGATTCTTATAGGAATTGACCATATGACGTTGGAGGTGGCATCATTGGGATGCGACGATTTTTCACTCATACTCCATCCCTTTATTGTTATGCTTATCCAAAGCCTTCTTTGCAAATTGAGGTCGCAAATCTTTTATATGAATACGTAACAACGATTGGGTGATTTTTGCAGCTATAAATGATTCAAACCATTAAAAAGAATTAATTTTCGGTGCATTCCAACGATGCAAACTTCAACATCATAATCCCCATTGGAATCAAACATACGAATGCAGTTGTAATTCTCAAGGATTGCCACATTACGAAACCGAATGCAATCGAATCCGATCGATTTTTTTTAACATTTAGATTTGAATTTGCTAAAAAAATTGTTTAGAAAATTAAACGTACAAATTTATACTTTTTACGATAAGATTGATACTTTGTCAATATCCACTCATTTTGCATATCTATATTTTTATATAGATTCACTTAAAAAGTATAAATATTTTTATAGATATGAAAAATGAGTGCATCTTGACGAAGTATAAATCGCTTAAAAAAGTATATCTTTAAAACTGATTTCAACCACATCATTGAAAATCTTACTAAATTTAGCTTATAAAATCTTCAAAATTTATTTAATAATTTATCTTAAATCTTGAATTGTTCTTCTTGAAAATCTTGAAAATCTTCAATATATATATATATATATATATATATATATATATGTGTGTGTGTGTGTGTGTGTGTGTGTGTGTGTGTGTGTGTGTGTGTGTGTGTGTGTGTGTGTGTGTGTGTGAAATGAGCGGATCTTTGATTAGTATAAATCGCTCAAAAAAGTATCTCTTTAAAATCAATTTCAAACAAATCGATGAAAATATTACTAAATTTATCTTTTAAAATCTTTAAAATGTACTGTAGTGCACTTTGACATATCACCACACAGGTACACAGTTATGTTTCAACACGCCGAGTTTTTCCCCATGACTTTTCATGTATTTTCGATTCGAATATGGTAGGAACTCTCAAATGACGGTCATCGGGGAACAATGCAGAATCCGATTGGATGCCAATGAGGACTCCCCATGTCCCTAACAAATCCCTATAGAGATGTGGGTGCATCTTGAAACTCCCCAACATATTTGTGCACGGATTCACGAAAGGATATTTTTTGGGCGATCCAACAAATTCCAGTTGACAGTTTCAAATGAAAAATTCTCAAAGGACGTCAATAGGGAAATAGCCCGAAATCAACGTGGATTCCAATGTGAACTTCCTACATGTCCCTATCAAATCCCAATAGGGATGTTGTAGGATCTCAAACTCCCTAGCTCTTCTTCGCACTTCATCACGAGTGCTCAAATCGACCATTTAATTCAGGACGAAGGACGAGAAAAAAAGTCGGCCTTGAATATTTTCGGGGCATTCGCCATCCACCCCCGCGGATGTCTCGCGGGGGTGGATATAGACGCAACCGGGCAAAGGGGTGTTGGAGGGGCGCGACGCGACATCTCACGAGGTTACTGGGCAACTTATCGATCCTCGTGGGATTCCGCAGGAACGCGCGCCCGCGCGTTCAACCGCGCGCCAACTGACCTTGTAGAACCGTTTCTTTTCGAGATCGAACACCCCACAGCTACACATATTCTCCCACTACGTCGCTACCCATCTTCTGTGTGGGTGTGTGTGTTTTTAAAAATATATTCTACAAACAGCAACAAATGCGGATCGACGAAACTTCACGGTGGAAAGAAACGACTTGGCTGGACGACATCTCCCATTGAGGAATGCCAACGAATTTTTTATTGAAAGAATGGAATATTTTGTTATTTTAAGGGGCTACATCTACCTAGGTGGGTCAAAAAAATGCATTTTCCAAAAATATTTGTATTCCATAGTATGATCTTTTAGCTATATTCCTTGGAGATTTCATTGAAATATTCCTAAAATTGAATGAGCTACAAGCTCATTCAATTTTGACCTACAAGATACAATCATGAGCTACAAGAATGAGGCAAGCAGTATCAGGGCCTTACTTCAAATTCTACACGAATTGATGGACGAGAACGACTTGATGGATTGTTTCCTAATTTACAGGAGATACGATGAGAAACATTTAAAGGTCGTTGACGATCTCACTTTTTTTAAATCGATCTTCATTTTTTAATAGTTACGTAAAAATGACGACTTTTTAAAAATAGATTTTGAATGCTAAAGTTTTAAATCGTTGCCATTTTGTTTGAAAAAATGTTTTTAGAATCGACGATCGTCAACGACTCGTGTTTATTGTTGACTTGAATAACCCGTTTGGTTTTTAGATTTCAGACGAACCTGGAGAGCTGGAGAGGGTCCACCGCCAAACGCCGCGAAACAAATTTTATCATTTGCCGTCAGCCATGTTTTTGTGGTGATTTTTTTTAACAAGCTCTCAATATATGTACTTAGTGTTTTAAAAAATGCATTTCTTTTTCGCCAACCATTTCCCAGAATTTTTTTCTCACAATTTGGCCATTTTTTCAGGCATCTCGGTAGATGGAGCCCGTTAAGAATAATTTATTAAATCAAACTAACGAATACTTGGAGTAATCAAATCTTTTAGTGATTTCCACAATTTCGTCGATGCAGATGATTTTTTCCTCGGTGTACGAAATTTTGCCACGCTACATCCAAAGAGTTTTACATCAAGACGGAATTATGAGGATCGACAGTGTAAGACGAATCGGAGACAAATTTATTTTAGTGTTGGTCGATTGTTAGGTCGCGGCTATTAATCTGGCTATTTAGACTTCTAAATGCTAGGAGACATGATTTTTTCGAATCAACCGAATGCGGTGCATTTGACGTCTTTTTATTTGAGTCAGCGTTTGAATATAATTTTATTGACTTCTAGCTAAGTATTTTGTAGGCTCGAGGAAACTGTATAATAAATTAATGTTCCGCAGGTGACAGATACACTGCGAATATCTGAAATGACAGGTACGCTTCAGATATTCATATCGCAAGCGTACCTGTCATTTTACATAAGCTTTGCATTAGGTGTTAACTTCGAAGCTATCGTTTATTCGAGTCAAATTAATGTTTTAGTATTCACTTGTTTACTAAATGATTTATTAGCTTAAAATAAACGTTTACCAGGCTGAACAACGACTTGCTGTGCATCACTTTCTGAGCGGGAATGTCCATTTGGGTAGTTAACGTATTGTGAGGAACCCCAAAACCTAATCTTCGCTTATTTTTTATAAAAACTCAATGACCGAATTGCATTTTGTGTCTTCATTTCGGATCCGCCATTTTATGGTGACAAGATTTTGTGTAGAGACGCGAAAAGCAAAAAATAATTGTTGACGGAACGCATAAGATTGTTTAACTTTGATAAAATGCTATTTAAGTCAACCTTTTGTGTAATGATGTTGAAGACTGCATCGTAGGAATGCAACGAAAGAAGAGTTTTTCTTGTCCTTATAAGAGATAAAAAATGACTAAACAAAATTTAAAAGATCCTTCGTTGCATTCAAACGATGCAAAGTTCAACGCCACTTTTCTATAAGGGAACCCTTTTGACGCAATAAAAAAATTGCTCAAATTAAATATATATTTTAATTGCGATCAATTAAAAAGTCTGTTTAACTTAAATGAAAGTTTATTGGGGTCAAAAATACGGATTTTCATTACAGTCAGTTGTCATCAATTGAAATATACAATTAGAGTAAATATCTCGTTAAGGCGGGATATACATTTGCAACGATCAAAAATTCGATTTCTTTTTTTTCTTTAAACGATAGAACTATATATATAGAATATTTTTCTAAAGTTTCAAATCGAAATTCGAAAAACTTTAAACGTTACAGCCCGTCAACGCCGTGCCTCACCGCTCGGATTCGGAGCGGGCGTGAACTTCAAAAGCTTTTTTCTCAAAACTGCATTATCGAAATTGGCGTGCAGGATTACTCAAAAACTATTAAGCCGATTGAGCTGAAACTTGACAGAAATATTGATAATATTGGTACCATCTACTTGACGAGAATTGTTTTTGAAAAATTGGAAAAAAAACTACTTTAATCCACATTTTACAGAAATGTTGCGTGAAATGTTGATTTTGTTTTGTAAATGCGTGTCATTTTCTTAAATTTGCATTTTCTTCATTTTAATTACCGTAACATAGAACCTATACATGTTCCAACTGAAAAAATATTTGAACTTTTTTGCAAATAAAAGTCTACGGGAAGCTAGACTTCACGCCGATCCGAAACTCCCGCGGCGATCTTGCTGTAACACTATGCGACAGCTCCGTCATTTTAATTCCATGTAAGTTGACAAATTTCATGATTTATCCATTCCCAAATTTTCAAACGCGTTTTTCTCAAAACCACGTTTTTCAAATCGGTACCCAAAATTTATCGAAAACCAATGAACCGATTGCCTTGAGGTTTTTTGTGGTTATTCTATACACCATTATCTAGTACTTGTCATAGAATTTTTTTTCCGTTACTTAGTTTTTGTTTTATAGGCAAAATAAAAACTAATTTTTAGCCCAAACATCACTATTTATGTTCAAACGTCCGCCATTTTGTCATAAATCGATATTTTCAAAATCGGCTATGACAAGTACTAGATTATAGTATCTAATTTAATAATATTTTTGGTTTTGTTTTTCAGATGATTTTTGAAGAAACGCCAGTGGGTTCCGTATACGCAGATTTTTTTACGACGCTCCAAGGATCATACAATATCCTTGTATATTTTTCATATTTTTCAATAAAGAAAATTGGACATATTTTTGCATGTATATACTTTTAGATAATTAAAACCCCAATCCGAAATTTCAAATAGTTTTCCTTGAAAAAATTCACAAAAATGACCTTTTTCCGGCTCCTAGGTGTATATCTCGCCTTAAATATACTATTAAAGTATACTTGAAGTTTGATAATTGTAGAATAATTATTTCTTAGTTTAGAAAATCTCTCCATATTGCTTATTTTTTTCCTGTCTAAATGTATATCCCGCCTTAAATATTAAACAAAGATTCTGTAGGTTGAGATTCAAAAAGATCCACGATGATCCACTCTCCCACCAAAAAGCCGAAAATTCAGAACTAATTCGAGTACTCATTTTTAAAATCGTTACACGTTTTGTGCTCTTGCGTAACAGTTTCCCTCTCACGATTTTAGGGCTACGCGAGCCCTCAACACAAACATACGCGTGTACTCGCCCTGACTGCGACCGACGACAGCGCACGTGAAAAGTGTGCTATAAATTACCCGTACGACAAGAAGATGAATCAATTTGTCAGCGTTGTGATGCAGTTCGCAAAAAAAAACGACCTGATAAAAAACAGAGAACCGGTTGATCTCCGTTCCGATAGTTGCGTAATTGAAAATAAATGTCCAATATGCCCGGTGGCGAAAAATTTATGTCGGGAAAAGTGTATGTGTGTAGATGGGAGGAGATTATGCACGGTACTCTTGTACACCGCTGGCGGTCAAACGATCAAGAAAACGATCGCGATTTCTATCGATCTCCAAGCATCCTGTCGTTTGTATCAAATTTTCCGCTTTTTGCTTATGATAAGATGCTGTCTCTTTTTGCTTATAATGAGAATGTCTCTTTCGACGAAACTAATTAAAACGTATAATGGCCGTGAAGACTTGAAATGTCTAATCGTTAGGATAAACATGGTATTGAAGTTTGCATTGTCAGACTGCAACGAAAATATATTTTCTTCGTGTAGCCGATTTTTTTGAATACATTAAATACATTAGCAGCATGAAAAACATTAGGGGGTCAAAGTCGTTCAAGGTCACTCAAGGTCACATATTTAGATTTGTATCATCGATACTGACCTTGGATGACCTTGAACGATTTTGACCCCTAATGTTTGTTACGCGGCAGAAGGTGCTCCACAAGATGATTGAAAAAAATGTACCACTCCATTTTAAAAAGTGGAAGTGACCGTCACTGTGTGTCAGCGCCTGCACCGGAATAAAAAAAATTGGTCGCATTTGATGGCCCCCTGCACACCGTACGCCTTTTGTCTGGAAATTTTTTTCGTGACGTCGATAATTATCGCGATATTTCGGGTGGCAGAGATAAGAGGGACACCTTGTAGATCCAATCACAAGTTCACCGCCGCCGGTTCGGCTGACCATATACCTAACTATGCCCCATCAGGGAAGCTTCTTCACATAATCGCTGCAGGAGAACCACCCATGTAGAGGTTGCCATGAGTTGTCCAATGTTACGATCAGGCCAATATTGGGACCATCGTATAAGCCAACAAAAGAGAAATAATATCGGCCCATTACTGTTCCGCTCTAAACTGAAAACTGGCACAATATCGGCCCATCCCTAAAGCCTATCCTGGCCCATCTTTAAAAACTAATAAACAGCCGTGATAGTTAAACTAAATTTGCCAATTTAAAAACTGGGGATACTAAAATACTGACAATTCCATTGGCCCAATATTGTTCCGTTATAAATTGAAAACCGGCACAATATCGGCCTATCGTTTAAAACCAATAAATAGCCGTGATGGTTGAACTATATTTGCCAATTTAAAAACTGGTAATGCTAAAATACAAGCAATTAAATTGGCCCATTATTGTCCCGTTATAAATTGAGAACCGGCACAATATCGGCCCATTACTAAAGATTATCCTGGCCCATCTTTCAAAACCAATAAACAGCAGTGATAGTTAAACTAAATTTGCCAATCCTAAAGCTGGCAATCCTAAAATACTGGCTATTACATTGGCTCATTATTGTCTCCTTCTAAATTGCAAACCGACACAATATCGGCCCATAGTTAAAACCTATCATGGCCCATCTTTTAAATTCATTAAACAGTCATGATAGATAAACAATATTTGCCAATTTTTAAACTGGTGATGCTGAAGTACTGCCAATTACATTGGCCCATTATTGTTCCGTTATAAATTGAGAACTGGCACAATATCAGCCCATTACTAAAACCTATTCGGGCCGATCTGTTAAAACCAATAAACAGCCGTGATAGTTCATCGAAATTTGCCAATTTTAAAACTGGCAATGCTAAAATACTGGAAATTACATTTAATTAATCCAAGCCCTTTATTGGCTAAGTGGGTCAGACCATACCTGCGTTTATTTTATTTAAGCCTTGGGTTATTCATTATCTGTATATAGTGCCAGAATAGGCAAATAACTGGCACGTCATATATCAATCGTCTATATTTTGTAGTTCAGTTTTTGTAATCAAGTCTTGGCCTATTATTGGCATTTGTAAATAACCAACATAAGTAAGTAAGATATGCCAATTTTGAAACCTGTCATATACGCAAATCACAATTTATTTCAAGGTTATTCCATGAAATATGTATCCATAAGGACCAATCTCGGGCCAATCTTGGCCCGATATAGGTTGAATATTTATCACGCACCCAAACAAACCCAAACAAACTCACGGCCCAATATTCTAGATAGACTAACTTCTAGATAGGCCAACTGTGACGGCCCATCATAGAGCCAGTGGTCAATTTCTACAGGCCCTTTAAGAGGGCCCACATAGGGCCAAGTGCAATCACCAACATTGGCGCTACAATGAATTAAATCATTGGCCCAATAATTGTTGGCTCTATTGGCCGATATCGGGCCGTTCTTATCATTTCTACAAAGGCACCTCATTGGTAAATACTCACGGCCCAATATTCTAGAAAGGCTAACTGTGAAGGCCCGTCCCAGGCCCAACGGTCAATCTCTACATGGGCACGTGCGTCTCCGTATACCTCTACCACTGTGGTCCCCGTTCCGAACGATCGTTGTCCATCCCGTATGACGAAAGATCCTTTCTCGCCGAGGCCAAGACTCGCATTCACACATCCGAGTACACACCGGTATGTCGGTACGATAAAACGTCCTCGAATAAACGTCGTTTTTCACACGTACACGCGTCCACGCGAAGGCAATTTCCGAGTACGCGCGTTGATGAGCCGTCGTAAAATACGGAGTCTATTAAAAATTGATTCCAACCGTAGGAATATATACGGCATCGAGAGCACGCGCGTCAATCGTGACTCTCCATGAATAACCACCGGGCGGATAATGAAAGTTTCAACGGGCGTGCTATTAGCATCAAATGCGTTGACTTGCGCATTTTTTCCCGTCTATCGTGGATATTTACCTATTCGAAGGAGCATTATTTGACACTATCGTTATATCAAAGTTCCGTATCCCTTCGGTGCCTTCTTTGCGCGCCGCTTGATTTGCCTCGCGACTGCTCGAGCACCGATAAATTAGCGCCAATCGCAAAAATTATTGGGCTCGCGGCTCTTGAGACTAGAGAAACCCCACCCCCCGCTTGTCTTCCCAATAAATTCTCCTATCCCGAACGAAACCCGATGTTTTTCCTATACAGATATACGTCCACGTTATATTCGTTTGTACGTATATTGCGTATATATAGCGACGCGGAAAAGTAATTGCGATAGCGCAGCAAACATATTACCCCCGTCGCACTGTCTCGGCGTTTACGAGACTGCTAAAGGGCTTCCCGGCAAGTATTAAGTATCGTCGAATGCTGCCGGATGATATTATGCTTGCTTCTCCGCAGAAGACCTTCCACGGTTTATATACACATATACCAACACACGTGCGTAAAGACCTACACGTATGGATAAATATAAAATACTCTCTTGGATGATGCACGTAAAACTACGTAAACGCACACCGAGCTCAAAACGACGCATTTTCCAACCAACTTTTCAATAAATCATGCAAAATGATATTCGAGATATTATATATACTCTTTTACTGCGTCGAATATATGTACGCGCATAATTGTGGCTAATGTCGTTTAGTAATACAAATTAAGGAATAAAATGCAATTCGTAACGTTGGCATCGTTAACTCGCATGGAAGAATGTGTGTGTGTGTGTGTGCGCGCGCGCGCGCGCGCGCGTGTGTGTGTGTGTATATATAGTACGCGTTAATGATCGCTTAGTCACGACTTGGTACACACACGAATCGTGCATAAAGCATGCTAAACAAGACTGTTTAACGCTATTCCCTACGTGCCCAACGTGCGGCTGCGGATATACACTCGCATGTATTAAGGATGTATTGCCCGTACATTCCCTACCAAAGTGAATTTCGGCGAGAATTTTGAGTACTTTGCGATGAGATTGAAATGTTAAAAAAATCAACTACATCGAAGATGCTCAGAATATCAATTTCCGGTATTAATAATGCAAAAATGTCATAAGTAAATTGTAAAAAAAAATTGCTCAACGAATGTCCGGCGAACTACTTTTTCTATGTTATAAATTGAATTCGTAGATTTTGTTGAATGGGTATGATTTTTTTTAGAATTTTCTTTCTGTGGTAAATATTTACAAGTGGGGCCTCAGCTAGAAAAGGGGTTTAGAAATTTTGTATCGAGTCGATGTATTTCAGGGGACTTTTTTTTATATTTGAGTCGGAGGAAAACAATTTCAACCCTTATTTCAACCCCCAAACGGTTAAAATTTTTTTTAATGTAGGGAGGAAACAGGTTTGGTGACATCAAGTGGGTCAAATGTATATGAGAGTCAATGTATGTAGAGAGTGAATATTTTCCGGAAATATTTGTCCGAGGTGCGTGGAATATTTTTAATTTCTTAATGAAATACCCCATTCCCATCCTAAAAAAAAAACATATTTTCATACTGCAGAATAGCCCCGAACACGTGAAAAAAAATTTGGAGCCGTTTAGGGCTGGAGGCCCACTTGTAAATATTTACCCTTTCTATTTACATTTAAATTTTATTAATTAAAAAAAATGGATGAAGAGTCACAAATGTCCAATATGTTTTCGGAGCAATGTTTCATATTGAATCCAAGAAGTGTCCGGGGTATTGAACGAACAGTGTCATGGGTACAGCCTCTGAAAAATTCCAAAAACGGGATTTTCGAAATAGAGAGGAAATTATTTAAAAAATCATATGTATTCAGAAAAATATCATAATTCATTTAACGTCACAAAAAATCAAGTTTACCGGATATATTTTTGACACATTTTTGTTTATACAATTTATTTATAAATTGTTGGCATTCTTATAGTTCAAAACCAATGTTCTTAGCATCTTCAATACGGTTGATTTTTTTCAAATTTTGATGTTATCGCAAAGTACTCAAAATTCTCACCGAAACTCACTTTTCGTGGGGAATGTACGGCCAATACATCCTTAAAGGCACCCATACATGTGCGGGAGATCTAACTTTCGTGGCAACTTAAAAGACGAAAAAATAAACTTTGTCTAGCCCGGTCTCTGCTTCGTACATATACTGTTTCGTTGTGTTTGCGTGTGCAAGTGAATATATGTTTATATAAAGATATATATGGTTATAGCCGTACGATTTCTGGATGCAGGCAAACGCGCCGGGGAGTCACTATTCGAGAGACCCGACTAAACCGCCGAGCCGACGCATTCATAATGGCACAACATTACGAGGCTGATTATGACTACATAAAAAGGAAGACCACTGAAGGCACCCTAGGAAAGCTCGCACACGCTAACGAGACGATCTTCGAGAAAAAAGAGAGATGGAGAGAAAAACCCACAATGAGGATGAATGGCTGTTTGCAACGATGAAGATGCAATTGAGTACTGACACAAATGTAATATTAGGTAATCGAAGTAAATCGTGAATTAACATCGGTCATAAATACGTGTGATTTTTCACTGATCAAGTTATACGGGAAGACGTACGCCAGCTGGCGCGAGAACGTAGGAGCGTAGGTCTCCTCGCCCGCTGAGAATTTAATTGAATTTGAAGCGAATCTCACTTACCGTCGAATAAAGCTGAATATTAAATAAAACGAGGGGAACATCTTCGGAAAAATCATGCTAATTGTAATGTCCCGCCAAAGGACGCTCTTTTATACGAAGGCGCGGTTTTTCGTAGGGTGGAGAAGCAAGAGTATCGATAATTTGTGAGCGATGAAGGAAGAGATTGACATCTTGAATGGGAAATTGAAGGAAAGGCGCGAGGAAAAGGAACACCTTTTACGAGTTGGGACTTTTCTTTGGTATTTCCTGGGTACTTGGGTACGTGAGAGACAGAAAGAGGGGTGAAAGAAAAGAGAGTGGCAAGAATAGAAAATGGAAAGGAGAAAGAGAGAATAATGGTGGAGATTGAAATAAAAAGAGGGAGAGAAAGCTGGAGAGACAAAAGAGGAACAGAGAGGTAACAGACTGAGAGAATCGATTTGTTCGAATTAACCAAATACAGAACTTTTAACGTAATTTTACTCCAAGCGACTTTATTTTTATTTATTACCTACGCAATATTTAGCAGGCTTTAAAAAATGGTTATATTTAAAGCATGTCCGTTATTTCGGATAAACTCGTTATTGCGTGTTAACCTCCGATATAAACGTCTCAACAGAGTATGAATTTATCTACTAAACGATCGTTGGACATCAATAAATGTTAAGCAGGCTGACCAAGGGCCCGTTGTGCGTCACGCTCTGTGCAGGAACGTCGCTTTGTGTAGTTGAAGTGTTGTGATTAAGGGGTTACCCCCACTTGCGATTTTGAAAAAATCGTTTTTTTTATTGCATTTTTTTGAAGTGCAATTTGAAATGCAGTTTTTTTTTTGATGCCCGGAATAGATGACTATGTAAGTTTACAAAAAAAAATATTTTCTTCGTGTAAACTGAAATTGAAACTTTAAACGCGTTTTTCTCAAAATGGCATTTCTGAAGTCGGTGACCAAGATTACTCGAACACTAATGAACCGATCTTCTTGAAATTTTGCAGGCTTATTTAATACATAAAAATGTAGTCTTTAATCGTTCGATTTTTTTTTCGAAAAAAATGGCCGTTTTAGAGCCAAAAACAGCCGTTTTTTTTCGTTAAAATCGAACCATTAACTTTGACCGTCCGCCACTTTGTGAAAAATGAATATTTTTTAAAATCCTTCGATTAAAGACTAGTTTATACTTATATTTGACTAAATCCATCCGCATTTTTTTTTTCAGATGATCCACTTCGCCGCAATGTTGGTCACCGCAAACCGTGTATATAAAAACATTATTTCATTGACGGCCATTTGCCACTAAACAATGTAATATTTTTCAATAAAAAAATTACTGAAAGTTCTTCAAGATGTGTTCTTTAAGATGGTATATTGATCCATTAAAAAAGTTTTGTAGTTTTCTTTTAAAAAATTCATGAAAAAGGCCTTTTTTGCGCTACAAGTGGGGGTAACGCCTTAACGTCAAAAACTAACCTTCATCATTTTTTATAGAAATCTGGATACTCGTGTTAATTTTTATTGGAACTTTTGTATCCGCTATTTATGGTGACACGATTCGAGATTTCGGGTCAGAACACTATGAGAACAATCGTCGGACAGTCGTTCTCTGATGGAATGAACGAGATCATCCGACTAGAATCAAATACTATATACTATATACTAGGATACGAGTTTTTGTTGAAGTCAGTTGTGATTAACTGGAACATATAGTTAAACTAAATATGTAATTTCGTTGAATATTAAACGACGTTCCTGTAGATCGAGACTCGAACAGAATTAAAATGAATTTCGTTTCATTGAATATGAACGAAAATTTAGATTGCGAGAGAGAGAGAGAGAGAGAGAGAGAGAGAGAGAGAGAGAGAGAGAGAGAGAGAGAGAGATGCCCAGCGTGTATGAATATATCGCTAACATGCAGCACGCACGAGAGGATTTTGCAGATAGGCGGATGCCGCCGTTCGATTCTAAAAAGAAGGTTGCACGGCCGGAGCAGCAGCGTGCGTTACCTGTCTCGTCCGTGAGTAATAATCTTGCGAAGGTGTACGCGATGTGCACGGGATACACCGAAGAGCGCGACCGCGCGGTTTTACTATGGAAGGGTGAGCTCTCCAAGGCGGAAAGGACTCGTTCGATGCTGCTGCTGCTGCTGCTGCTGCTGCCGCTGGTCGTGAGGACCGTCCCTCGCGACGGAGATGCAAGCGAGCAAGAGCAGGCAGAAGAAAAACAAGAAGAAGTAGAAGAAACGGCTGCGAAGACGAAGGAATGAGGGAGCAAGAAGGATCAACAACCTGCGGGCACTCCCCTAGTCCGTGTATACACTATGCATGTAGATAATGCAACTGGAGGATAGTTTGTTGGGGAACTGCACCGAGAGAGGAGAAAGAGAAAGAAAGAGAGGGGGGAGGGAGGGAGAGAGAAAGAGAGAAGATTCTCATACGGAATCTGCACTTCCACCGACAAATTTGTGAGCCAACGGAGAAAAATCATCTCTTCCAATCTACCTATGGAAGACGCATGAAGCCTTCCATCATTTTTTCTTAACCGTAGATACGGCTGATGGGAGTTTAACGGCGGAGTTTCTATTACTTTCAAGGCATCGTTTTTCAGGAAAAAAAATAAAAGCCGGACAATGTAGCACAGTTTTGGAAATGGAAAATCATGAATTCAGCTGTCTTCCGAAAATGCTGCCATGGCGATAGAATTTGAAGGCATTATTAGCTCGTTTGCCGTAAGCATGTGTGCGAAATGTGAAATCGATGCTCTAACCTGTTCAAGACTTATAACACTTTTCATTTGCAGTGAACTATATATATGACAAAATGGTTTTCTGCCTGGGTAATTCATTTACGAGAAAAACTTTTCGAAAAAAATGCATAATCATCGCGTAATTAACACGTAATAAACTTCCGCTATTTTATGATTCGTTTCTCCCATAAATCTTCACCAACCTGTATGGCAACGAGATAAAAAATTGAGCGGCTCGAAAATTGCGGTAGAATGAAGGGCGGCACATCCACTCTCAAGAGTTCTACCCTAATGAAGTTGGATGTTAAGAAAAACAGGTGAAACAATCATTTAACGAAAGTCGTTTAAATGTAAACTCAGGGCTTGAACTACCTTCGTGCCACGTACTGAATGTACCTTGCCTTCAGTACATATATTCAAGAACTTGAAATTCCAGCCTGGAACTATAATCTTCTACACATTGTGCCTGGAATTGTATCTTCCGTGTGTCCTGAAATGTCGTCACAGACTTCAAAATTCCAGTCAAGTCATTTTTCTTCCCGAATATGATGTAGTGGAACGAAAGGAAATATCAAAGTTGAACATCAGCCGGACACATCCACGTGTCAAAACCATGAGTATCCTTCAACATTCCCCCGCGCGGTTGATGTAGTCACAGACTTCAAAATTCCAGTCAAGTTATTTTTCTTCCCGAATATGACGTAGTGGAACTAAAGGAAACATCAAAGTTGAACATCAACCGGACACATCCATGTTTCAAAAAGCATGAGGATTCTTCAACATTCCCCCACGCGGTTGATGTAGTCACAGACTTCAAAATTCCAGTCAAGTTATTTTTCTTCCCGAATATGATGCAGTGGAACTAAAGGAAACATCAAAGTTGAACATCAGCCGGACACATCCACGTGTCAAAACCATGAGTATCCTTCAACATTCCCCCGCGCGGTTGATGTAGTCACAGACTTCAAAATTCCAGTCAAGTCATTTTTCTTCCAGGATATGATGCAGTGGAACTAAAGGAAACATTAAAGTTGAACATCAGCCGGACACATCCACCTGTCGAAAAGCATGAGTATCCTTCAACATTCCCCCACGCGGTTGATGTAGTCACAGACTTCAAAATTCCAGTCAAGTCATTTTTCTTCTAGGATATGATGCAGTGGAACTAAAGGAAACATCAAAGTTGAACATCAGCCGGACATATCCACGTGTCAAAAAGTATGAGTATCCTTCAACATTCCCCCACGTGGTTGATGTAGTCACAGACTTCAAAATTCTAGTCAAGTCATTTTTCTTCCAGGATATGATGCAGTGGAACTAAAGGAAACATCAAAGTTGAACATCAGCCGGACACATCCACGTGTCAAAAATCATGAGTATCCATCAACATTCCCCCACGCGGTTGATGTAGTCACAGACTTCAAAATTCCAGTCAAGTTATTTTTCTTCCCGAATATGATGCAGTGGAACTAAAGGAAACATCAAAGTTGAACATCAACCGGACACATCCATGTGTCAAAAAGCGTCAGTACCCTTCAACATTCCCCCACGCGTTTAATGTAGTCACAGACTTCAAAATTCCAGTCAAGTCATTTTTCTTCCCGAATATGACGTAGTGGTACTAAAGGAAACATCAAAGTTGAACATCAACCGAACACATCCACGTGTCAAAAAGCATGAGTATCCTTCAACATTCCCCTACGCTTCGATGCGTTTCGAATGTTTCTTCCCGTTGTCCATCCACTATCCTCATCGAGATCGTAGCACATCGACAAGTCTGTCTTTCTATTAGACGAAGTAGAGATCGGTACGGACGTCGATTCCCCAACCAAGACCACTTGATCTTCAGAGTAATATACATCTCGATACGAGTGCGCTAAAAGCCACTGCTGTCACGCGATTATAAATGCGACTCTCGCATCGAGTACTTTACCACCGCGCGTGATGGAGATAGTGACGTATAGGTGCGATGTAAAGACCGCATCGGTGAGTTGCATGAAGAATCTTCGAAATACATGTTGTCGAAGTTTGCATCGTTGGAACGCAACGAATTTTTTTTCCTTCCAATTGCCAATTACCTTTGGCAGAACAAAGCTACGGCAAACTTTTTTTTACAGATTTTTATTAGAGACCTATCACCTAAATTTAAGGGGCTATACCAGTGTGACACTTTCAAAAAATCTTTTTTTTGCCTTTTTCGACAGTTTATACTTGCACGAATATCCTGGAAACATTTCAAGCCCGTATCTCTATCATTTTATCTTGCAAATATCGATAGTTAAATATTTAAACGCGTTTTTCTCGAAATGAGATTTTTCAAATTTGCTGACATTGTAACTCAAAGAGCAATTATCCGATCGACTTGAAATTTAAACTGAGTACTCCTGAATATATTTACTCTACAATGACGTAGGATATCTTCGATTGGATGAAAATTGACGATTTGGCATTGAAAAAAACGACTATTTTATACGCAAGAAAACAGACTTTTTTCATAACTACGCCATTTTGTTAGATTTTGATATTTTTCGAAAATCCTACGTCATTTTACAGGAAATATCTTCCAGTTTGCCGACATTTTTTCCTATTTCGGTTTCAGCTACTCAATTGGTCGAAATCATGTCAGCAGTGGAGGAACTTTTTTTTGGCGCCTCCGAAAGCAGCGCATAAGTCGCTTGGATCTCAATATTTTTCTATGAAAAAATGATGTAATATAAGTCAAATTTAGCCAAATATATTCTTAATTTTCCGAAACATTTAACTGAGTACTTTTCTTCCAAAAAATTCCCGAAAATCATCCAAATTTTCAGCGTTCACACTGGTATAGCACCTTAACGAGAATAATGATAGATTACAATAAAAATGAAGAAAAAATCAAATAAACTAAAAAAATTCGTTGCATTCCAACGCTGCAAACTTCAACAACATCGAAATACTTAGTCGATAACTCACAAGTCTTCTATCGTCGTACACACGTGTATTGCCTGCCTATGCGATTATTGTCAGCTAGGAAATCCTTGGCCGATAAAGCACGAAACAAAATTACCGAACGGTGATTTGAATCATCGTAAAGAGTATCCCTGCAGCAATGTCGTTGAATCTTTCCACGCTTACTTCGACACAGCTTCATTGGTTATTAAAGCTATAACACGGAGGCCCTTCTATCGACAAGGGAAACATAAATAGACACCGATGTTCGTACATAGTGATTCAGGATCTCATACCTAACGGTCCTTCCCAAGAATCTTTCTCTCTCTCCCTCTCTCTCTCCTCTCTCTCTCTCTCTCTCTCTCTCTCTCTCTCTCTCTCTATCTCTCGATATATGCATGCATGCACGTTCATATCTGCGATATTAACTATCACCGCGATCTTCCGCTCTGTCTTCCTCACTCCCTCGTTTCTATGCTGTTCGCAAAAGTTTGCTTCTTCCATCCCGGGTGTAATACCTGCTGAGGCGTTCAAATTATCTTTTTCTCTCTTGCACAGGCTCTCTCTCTCGCACTACCTCTCTCTTTCTCCCTTTCTCTGGCTTGCTTGCCATGGTGGATCGCCAAGGTTAATGCCACCGAGGTCGATACGATCCTAGTTATCCCAACGACGAGAGGAGTATGTCCGCGCCCATACAACCCTATTCAATGACGACGAGGCTTCGGAGGGTCTTCGCAAGGATGCACTGACCCGTGCACCGAACCGATCCAGGAATCCTGCTCATGATTCGCATAAAATGGACGTATGTATGTAAAAGATTCCGCACGCTAGCAACCACAATTAACGATTTTTTTTTCTATTGCACACCTGAAGAACACTCGATCTTGATCCTTACGCAATTCTTAATACAACAGTAGGGGATCCAAGCTGACTGAGCAATCATCTTGGTGTCCGATTTCCAGTTTAGCTTACACCTAATTAGATCCCAATTCTGATGTTTATGAAAACCCATTTTCCGAATCAAACTTACGGACGCGTTGTTTTATTATAACTTCGAGAGTATTAAAGTGGTTCAAGTGAAATTTCAATATGACTTACGGGAAGCATCACTCAAGGATCCGCCTTCGATTTTGTTGAAATTCATATATGTGATCAAGCATGGAAAACTGTTAGATACGTATTCTTTCTGATTGGCGGGAAAACGGTTTTAAGGGAGGAGACCACCCCTCAAAGAAAGGCCTGCCACCCCTCAATTTAATTTTGTTTTTTTTTCAATACTTCTATAGGGCATTTTTAATCGCGTCACATTAGCAGAATTTTGGTTGTTGTTTCATTCAGATTGAGGGTGGCTTGAGGGTGGAACTGCAAAATCGCCCCTCGACAGGCCTTTCTTTCAGAGGTGCCCCGTAGAGACGACCCGAAACCGTTTTTCCGCCGATAAAAAAAACGTGTCTGATAGTGTTCAATGCTCTATCATATATATGAGTTTCATCAAAATCGAAGATGGACACTCAAGTGATCTTCCTTGAAAATGATTCTCTTTTAATTTCCCAACCTTCCTTTGTCACATTTGAACAACGACAATCACGCATACATTTTAGGATTCTGATTTAGCGATCTAGAGCAAGTCGACATTTTTTATTTTCGATGATAATAGAAATAAAAAATTGAAAAGAACTTTCGTTGCGTTCCAACGATGCAAATTTCAACCCCATTTTAGAGATACTCTTCGCCATCATTAAGACACCGCTGCCATTGCTTAGGAAGGTTTCTAACAGAAATATATTTGCCATTTTCATTACCTTCAATGATCTCCTTATGTAAAGGATGTTTCAATGGAATAACATCAGGGTAAGCAACCCCACTTATTTCTCTTCTCGTAGTATGAAAGCAACCATAATTACAGGGGTTGATCCTCGGAGAATGTGAAGGTTGAGACCATCTTTCGATCTTTTGTTTCTCACCCCAAGCCTTTACGGTCGAGTGTCAATAAGATCGTTCCATAAGCCTCTTTACGAAAAGTAAGTAACGCTCGTGCAGTTGACAATTTTTATTGCGCTCCAATAACTCATAGTAACAAATGCCATTGCAATTCACAGCTAGTATTGTGGATTACAATGATGACGTTAAAGTTTGCATCGTTGGAATGCAATGATATATATATTAACATTTCTTATTTTCTTCGTGTTTATCGTTAGTCGAAGACTTTTTTTTTTACAAATTGGTGTCGTACATTTCTAATGAGAATACGTAGAAACGTTTAAGCGATTTTCACAACCTAAATCGGTCAAAATAAATTTGGGTAATTAAAAAGAATTTGTTTTCGTTGTGTTTCAACGATGCTAACTTCAACGTCATACTTTTGCCGAGAGTCACGATTTTTTTTAATAAATGGGGTTGAAGCTTTCGTCGTTGGAATGCATCGAAAGTTCTTTTCAATTTTGAAAACCTGTTCGGGATCGGTAAATGAGAATCCTAACTAATGTTTGCGTGATTTTCGTAGGTCAAATCTACTAAAGGAAATGTGGGAAGTTGAAAAAATAATTTTCGTAAAAAATAAATAATTAACTATGCAAACTTCAACATCATATCACAATGACCATCCTGAGTGATGGCAACGGTATCTTAGTGCCGGAGGAGAGTATCTCTAAATCATATGAGGATGATGAATAAGTTCTCGTTGATTGTCGTAAAAATTGATGCTTCATTTTAAAATATCATTCCTAATGCTTTCCTGAACTGCCGCCAATTCAACACATCAAAATCATTATTTCCGAAGCGTCTAAACCAATATCTGCATGTTGTTTCCGACAGAGCATGGTCGCCGTAGGTCTCAACAAGAATTCTGTGTGCTTGAGCTGCAGATTTTTACAAATAAAGTAGTGCACCAAAATTCCCCGCAAATACTCTTTGTTTGGCACGAAATTTGACATGTTTAACACTTTGAAAAAAAAGTTGTTTGCTCTTCGGTGAACTGACATATACTGAATTTCAAGCTTGCTTATAGTTCTGTTTCTTTATAGATGCGTTACCATCGTAAACTACCCGTACGCAGTTCCGATAACGCTATCTATTGGAAAACAGCGTGAACTTATTCAACGTCCTAATATTAAAATTTCACCTTAATCGCTTTAATACTACTGACGTTATAATTTAAAAAAACGCGTCCGTATGTTTGATTCGGACAGACTAATAATATGACATACAAATGTACACTTTTTAAACCTTCTATTGTCGTTCATCTGTTCTAGCTTTTAATTTGCCTTACTATACTTTATAACCTGAATGGAGAGATAAAAGGGTGAAGGTTGTCAAACCGGACGCGTCATAGAGGTAAATATTTCCAGGACGGAATGTAGAGGGAAGCAAAGCTGTGGATGAAACTTTTGTTCTTCGACACTGCTGTTATAGTTACTGTTGCGTTGATGGTCGAGTTCGTATAACGGTACCATTCTCCTCCGTCGGTCTCCCTACCTCAATCGCTTTTCCTCTTGCTCTCTCTCTCCCTCTCTCTCTCTCTCTCTCTCTCTCTCTCTCTGTCTGTCCTCTTCTTTCTCTCTTCGTATCATTGTTTCTCGAAGCACATAGCCAGGCAGGTTCGAATTTCAAGCTCTTATAAACGCTTATCGCGGTGTACAGCGACAGGAACATCGACAGTGCGACGATGCAATCAAAGTGTCCGTGCAAAACGTGTCACCTGCATTCGCTCAATTTCACCCAAACGCCGAAGCAACTCGGTGACAAACGCCACATTCCAATCGGTCAATCGGCTCCATCCCTTTATTTCCGTATACTCGTGGAATTGAAGAGTGTCGGACGCGACAGAGAAGACACGAAAATGTGGTCCAAAGTGGGACTTCCGGTTTCTCGTAGTCGGAAGCATCCCCGTCATCCGTATTTTCGTCGCTGTTTCGTTACTTCTTTTGATTCCGTTTTCCGCGGACACGGGACATATACGAAGTAACACCATACCTTGTGGCATAACCGCAATGTGTGTACGTAGGCCGCGGCGAGCCACTCGCGGCAGAGAGCCCAAGCAAGGCCGGTATTCAACGACTAATATTAGAACGGTCCACCGTCGTGTTGTCCAATGCGGGCAGTGCTCCAGCACTTTGCTGCTGGATATACCCCCCCCCCTCTCTCTCTCTCTCTCTCTCTCTCTCTCTCTCTCTCTCTCTCTCTCTCTCTCTCTCTCTCTCTCTCTCTCTCTCTCTCTCTCTCTCTCCTCCCTGTACCCTCCTGTCACCCACGCCCGGTACTTCGAGAAAGACAACGGCGACAAACAACCCCGCCAGGGGGTTAAAAACCACCCCAAGCGTTCACGTTTGCATTGTTTAAGTACAGCGATTTTTCATTTCTTTTTTTCCCTTTTTTATTGCTATTCATTGTTGTTTTTTGTAAATTGAGATCTGAGATCAAAAACGACGATACGAAAAAAACGTTTGAGTGCTTTTCGTAGCCTAAATCGGCCAAAAAATGTGATAGGGTTGAAGTACTCATCGTTGGCACGCAACAAAGGTTCTTTTCAATTTTTCATTTTCATTATTATCCAAAATCCAAATTTGTTCTAGATCGCTAAATGAAAATTCTAAAAATTGTTTGCATCATTTTCGTAGCTCCAATTTGCGAAAGGAAAGTTGAGAGATTGAAAAAAAATCATTTTCGTTGCATTCCAACGATGCAAACTTCAACTTCACAAAATTTGAGAAAGTGAAAAAAAATCAATTGCATTCCGACGATGCAATTGATTTTTTTTTAACTAGATATTTAATCAAGTTTGTAACTTGATTTTTAATCAAATTCTTAACTTGATTTTTTATAAATAAATAAATCTTCAAGTCATACTTAAGTTTAAATGTTTATATGATTTAAATCTTTGAATCATATGAATTATTGTATATACGAATAAATATGAGAAACAAATTGCAAATCCGGCTCCACGAGTATCAACATCTCCGTAATGAAATCTTCGCGATAGTCGATAAATATAGACCTTCTTTTTTCAAGTACTGTGCCATTGAAATGGTTGACCGTTTGTTTCTTTTACGAATCAAATGTAATCGAGCCAGCGCGAGCTTCGACAAATATATATGTATGCACATACGAACCATATGAACGCGGTATGACTTATATACACACACTCACACCTACGGACACTAGATGTGTGCGCAAAGCTGAATATTGGGGGATGACGAGTGAATTGATTTAACGAGCAAACACTGGTAATGGAGGCTGACGGTGTGTCGTGATACAAAAGCACACCCGAAAACGAGGGGATGACCGGGGACACATGTCGGGAGATGATTCACCCTAAGGGGTCAGAAATTATTTGAGAACCCCTACCAATCGAGGGGTGCATAACTCCGCCCTATATATATATATATATATATATACACACACACATACATATGTACAGGTTTGGCGAAACATTCGGTTACACTGCCACATACACATATTTTATATATATATATATATATTTTCTATACATTACGATTTACGAATACATTTGATTCGTAAGAAAAACAAACGGTCAATCATTTCAATTATAAGGTATTCGTAAAACGACTATTTATATGTATCTATAAGATACACACAAATCAATTTATATATGCATATAAATATTCAATGCGAAATTCTGTATACGTCGTATCAAATAACGTTGAAGTTTGCATCGTTGGAATGCAACGGTTTTTTTTGTTCATTCTTCATTCTCCGAATTCTTTCGAATCCAAAGGCTTATCCGAAACCTTTTTTGCAAATTGAGGTCGCAAATCTTCAATAAGAATAGGTAAAAACGTTTAAGTGATTTTCAAAGCCTAAAATAATTCGAACAATAAAAAAAATTGATTTTCGTTGCATTTCAACGATGCAAAGTTCAACATCATCGTATTAAAGGTTCATACATGACGATCGTGCACGATCATGGTCGGCGAAAATAGTAAAACAGGCGAAAAATCGCCGGTTATATTCCAGTAACTGCAATGACCCGAAAAAAGTTAGTTTTCAAATTCCGACTCCAAAATACTACTTTTATTTATCTACTTTAAGAAACAAATGTATTGTCTTTAGATAAAAAATGGCAGAGGCACGTCTGGTACCGCAAACGCTGTCAACAAAAACACGTCCCAGGAAACCGACTGTACACTTTTGTACCGTTTGAAATGTTTTAAGAAAATTTTCACACAATGTAGATAAAATGTCATACTTTAAAATGTATATCATGGTTGTTCGAAAAAATTTAGTTTTATAAACAAGAAAAATTCTTTAACATAACCTTACTTTTAGCCGTCTCAGGTATATGTAAGCCCTTAACTCGACTGTAAGTAAGTGTGCAGGGCAATCATATTTGAAAGACGATGGTGTCCGAATACTAAAGACAGTCACTATTTATGCAGGGTGTCCCTCTCATCTTTGCCACCCGAAATAACTCGGTAATTATCGACGACACAAAAAAATGTTCCAGATCAAGATTGTACGGTGTGAAGGGGGCCATCAAATGCGACCATTTTTTTTTTATTTCGGTGGAGACGCTGTCATCCAGTGAAGGTTACCTCCACCTTTTTAAATGGAATGGTACATTTTTTCAACCATCTTGTGGAGCACCTCAAGCCGCATAAAAAACATTGGGGGCTCAAAGTCGCTCAAGGTTATTCAGGGTCAGTATCGATGGTATAAATCTAAATAGGTGACCTTGAATGGCCTTGAACGACTTTGACCTTCTGTTTTTTATGCGGCGCGAGGTGCTCCCCAAGATGGTTGAAGAAAAATGTACCGTTCCATTTTAAAAAGTGGAGCTGACCTTCACTGTGCGTCAGCGCCTCCACCGAAATAAAAAAAAATTGGTCGCATTTGATGGCCCCCTTCACATCGTACAACTTTTGTCTGGAACATTGTTTTGTGACGTCGATAATTACCGAGTTGTTTCGGGTGGCAGAGATAAGAAGGACATCCTGTATATATTAGGTGCATTATCTATCGGGTGTCGTATAAAAAAAGCATAAGTTTCCGTGCCGACACATCGACGCCTCGAAGTCAAAAGGAGTCGTCGATTAGCTTTGGAAATCGAACGTTTTACGCCTTTGTAACGTTAATCCAGAATATATACATAAATGAATATATATATATATAACCCGCTATTACAGCTGTTTCACGATTTTCTCCACCGGTAAGCAACGCTCTCACGAAAAGAAGTAAATATGGCGTCTCCCTCACACATACGATTTTTTTCGTTTCTCATCTCACTCCCCTCGAGCATCATCAATCCCCTTCGGCTTCGTCCCACATATACATACAAGATCGATTGCGCGTATATATATATACGTATAGACATGTGCAGACAGTATCGGAACTTGACCCCAAACTAGCCCCAAACGTGCGCACGCACACACACCAGTGGCATACCCCTTCAAAAGGGATCAAGAGAAAGCAGTCGAGAAAAGATGAATATCCTTGGAAATGAAAACCCCCCCGCGTGAGGGTAACATTTTCGTAGGATTCATCTCTCCGTGGATAGAATCCTCGGATGCGTACTTCCCCTCGGCCAGTTTGACGGAGAAAAGGAAAATCCTCGGCAAAAAAGGCGTACACGAGCGTGTGCATTTATTGGAAGAAAAAAATGGCGCCTGAAAATCGAGGTACATGGTGCAGCTCATTGGGACGACGGAGTATGGGAACAGGTATACGCGTCTTGCCACCTACGGACCATTTGCCACGTAGTGAATATATATATATACACACACACACACACTATGTGGAGAGACGAAAAAATTAATAAAATTAAACGGGAATAATAAATTGAGATAAAAGGAATTATTTTTCTATTTATTGATCTCTTTTGCATGTTATTAATGATTTTACTCTCCACGCAGTATACATCTATGTTCACTACTAAAAGAAAATAAATAAATAAAAAGGCAAAAGGATGATAAATAAAAAATATATAAATTATTTCTTGGCGCACCGTTTACCTATGGATCTATATATATTTATGTATACATATGTGTGTGTGTGTGTGTGTGTGTGTGTGTGTCCAGACCTCCCCTTACTTCCCGTAATAGGGGGACTGTGGAAAAAATATTCAGGGGTGCCTCGACGAACAGAATGGCAAAAATAATGAGGCAACCTTTAGAGTCGGTTGCCAGAGCCTCCGGTTTTCGAGAAGCCTCGCAAAACTATAGAAAATTCTTGTCGAGGGTGGGAGGAAATGACGTTTTTATTATTTCCTCCCGGGAGAAAGTATTTTCTATTGTGGTAAAAAAGAGAGATCCAAAAAAATATAAACTATTTTTTACATAGTCTAATATATATATATATATATATATATATATATATATATATATATATATATATATGAGGTGCCTCAAAATAACCTGACATTTCAACTTATTAATGAAACATATTATTTTTTTGAAAAGTACGAATCACTTAATTTTAATATAAGTTATAAACATGGAGGTTGTGTGGAACACAATATCCGATAAATGGCTTCGAGTTTTGGGATAGTCTGTGGATCATTGGCATGCACTTTTCCTTTCAGAAAACCCCAAAGAAAGTTCAATCGCGTCAAATCGCACGATCTTGGTGGCCAACTTGGTGGTTCACATCGCTGCCGCGCGAGATAACACGACCATGAAACTTCGTTTGCAATAACTGCATTGTTATTGCACCACCTTGTTGAAAGAATGTGTCACCGAAGTTCATGCTATTTATCGGATATTGTGTTCCACACATAACCTCCATGTTTGTACCTTATATTAAAATATAAATATTCGTACTTTTCAAGTAAACAATGCGTTTTATTAATCAATTAAAATGTCAGGTCATTCGAGGCACCTTTTATATATATTTATATATGAATGTAGGTATATTACGATTACATATTATAATACGAATTAAATATATGTATCCGGCTATGACGTTTGTATGAGGCAAATAATATATATATATATATATATATATATATATATATATATATATATATATATATATATATATATATATATATATATATATATATTACGATCAAAATTTATTCGTATGCAGTGTGCATTCTGGTAGCACATCCCCAACCTACGCGTAATTCACTTAATAGTATCGCCCTGCCGCGTGTGTGCTCTTCGCGAGTGCACTCCGCGCGTAAAAGCTAATTACCTGTTACACACTCGGCCGAGTAGAAAATGGTCCGGCGTGCGCGCGGTGTTCGAATCCGCGGGCGCGGGAGAGTACGCTCGGTGTGTGCTATACGGTGCCGCGGTGCGACGAGCCAAGAGCAGCGCAGCGGATGCCCGTACACAACACACATGCGGCACACCCACCACCGTACACGAAATTACGTGTCTCGTACGTATATCATACCTGTACGCGTCGCAAAATGCATTTTGCAAAAGCCACTGTGAAAATTCGCGGAGGTAGCAGCAGCGACGACGGGGACAACGACGACTATCGCCATCATGATGATGACGATGATCATGATGATTATCGTGACAATAATACGGAAAATTCGATGAAGCACTCAATCAAGCGCCCCGTCCAAATTATAACGCCAGGATATACACGTACGCCCGCGAAGATAGCGGAAAAATAAAATCAAAATAAAATCATTCAATGCACAGGAATATTTTACCTGGTAGAAAATTACGAGAGGCGAATATCAATTTTGAGAGAAGAGTCAAAAGGGGCGTGCGAAATATATTTGGATTTATAGACATGGACACTTGACACAGAAAAACGTAGGTTTTTATATGGTGATTATGATGATTGTCAGCACATTTAACTGTTTGAGGGCAATCGATAAAATTGGTTTAACGGGTTACGTCTAGCTCGTGACCGGAGAAGAAAGGAATTTTCGTGAATTTGTTCCGGGGAAACGTGTGCAGGTTTTCAAATTTTGTTTACATCGAAGAGTATGGTTTTAAGTATTTTTTAGAATTCCTTTATTGCAAAATATTTATAAATGTGGTGGATATATTGGTTTGTGCAGACCGTTGTTTGAAAAACGTCCTTCGCGGTGATCATTGCTGCTCGGAAACAAATCATCCGAAAGAAAAAAATCAAATGCATGTAATTTTTGCATGAAATTATCTAGTGCTTGGACAAAGGAATAAATAAAATGTTGATTTTTGGAAAAATGGCCGCCGTCCTAAGTGAAAGTATCGATTTTCGGTAAAAAAATCGCTCCACTTTCGTTGATAACAGAATAACTATGCATTGAAAAAAAATCCATTCGTTTAAGCACTGCTTTTTGATATTTATAAGATTCTTGTACAATTTAAAGTTAATTGATGTAGTGATTTTTGAGATATTGAAAGTCATTTTGAGAAAAAGCGCATTTGAAGTTCTCCGGTTCGCCGAATCGACCTTAAAACTCATAACTCCCTCATTTTTTTAACGGAACGACTTGAAATTTCCAGAGAATATTTTTGAAATGTTATATTTTGAGAATCCGTCGAAAACTAAAAATTGATATTTTCATAGACTCCAACTTAGCGTACGCCTTCAAACGTACCTTCGATTTTGGTGACAGAACGTTCTTGAAATTACATATGTACCTGTACAGGGTTGAAGTTAGCATCGTTGGAAGGCAAGAAAATGATTCCTTTTAAATTGCTTAAATTTGTTTCGGTAGATCTTAGCCACTAAAATCCTTCAACAATTTTTTAAACTGCTTATTCAAGAACCTACAACTTACATATGTAAACAAATATTGTACAGCATAATAAAAATATGGGTAAAGAATTTTCCATTCCAACAATCCAATCCTCAGCGCCATACGAAATTTCTTTCATTTTCCTGCTACGAAATTGACGTTTGCATCGTTGAAATCCAATGTAAACTAATATACCCGAATTGCTTTAATTTCTTTTTGGCAGAATTTTCCTACGAAAAGCTCTCGACCATTTTTCAAGATACCTATTCCGAGAACTACAATGTAATCTGCAAAAAAAGTATTTTGCATAATGCTAAAACATAAGGACATGAAAATATCAAATAAAACATTCGTTGCGTTCCAACGATGAAAACTTCAACACCATTTTATTTGCCTAATGTAATTACTATTATAAATCATGTATTGCTGATTCTGATGGTAGATTTCAAATACGAATCATAAAGAACATTTTTCAGTGGCTGCTGAAGCTCGAACCGTCGGAAAAAATGTCATTGCATTGCACCGGCGCGAACTTCAACCTTATGTATAAATGAGCTTCCATTCGTCCGAAGATATTTTTGAAGACATCGGGGTTTACATACTGTTCGGTCCGTGGGCAGCAGTCACCATGAGGAGACATATTCTGAAGACATCAGGAGTGTCTTTAAAATCCCCGTTCCTCATATACATGCATATGTACAATGTTATATACCACTGAACGTAACTGAATCATTCATGACATTGGCGTTGCGATTCGCGCATCGCACATAAGCAGCCCCTGAAATAATAATAGCAAGCCCTGAAATAAGCAAGCCCTGAAATAAGCAGAAAGGGGGGGGGGGAGAGAGAGAGAGAGAGAGAGAGAGAGAGAGAGAGAGAGAGAGAGAGAGAGAGAGAGAGAGAGAGAGAGAGAGAGAGAGAGAGAGAGAGAGAGAGAGAGAGAGAGAGAGAGAGAGAGAGAGAGAGAGGAGAGAGAGAGAGAGAGAGAGAGAGAGAGAGAGAGAGTTTTGCAATTATTGAATCTGGTTGGCAATGTGCACAGCTGTGACGAAACTTCCGAGTTGAGAACCCCCGTCAGAATGGAAGCGATGTTTGCGGAGCGATTAGTAACCGACGGGCGTGTACTGTCTGGCCCGCGCACATCAGTTGTCAGCTGTCGCGTGCGTTAAAGAGGGACGCAACAGCGACGGCGGCAGCAGCAGCATGAACAGAAAGCAACGAGGAACGGGGAAGATACGTGGGAGAACAGATCGCTTCTAAACCGACGAGATCGTCTCGTCCGGAGGCAGGAACAATATCGGCGCCCGGAGAGCGTGTATGTAGACGGAGAGAGGAGGAAAAGAGAGAGAGAGAGAGGCAGGGCCGCTCATCGAGCAATCGCAACGACCTTGCCAACCAGTTGTCTTCGCTTCGCTTTCCTAATTAATGCTGTAACGTCGCGTCCCGCGTTGCTCGCGATACACGTCACATCGCGCGAGCCCAACACGCACGCATAGTGGGAGTTTCGAATCCGAACGAGACCGATAACCCAAGACTTTGGGCCGCTCCTTGCGTGAAACCCGAAGCGAGCAAACTACTACGAACAACAAGTATAAAATAGAATAAACGTCTGGACGCGAGAGAAGAGCATAATGAGAGTCGCCAGTGCTCGAAGAGTTGACGCGATCATCCTTCGTCGTGTATGTATACACGAGGAATGGATCACGAGGTTGGCGCCGTTTCTTCGGCGCTCATTCAGCCGAATCGTTGACAGCTGTCAGCGAGACAGATCAACGCGTCGCGTTATCGTTGCTCCCGTTCGCAACTTGCTTCTGGGTCAATGAACGTTATCGACGTCGGCAGAGAGGATTCGGTATGCAATGATCGCCGGATATTTTACCGTATGATGCGAAATCGAAATTAGCAAAATGACGCGCAACCACCGCCTATCACGAGATGAGGACGAATTGAGACAATTTATGCTGTTGAAGTTTGCATCGGTGGAATGCTGTAAATTTGTTTTTATTTGCCTTTTTTGTCTATTTTTACTATTAACAAAAATCTTTGACGTTAAATTAAGATTTGGAGGTCCCTAATGAGGATCTTTGAAAAGTTTGTCGTAGCAAACTTTGCAAGAAAATTGGAAATTGAAAAAAAAATATTTCCGTTGCCTTCCAATGATGCAAACTTCAATATCATGACAATTTTAGTGGGCCGTCTGAACAGTTGGGTATTGGTTGGCTTTCGTCATCGGATCGACGAGAAGTAAATAGAAATAATTAATTTTCAATAATTCGGTGTCAATTTTGGAAGAGGTCGCAGAACCACGAAGAAGTCATGTACTTGTGGGACTGGCGAGTCAATGACCCCGAAACACCGCGAGTGCATTGAACGAAATCTCTCGGCGGTAACATATCCCACACACACACACACACTCGCGAATTTTTCTCCTTTTTCGTTCGAAACTGAAGTTCAACGGAGACCGTAATACGCGCGAGGCCGTTTCCAGTCGCGCGCAACTAAAAATGCTCCTTACTTTAAGGGGTTTGGCTAGTGCGGAAATTAAAAAAATCGATAGTCGTTGGAAGGTCCAACATATCGCGCATCCTGTAAAGAACTGTCATAACACAGAAAAATCGTTTATTGCAATTGGCTCCATATTATTTATAACCCTCAAAGAGGTTAATAAATTTCACAATAAATAAAATCGTTACAGGCTAATTTAGATAAATATTGACGTTACAGTGGCTTCGCGAATGTGGAAAAAAAAGTTAATGCCTTCTTCTTAAAACAGCATTTTTTTGGTATGACAGTTTTTCAGTGGTTGAGCGATAAGGTGCAGGAATCGCAGATTGAAGGTAAACTTATGATTACAACGATAGAACTGCTGGTAAAACTTTAAACGCGTTTTTCTCGAAACTATGTTTTTTGAAACGGTGTACACGATTTCTCGACATCGAATGAGCGAATTGACTTGAAACTTGGTACACTTATTCAGTATAAACGTAGTTTGGTCTTGACCGACGTTTTTCTACTTAACATTTTTTTCATGGGTTATTAACCATAATGATGTCATTTTTACTCGTAAAATCGAAGAAAAAAAAATCATAGGTTTTTTTTGTGATTGAAACACGAAAACAAAAAAAAGCGTTTTTTTTGTTTTAGATCAGCGGAATCGCCAAAATCAAGTACAACGTTCCCCCTCACGTTCGAAGGTCCTTCACGACATTGTGCATAAGTTCTTTAATTATTCATATTTAAAAAAAAAGTTTGGCACACAACTTTGTTTATGTGCGTAGAAAATAAATATCCAAACAATGCTTCAATCTTACTCATTCTTTCAAAATTAATTTTTTTGAATGACCAGTGAATGACTCACTTAAGGGTCGTCACAGTAGCCTAACCCCACAAGTCGAAAATTTTCACATTCAAGTCTGCATCGTTCCAGCGCAATACTTTTGTTTCAGTCGCTCACGTTTTTTTTCTCCCAAATTTGGCGACGAAAATCAATCAAACTTTTTTAGCTTCGATATATATTTTTCCACCCCAAATACGTAGAGTCGTTGCGTTATCCACCCAAACAAAGCTATTACAATGTTTGGGTTTGTTCAGGTCGAATACATATCTTCGCTGCGTCAGTCAATCCAAATGACGTTGAAGTTTGAATCGTAGCAACGCAAATGAATTTTATTTCATTTTCCAAATTTCCTTCGGCAGATCACACAAACATTTTTTAGGATTATTATTTAGCGATCTACAACCTAAATGTGCAAAATAGGATTTTGCATGTCGATGAAAATAAGAAATTGAAAAGAACTTTCGTTGCATTTCAACGCTGCGAACTTGAACAGTGTCAGTTTACGGTGAATTTATAATTTCGTGGCATTCCAACCGGCATTCCGCAGCAAGCTTCAACACCACGAAAATTTGAAAACTCAATTTTTTTTTGGCTTTTCTTTCGTATAATTGTTATGTATGCGTTGGGAAAGTGAACGTGAGCGCGGTAAACGGTTGAGGCGAGTCCTTGCAATAAACCATGTCGTCAAATGAGCGACTGTTTCAACTCCAGCGTCGTTAGGAGAAAGCTATTAAGTCCGACAACAGGTATAAGTTGTGTCGTCGGTGCATACGCGGTGTCGGTGAAAATATATATTACGGCACTCCGATTAGTTAATTAAAGATCATTTCGTTTTGTCGTATAATAGCTCACCGGACAAGCCGATAAATCCATCTCGATCGGCCTCAAAAATAATACGTATACGAGTCTCGTTGATTAATGTTTATCGCCCGTCTATGAAACTCGTTATTACATTCGAGTGGTCATAATCGGACTCCTCGTCTCGTGTGTACTTTCGCGAAATATTTATGCGGAAGGACGAGAACCTTGAGGTGCCGATTTTTTGGACCCTTATTTGGAAATCTATAACCTAAATATGCAAGACATGATTTTGGATAATAAGGAAAGTAAGAAAATAAAGAAAATAACATCGAATAATCGTTGGCTTCGAACGACGCGTAGTTCGACACTCTTCAATTCTTCTTAAAACTTTTTAGGACCTTAATTTAGATATCTAGAACCTAAATATGGAGGGCATAATTTTGGATGATGACGAAAATAATGGAATAAGTTTTTTTTAAAGAGGTCTCATAGCATTCCAACGATACAAACTTCAACACTCCATTCTTCTTGAAACTTTTAGGACCCTTATTTAGAGATGTACAATCTAAATATGTTGAACACTATCTTAGATTGTAACGAAAATAAGGAAATAGAAAAATAGTAAAGAATTCGTTGCATTCCAACAATGCGAACTTCAACACTCTATACTTCTTGAAACATTTTAGGATCTTTATTTAGAGATCTAGAATCTAAATATGCTAAACACGATTTTTGAATAATAACGAAAATAATAAAATTAAAAAATAAAATCGAATTTTCGTTGCATCGCAACGATACGAGCTTTAACACTCTATTCTTCTTGAAACTTTTTGGGACCCCGATTTAGACATCTACAATCTAGGCAAAGCACCGTTTTGGATGATAACGAAAATGAGGAAATAAAAAGTTCGAAACAATTTCCGTCCCATTCCAACGACGCGAACTACAACAATCCATTGTTCTTCAGACTATTTAGTATCCTTATTTAGATATCTACAACCAAGATATGCAGAACACGATTCTGGATAACAACGAAAATAAGGAAATACCAAAATACAAAAGAATTTTCGTTGCACTTCTTTAACAAAAAAATAATCAAATAAACTAGAATTTTCGTTGCATTCCGACGATGCGAACTTAAACACTCCATTCTTCTTGAAACTTTTCTAGGACCCTTATTTAAAGATCTAGAATCTAAATATGCAAAAGACGATTTTGGATAATAACGAAAATGAGGAGATGAAAAAATTAAAAAGAATTTTCGTTGCATTCCAACAATGCTAACTACAAAACGCCATTCTTCTTTAGGCTATTTGGAATTCTTATTTAGAGATCTACAATCTAAATATGCAAAATACGATTTTGCTTAATGACGGAAATGAGAGAAAAGAAGAAGTTTCGTCGCATTCTGACGATGCGAACTTCAACCCTCTATTCTCCTTGAAACTTTTTACGACCCTTATTTAGGGATCAACAATCTAAATATGCTAAACAGAATTGTAAGAAACGAAAAATATTAAATAAAAAAAGACAGCATGTTCGTTGCATTCGAACGACGCGAACTCAACACTCCATTCTCCTTAAAACTATTTAGGGCCCTTATTTAGAGACCTACAACCTAAATACACAAAACAACATTTCCCTTAAGGGGTCTTTTCACTTTAGACCCTAAAAAAGGACTATTTTCATGAATTTTGTTGATAGGTTTATATTATAGATATTGATGTAAAAGTTAAAATACATTTAAAAAAATTTTTTCATTTATCAAGTCACTATTTATAGACGAAAATGGTAGTTAAAAAAATGTCCTAAAGAAATTGTGGGTCTGCGCTGTTGATGAAAACTCGGAGATGGATCATCCGAAACAAAAAAAACAAACGGTTTTAGATAAAGTATGTTAATTTTTCGAAAAAACAAAAAAAAACGTTTTTTTCACTGTTTTTGGCAAAGAAATACTATATATCAAAATTTACAAAAATCCTTCATATGCGCTATAGCTATAGTTGTAAAGAATATGTGGTTAAAATTTCATAAGGATCGGTTCGGTAGTTTCGAAGATTTTATCAATAAGCCGTCGAAAAACGTTGTTTCGAGAAAAACGCGTTTAAAGTTTGTTTGGCTTACACAAATCAATTTTTTTCAAATGTATGTATTTATACGGAATACTTAAAAACAATTTTTTAAATGTATTTCGAAAGTGTATTTATTAAGTGTAACAACTTTGTATCAATATCTATAATATAAACCTATCAAAAAAATGCATGAAAAAATAGCCTTTTTTCTAGCGTCTAAAGTGAGAATACCCCTTAATAACAAAATAGAAAAAAATAGAAATAATGTTCGCGGCGTCCCAACGAGGCGAACTTCAATGCCGTACTTCCCTACAATAAAAATCACTGGCTTTTAGAAAATAGTTGCATCCACGATTCGTGGATAAATCATAGTTGGGCTTTCACCGTTCACCTTGTCAATCGTCTGGGGCCTGAGCGAAGAATTTCGCAACGACTGGGACACACACTCCGACAGGGGATCAGCAGTACGCGAGGCTAAAAATTAGCGACGATATAGTTTTGCAAGATATCGAGGAGACATCGAGAAGCGAAAAAAAAAACGAGGGATACAAAGAGAAGTGGCAGGGTTTTATTTGTTCGTTCGCGAGCGTGTCGCCTCGGCGGTCGATGCGGTGAAAGAACGCGGGAGAGTTCTCGGGGCTCTCTCGGTGCTGCAACATGCCTCACGAGAAAATTCCCGCGGATCGGTATCGCGCAAACACCGCATACGTGTGTATATGCATTTACTCTCCTCTCGCGATTCTTCGATATGTGTACACACACGAAGGCACAAAGTATCGAGGGAGCGTGCAAGTCGTGTGGGCACACGGGTTGTTGATCCGGTATTCGCTTTACCCCGTGAAGCGAACCGGCATCGCGTCGCGAGCCGAACTATTTATACGTTTCTGCCGATAAGTCACGTTCGATTTAAAATAATTCGGCTGACTGTACCGGACACCATGGCGAGTGCTGTGAGCACTCAAAGCGTTACGTCGCAGTACAAAATAATGTTGTCCTTTTTCTTTCATTGTTTCAAATGATGTATGACGAAAATCGTATACAAAAATAATTATATGCGATTTTTTTATTTATTTATTTTTTTCATCTTTAGAGTTCATTTTTCGCAGCGCTTCCGAGCGCTCTGAAACGCACGAAATAGCCTGGACAGTGACAGCGGCAATGTATAGTTGTTTAGTCCAGTCGTACAAAAAATATACAACGACCCGACTGAAGACCTACTATCAAGATGTCTCGGTGGGTATACACAGAATTCAAATGAGAGCATCGATTGCGTCGTGTAGACGATAGCTCCTAAATCAGTCTCAAACCTTTAAGGGGCCAGTACACTTTGAAAATTTCAAAAAATCTAAAGCAAGCAAGTCTTGACGAAATCGACGATGATGAGCAATCGAAGGGATTTTGTACGGTGCAGGAATTGCCGATTGAGTTTAGGTAAGAGTTTTTCATAGGTGAAACTTCAAACGCGTTTTTCTCGAAACAACGTTTTCAAAATCTAGCTCCATCGTATCTCTAAAACCGATAAACCGATTCTCTTGAAATTTGAACCACATATTGTAAACATGATTCGCAACAAGATGACCCTCGATGGTTTTAAAATTTTGATTTTTACTCTTTTTTTGCGAAAAACTGCAAAAAAACGCGTTTTTTTTAACGGGTTACCCCCACTTGTAGCGAAAAAACGGCCTTTTTCATGAATTTTTTTAAAGAAAACTACAAAACTTTTTTAATCGATCAATATACCATCTTAAAGAACACATCTTGAAGAACTTTCAGTAATTTTTTTATTGAAAAATATTACATTGTTTAGTGGCAAATGGCCGTCAATGAAATAATGTTTTTATATACACGGTTTGCGGTGACCAACATTGCGGCGAAGTGGATCATCTGAAAAAAAAATGCGGATGGATTTAGTCAAATATAGGTATAAACTAGTCTTTAATCGAAGGATTTTAAAAAATATTCATTTTTCACAAAATGGCGGACAGTCAAAGTTAATGGTTCGATTTTAACGAAAAAAAAACGGCCGTTTTTTGGCTATAAAACGTACATTTTTTTTTTTTCGAAAAAAAAAAACGAACGAGTAAAGACTACATTTTTATGTATTAAATAAGCCTGCAAAATTTCAAGAAGATCGGTTCATTAGTGTTCGAGTAATCTTGATCACCGACTTCAGAAATGCCATTTTGAGAAAAACGCGTTTAAAGTTTCAATTTCAGTTTACACGAAGAAAATATTTTTTTTTGTAAACTTACATAGTCATCTATTCCGGGCATCAAAAAAAAACTGCACTTCAAATTGCACTTCAAAAAAATGCAATAAAAAAAATCGATTTTTTCAAAATCGCAAGTGGGGGTAACCCCTTAATTCTTTTTTCGTTTTTCATCTGCCATTTTTTTATTTTTTGATGAAACTTTATATCCGAGGGTCATTTTGTCGCTGGTGTCATGCTGAATTTGATGAACTTTGATTTTTTTGTTTCAGACAAGCCGTTGCCGAATTGTGATGGAGCTACCTATTTTTGAGGCGTTACGTTAAACTATACTTTTTGTACTTGAAAATGAAAAATTTTTTTTTCACGCATTTCAAGACTTTATTCATCAAGCCCAACAACTTTTATGTTCATATCTTTGATAAAATCCTCAAAAAAAAAATCGCGAAAATAGCCTTTTTTCGTGGCTCCAAAGTGGACTGGTCCCTTCATCCCGCGGACGCTATGTGTCACGCCGTCTGAAAACATCTACCGCAACCCGTTTAGAAGGCTATACCATACCGCCGCCATTTTTTAAAACTAATTTTAAAAAATACGATGTAACAGCCAAAAGTAGTAATAAAACATACCAAATGTCTAAAAAATGGCGAAAAAATCTTTCCTTTAGGAAAAAAAATCATGAAAATCAGCGATTTTTCCTCGCCTAAAGGTATCTTTAGGCGAGGAAAATCCCCTCTAAACGCGATGTGATCAAAACCAAGTTCTTTAAATTGGAAAAGCGCATCATTCTCGCAGTTGTCATCCGATTCACAAGAAATGTTAACTGCTAAACATACTGACGGCACAGTGTCTGTATAGATCTCTGATCTATCCGTTCTCAGATCGATTCACAACAACCGTAAATCATTATATCCCTATGTACACACCGAAATGATGTTTGTCGATCAACATCCTTTACAGCAACAAATTCTCGACCAAAAAAATTCATATTCGAAAAAGGCGTAAATACATATTGCGAGAAATGTCGCGAGTACGGTGAAGGATGAAAAATGCATTACCATTATTGTTTTATCGCCAGTGCGATCGGCCTTGGTAAAATAAGGACAACCCTCGTTGAACGGTACTTTGGACAATTGAAAGATGCATTATCGAATAAGCGCATATCACCGATTTCGTCCGTGCGATTCATAATCGTATTCTATTTTTAGCGTACCCCTGCTATTACTGTATTGCATGTATGTATACGACGTGTGTGTATATACATACATACATACATACATACATACATACATACATACATACATACATACATACATACATACATACATACATACATATATATATATATATATATATATATATATATATATATATATATATATATATATATATATATATATATATATACAGGGTGGACCATTTAACGTGACCACCCCAAATATCTGCGTTCCCCTTAGAGTGACGAAAAAAAGTCAGGAGGTTATTTGATTGATTTCGAAGGGCTGATACAGTGGTGAAAAAATCATTTTTGTCGAGGTCATAGTTTTTGCGTTCTTAAGGTAGTACCTCCACAGAAGAGTCGAATTAAGAAATGGTTAAAATTTGACATATATGTTATTCAATACATTATCCAAACATCTGTGCAATTTGAATAAGTTTGACCACCCCAAACCTGAGATATTTACACTTAAAGTTGGCTTGGTTTACACGCAACAAATGCGTTATGATGGCCAAACAGAGCATCATTAATTTTACCGTCAAAACTAAAATTAAGAAATTGATAAAAAACGAGGATAAGCTAGAGTAAGATATCACGAATAATGTGAAAAAAAATGAGAATGATTCACCATCTAGTTTCCAAGATATAACCATGAAAAGCCCTCACAATTTTGGTGCAAAGCCTGGCAAAGCCTGGCAAAGCCTGGAAAAAAAACAATTGGGGCAAAGCCTGGACAGTCCCGGCAAAAAGTTTACTGGCAATGGTAGATCAAAAACACAATATAAAATATATTTTACGGCAATAAATGATATCCATCGTATTATCTACTAATACCGAGTCAATATTGCGTAGTTTTTAATTTTATTTATTACTAATTAAACCAATTATCAATCTTTTAAACATGAACATGGTTTGTAAACTTTTGGTTGAGATTTTCGCGGAGGAACTACCTTAACCCTTTGAAGCATGCATTTGTCTTTACGTGCACGCTTTTTTGCACATTCGTTATTGATGACACGCGCTACGTGAAAAATAAAAATGTAATAGGTATGTTTTAGTAGTTATTGAAGTCCTAGAAACCTCGAAACGCATTTACAACTGCCACAGTTAATTTAAAAACACTTTTGAATCATTAAAATTTGAATTGAATTAGGTGTAACACCAGTGTTACACTATGCCGCGAAGGGTTGAGGTCATCAATGGTTTTTCAAATGGGATCATGTTTTGTTATTAAGACATAGCTGATATTAAGACGAATCCAACTACCTGTGATATCATGACCTTGAAATGATTTTTCACCAAAATATTTTGGGTTTGTTTGGGCTTGGTTGGGTGTGTTTGAGTTGGTTTGGGTTTGATTGGTTGTGTTTGGGTTTGTTTTCGTCACTCTAAAGGCAACGGAGATATTTGGGGGGGGGGGGGGTGACGTTAAATAGTCCACCCTGTATATAGGTCGTGTCGTCGTTTCAATGCAAGACGTTCCGCACGTAGTAGTCGTCTCGTTCCCTCTCTCTCTCTCTCTCTCTCTCTCTCTCTCTCTCTCTGTCATAATCGTCGATCGAATAACAGGACGAGGTGTCCGATAGAATGGAGGCGCCCGTGGCAATAGTTCCGTGCGCAATACGGTACTTGAAAAATCTGCGTGCTCTCCGTCTCGTCCAAGACATTATTGTGTATGAAAAAGCCCGAGACACTCATCGTGCTACCATCGCGCTATGAACACACACACACACGCACACACACACACACACACACACACACACACACACACACACACACACACACACACGCACGCACGCACGCACGCACGCACGCACGCACGCACGCACGCACGCACACACACACACACACACACACACACACACACACACACACACACACACTCGTGTAACCCTCGAGACTCAAACGTATGAAGAATGATAGGGGGGATAAAACGTAGTCCGCAGCGAGCCACATGCCTTCATATGAGGCCCCACACTATGATGCTATTTACGGTTTGTTCACAAAATCATCATCTTTTTACAATTTTTCGGTACTACACGCGCAGCAAGGTATCCAACGAATGGCCGTGCAAAAATGTGGTGGGGAGCCCCCAGTTCCTACGACACCCCTGTAGGGATTTCATAGGGACGCCGCACGTAGTCCACATTGGAATCCAAGGTTGTTATTGAGGTTTTGTTATTTGAAATCCTCAACCGGAATTTGTTGGATTTCCCGAAACAAAAATGATATTGAAGTTCGCAGAGTTGGAACGCAACGAAAGTTTCGTAGCGCAATTGTTTGGGGCACATTTAGCCCTTCAAGATCGCTCAAACGTTTTTCAGAATCCTTTTTAGAGACATTCAGCCTCAATATGTAAGCAAAGATTCTGGATGACAATGAGAATGAGGAAATAAAAAAATTAAAAAGAATTTTCGTTGCTTTGCAACGATGCAAACTTCAACATCGAAAAAAATATCCTCTCGCGACTACGTGCACAAATTTATCGGAGGTTCCCAAGATGCACCCACATCTCTATAGTGATTTGTTGGGGACACCGCAGATGGGGAGTCCTCATTGGGATTCAATTGGATTCTGCACTGTTCCCCAATGAACGTCGCTTGAGAATTCTCACCAGGTTCGAATCGAAAATATGTATAAAGTCACGAGAAAAAACTCGGCGTGTTGGAGCATAACCTGCACGCTTCGTGAGCTGGTACGTGTGTAGTGAAATTATATCAAAGTGCAGTAAAATAAATAATAAACGATTATTACAGTGGGTTTCTGTGATGTTATTCAATCCGATTTTTGAAATATACATTTTCAAGTGATTTATGCTTTTGTGAGATAACATTTATACTTTCTTAAGATCCACTCATTTATAATATTAAAGTTTGCATCGTTGGAATGCAAGGAAAATGATTTATTCCAAGTCGCTTCATTTTTTTTTGCCGATTTAGGCTGTGAAAATCACTGAAACGTTTTTACGAATTTTTATTACAGATTCACGACTTCAATTTGCAAAGAAAAGGCTTTGGATAATAATCAAAATAAAGGAATGGAAAGTGTACGAAAAATTCGTTGCATTCCAACGATGCAAACGTCAACGTCATATTATATCACAGTGCAGTAAAATAAATAACAAACGATTATTACAGTGGATTTTCAGTGATGTGATTCAAATCGATTTCTAAGGTATACTTTTTTGAGCGCTTAATACTTTTTTAAGATAAGATTCACTCATTGTGTTTATCCATATCCCACCCGCTAGAAAACTGTCATAACCCGAAAATTCTGTTGTGAGAAAAACGCATTAATTTTTTTTCACTTTCGCGAGGCGACTGTGACGTCAATATCGATCTAAACTAGCCTGTAATTATTTTTTTGGTGAAATTCATTAAATTTTTTGAGGGTTGTAAATAATAAGCAACCAATTGCAATAAACATCCGATCCGTGTTAAGACAGTTTTTTAGAGCATAAGGGATATTATGTTTGGAGACTTCACCCTACAGAATGCGATAGAATCCATCAAGAATCGTATCGGATTCTGTTCGATAATGTGGGAATCCTTTAGGATTCAGATCGGATTCGTAAATTGTATCTCAATGGGGAATCTCAATTAGAATCAAATGTAGAAGCGTGACGTTTTAGTATAGGGATCCAATGCGATGGCCCATTGGAATCCTACCAGGAAATAGGGACAAGTATGGGAATCCAATTGGATCTCGACGACAATTTCTGCACGGATGTTCATGTACCATAATTCGTTTTTGTTCGCGAGAATCATGCGGAATCGTTGCGCAAAATACTCACTCCATACCACAATACTGCTTCTTTCTCCATAATGCTAATTGTTATAACATTTTTTGATGATTAGAATCGTTAAAAAAAAATAAACTTCCGACCGCTTTTAGGTACGGTGCCAATTCCACGTGTTTACCATTCAATGTAAATGCATATACTATAGTTTCATCGTAATATAGTATTGTAGTCAACATCGTAGTACTGTTCTCTCTCTCTCTCTCTCTCTCTCTCTCTCTCTCTCTCTCTCTCTCTCTCTCCCTCTCTGTCGTCCTGCAACAACCGTTCGCTCTTTGTCCGCTCAGCTGCCTCCTGCTAACAGTGATTCTCAACCCGTTGAAAAAGACAAGGAAGGAAGCGTATGCACTAGAAGTTTGTCAGAAGCTCACACTGTTTGGGCTAAGTTTGCAACAAATTTGCCATTTGACGATTTCAGAATCGAAGAAACGATGAAAATGTGAACCGCCCTCTGCGTTTGAGCCACTTGCGGTTTTCAGAGTCTGAGATGCAATCACCTGCGCGTGCGAATGTCCTATGTAGTTCGTTCAATGAAAGCCCTCATAGAACCCGGACACTCTTTGAGCATGATGTTGAAGTTTGCATGGCTGGAACGCAACGACAATAAACTATTTTTATTTGTTCGAATTTTTTTTACCTGTAAAAATCATTAAAACGTTTTGACGTATGTTTATTGAAGATTTAAGACCGCAATTTGTAAAAAAGAAGCCTTTGGATAAGCATCAAAATAAGAGAATGAAAAATGGATTAAAGAAAACGTCGCATTGCAATGATGCAAACTTCGAAGTTACCTTTGAGCGGGCTGAAAACGTATTAATATTTACGCCCGTTAAAACTGTTCTTCCGCCGATAAAAATAAATATTGAGATGTTGACAGTTTACAGAAATATCAAGATGTCAACTAGCAGTTTTTTCATAAAAATTAATGCTTTATTGAAAAAAGAAATCATTCCCAATGCTGTCAAACGTTTTCAAACTGTTGTATGATCAGTTCCTAATGATTCTGCAAGTTCAGCTACCGTCTGACATGAGTCTTCATGAAGTGTAGATGTAGTTTTCATTTGTTTTTAATTGAGATTCAATTTAACTTTGTAACAATTGGATTCAGCACTCTTCCTCAATGAACTGAAGTTCCCCAATGAAGTTACCCTGACATGAACCTTCGTGAAGTGGAGATTTGTATTTATTTTGTTTTCAATTGAAATTGTTTGTTAGATTTAATTTAATTTGGGATTATTAATTGTTAACAAACGTGGTGTAAGTACACAGCGATTAAGTAACGATTAAAATAACTCAAACGATTAATTCAACGACTCCCTATGTGCAGTGTATACAACGATTTTGGATCATCTCACCTTAATCACTTATGATGCAGTTATGCCTCCCATTCAACACATCAAAATTATTTTTGAAGCGTCTAAACCAATCTCTGCATGAGTGTTATCGACAAAGCATCGTCGCCGTAAGTCTCAACAAGAATTCTGTGTGTAAGTCCCAACAAGAATTCAGTGTGCTTCAGCTGCAGATTTTTTTGAAATAAAGAAATGCGTAAAATTGCTCGCAAATACTCTTTTTTGGCACAAAATTTGACATGCTTAACACTATGAACAAAAAAGTTGTTTACACTTCGGCGAAATGACATAAACTGAATATCAAGCTTGCTTATAGTACTCCTTTATAGATGCGTTACCATCTTAAGGGGAGGGTAGGGGTTTCAGCGTGAAAAAAAAATACTTTTTTGCGAATTTTTTTCATCTATATGGATAAATTTATTGAAACCTTTTGTACGTTGTTAAGTGTCATTTCAAGAACATTTTGTGCAATTTGTACGCCAAAATATCCACAAACAAGCCGGCAACAAAGCTTTTCCAAGAACGCCTTTGGAAAAACACGATTTGCGGTGTTCACTGTATCTCAGCTAGAAATTATCCGAAATCAAGTACCATTAAAATTTAGTCAAAGTATCATCAAATCCTCCCCCAACGGTCTTCGATTTTTTTTTTCATTTCTAAATTTTTGGTGGTCGTGTAAAGTGAAAGGTGCTATTTTTCACGAAAAATTCCGTCATTTTGGGGGTGGAAAACCCCCTCAATGTAAAAAAAATCTCAAACTAACCGTTGGGGGGAGGTATTTTATATGTAAAAAGTGTGTACCAAGTTTGAAATAAATCGGTCGTGTAGTTTTCGAATGGCAGTGAACACGGACTTTGAAAAAGTGGTTTCGAGAAAAACGCGTTTGAAATTTAGAGAAGTCGGAGCTACAGTGTTAGAGGAGCGGGACTAAATAGTCAATAACTTCGAGAGTTTTGCTCTGATTGACTTGAAATTTTGGGATTATATTCTCGAAATGTTTAACTATAAGAAAAGACAAAAAAAATCGATTTTTCAAAAGTGCAAACCCCTACCCTCCCCTTAAGCTACACGCACGCAGTTGGTAATGCCATCAGTTGGAAAACAGCGAAAACTTATTCAACGTCCTAACCCATATCCATAGTTTTTAATGCTCTACCATGAAGTTCAACCAGATCTAAGGCGGAAACCAAAGTTCCTTGTCAGTTTCGGTCATTTTCAAGCCTGATCGATAACGCGAATTGATCATACCGAGAGTTATAACGTCAGCTCCGATTTTTTCATTCAACGAATCTTTCCGACTGGCTACCGAACTAGGTATACATGGCCAATCAATCAATCGATTTTCGTCACTCTACCAAATGCGAGACGGATTGAGTGTAATCCCCGCGGGTCGAAGTCGATTATCGCGTCCATTAAGCTCGAGGAAATTGATCCTTAGGAGCGGTCTCGGGATTTGTTTAAATCTACGCTACCGGGTCCTTTCATTGAGAGGATAATTCTAGAGGAGTCTCGTCGCAAATCTCGCCAATGGAAGATCGTTGTCAATGGAGCTTTTCACCTCGCATTGCCAATCTGTCCGACTTCATTGCGCACGCGACGTAACGGTAATCCGGAGGGTTGGCCATTTTTAAGTAACTTTGGCAGAGCAAACAAAATGATATGTTTACCAATGGGGGTCAATAAGTATGAACGGAAATGTTTGGCTCCAAACAGAGCTCAACACTGCGAGTCTCTTTTGGCGCATCGAAGCACGCGTTAATTGTTCGGGAGTGACGCATTTCCATCTGAGAATACTATTCGTTGAAATATCTTTTCCACGGGGTACACTTGCGCGTAAGAGTGGAACATGAATTTTCCTATGGAAGGCGGTATTCTTTTTCGATGAAATAAGATATTCGTTGAAGTTCAATGTATGGTATTGCAGTGAATGAAAAAGGCTAATTAAAGGGTTTGCGTGAGCGTGGAATTTACTTTACTTTTGAAAATGGCGACTTTTTTATTGTATAGTTCTATAGTCGAGAGTTTGAAGGGGTAAGGCTACTGCGAGAATGTCAACAAATCGATAGTCGCTTGAGGCCACTCAAATTGAAGAGGTAGGTCCAACATATGGTGCAGAAATCGAGCAGTCAAGGTAATTTTATGATTACAACGATAGTTAGTAAAGCTCTAAACGCATTTTTCTCGAAAGTATGTTTTTAAAAAGGGTGTACACGATTTCTCGACATCTAATGAACGGATTGACTTGAAATTTGATACACTTGTTCAGCGCAATGGTAGTTTAGTCTCGACCGACGTTTTTCTTCTCGATTATTTTTGATTATTTATTAGCAACTATCGTGTCATTTTTCTTCGAAAAATCGAAGATAAAAATTTAAAAATGCGTTTTTCATGCTTGAAACGCGATAACAAAAAAAGCTCGGTTAAGTCTTAGCCAATATTATCTATTTTCATGTTTAAAAAATTCTTTTTTGTTTCAGATTAGCCGGGTGGCCAAAATCAAGTACACTGTTCAACCTCTCACGTTTAAAGATCGTTCACGATATTGTTTACAACTTCTTTAATTATTAGTATTTCTTTTATGAATTTTGATACACAACTTTGTTAATAAATGTCCGAACACAACGAATAAATGTCTAAACGATTTTTCAATCATCTGAGTCCTTCAAATTTTTTTTTAATAACCCTGATTTACGGGTCGTCCCAGTAGTCTAATCCCTTAAGTTTGATTTGCGAAAAACATTTTGTAAAAATTCAAACAATGGGTGTCAATTGTATCTCAAAATCTATTCGTGCGGTTCACTTCAAATTCGCACAGAGCACGGTGTATACTTTTGTGTACTTTTTGTGTACTTTGTGTGTACTTTTTGTGTACTTCTTATATCGTATGACCGGATGATACGTTTATCCATTTGTTAATTCCAAATGAGTGAAGTTGTTTTTCAACGGAACCAATTGGGACATTTAGTTGAAGTAAACATATAATTTCCTTTTCTTGGTTCGTCTCTCCGCAGAAAAATGATTTTCAATCATGGTGTCGAAGTTTGCATCGTTGGAATGCAACGAAAGTTTTATTTTGTATTTTTATTTCCTTATTTTTATAAATACTCAAAATCTTTTTTTTTGAGGTTTGGGAAAACTGGGTATGAGTATCTAAAAAAATGGTTGAGAGATTTTCGTAGACAAATTCTACTAAAAGAAATCCAAGTTATTCGGAAATATTCATTTCCATTGGATTCCAACAATGCAAATTTCATTCTCGTTTCTCAATTACCTCTTCATTTACTCACGACGTTGAAGTTTGCATCGTTGCTACGCAACAAAAATGAATTTTTCTTTCATTCCCCAAATTTCCTTCGGCAGATTCGAGCTACGAAAATAACGCAAGCATTTATTAGAATTGTTATTAAGGGGTCTTCTCACTTTAGACGCTAAAAAAGGCTATTTTCATGATCTTTTTTTGATAGGTTTGTATTATAGATATTGATATAAAAGTTGTTACACTTAATAAATACACTTGCGAAACACATTTTTTTAAATTATTTATTTATTCAAGTCACAATTTATATACAAAAATAGTAGTTAAAATTTTTTTTTTTTAAATGTAGGTCTGCGCTGTTGATGAAATCTCGGAGGTGAATCATCCGAAACAAAAAAAATTAAACGGTTTTAGATTCCGTATGTTAATAGCTATAGTGCATATCATACGATTTTTTATATATGCAAAAATAACAAAATGGCGGATGCTTTTTCGAAAAAAAACTTGTTTTTTCACCGTTTTTGGCAAAAAGAATTGGTAAATATGAAAATTTAAAAAGATCCCTGATATGCGATATAGCTATAGTTTTAAAGAATATGTGGTTAAAATTTCATAAGCATCGGTTCAGTACTTTCGAAGATTTTATCAACAAGCCGTCGAAAAACGTTGTTTCGAGAAAAACGCGTTTATAGTTTACTTGGGTTGTATAAATACATAAAAAAAATAGTTTCCATGTATTTCGAAAGTATATTTATTAAGTGTCACTTTTATGTCAATATCTATAATATAAACCTATAAAAAAAATCATGAATATAGCCTTTTTTAGCGTCTAAAATGAGAAGACCTCTTAAGCGATCTACAACCTAAATCTGTCAAATAGGTTTTTGAATATTAATGAAATTAAAAAAAAGAAAAGAATATCGGTTGCATTCCAACGTTACGAACTTCAGCCCCACATTTACTCGCCCAATTGGTATTGTAAACACATTACCGAACAATTCAATTACGCCGAACAATACGTTTCTTTCGCCCGGAGGAATTCGTCACAAGAATGATATTTCCGGAGGAAAGAAATATTTCAGATTGCACACTCGTCGGATCACGAGGGAAAAATAACACGCTTCGTACCGCAAAATCAAGTACAGCATAGGTAGTAAATTGCGTTATCATTATCAGATAATTAAACGCGTAGCGTGAAACTTTTCGTGCATCGGTTCCGTGTGTGACCGACGTAATCAGCGAGTAGGTGGGACAATTATGGGGAAATAGATGTCCGGTGGTTCATTAATTACCGGTTTATCTCGACCGGGGAGGGACGCACAAATTGCTCGTTACGTTTGCAGCTATTTTTTTTGCCCTTCATAGTCGCTTGCTGCTGCGCGTTACCTCGGCGTGAATATGAAAATCGTCTGCTACACAATGAAGACAGCGCACGTGAGCGCCTCATGGTCATCGTCTGCGCCATGTGGAGAGAAAAAGAAGAATTGTCGACGAGGACTTGAAAAATTTCCCTATGCATTAGGAAACGAGGGCAAGGGAAAGACGATATTGAAGTTTGCACACTGAGAAAAAGAAATCGTTGAATGTGCAAAATGCATTTTGTTGTGTCGAAATTTTGTTGTTTTAACAGTTGCTCAGACATGCTGAATAAGCTACAGTTCACACCACTAAAACTATCAGTTAGATTAACAAAACGTTTGTTATGCCAATCAAAAATCAAGTTGAACGTATTTAAAGTTACATTTTGTTAAACCAACTGAATTTTGGTTGGATGAACGACTTTTTTTTCAGTGCATCGTTCGAACGCAACGAAAGTTCCGAAGTTCAATTATTTTTTGGCAAATTACGCCTCCAAAATAGTTGAATTTTTTTCATAATCCATTTGGAGATCCTCAGCCTAAATATCTGAGGAATTTTTTCGGATGATAATGAAAATGAGGCAATGAACTAATAAAAATGAATTTTTGTTGCATTCCAACGATGCAAAGTTCAACATCGCAGGTAAAGCTGGGCTTTGCGATGGGTTCGAAACGAATGTTATTACTGGCGTATCAATTTGGTTATCATTCGTACAGTGTGGGAAAATTTAATTTCTTGAGGCATGTTGGCATGAGATCGACCCCCTCTCAGGTACTTCCGTGTTGCTCTTCCTACTTGGTAGTCGAAGAGACCATTAAATCTCAAGGGAGAGAAAAACAGAGAGAGAGAGAGAGAGAGAGGTCGACAGGCATAGAGTGGGACGGCAAGCAAAGGAGAAAAAGGAAGGCAGAGAGGGACGAAGGGAAAGTAGGATAGGGATAGAAGGGAGAATCTCAACCCTCGAGTAGGGCGGACCAGCCAGCTTCCGTGAAACAATCTCCCAACCCTTGGGTGCGAGTTTTGGTTGCCCCTTCCCTGCTTGCCTTTGCGGAACACTCTCTCCCTCTCTCTCTCCCTCTCTCTCTCTCTCTCTCTCTCTCTCTCTCTCTCTCTCTCTCTCTCTCTCTCTCCCCTCTCTCTTACTTTCCATCACTCCCTATCACTCTTACTCTCTATCTCTCTTTCTTTCTCCCTCTCTCATTCTCCCCTCTCCTCTCAATCCTGCCATTGCTGTACCTCTACTTGCCAAGTGCCTAACTATATACTACGAGGCCTCAGCATCCTATTGAATCAATAAATAGCTATTACCTGCGGCACTACCAGCTCCCTGCGCCGCTTGCCAAAATCGGACCCACTTGTCATATTACTCGTTCTATCCTCGCTCGATAACCGACTCGTCACTAGACTCGGATACGGAAATAAATTCCACTCTTTAACGGTGACAGTTGTAACGACTTGACGTTTTATTACAACTGTTGATACTTCGTTTACACGACGTTGAAATTTGCATCGTTGAATTGCGACAATATTTATTGATTTTTTAAATTTTTTCATTTTTATCATTATCCAATGATTTTTTTAACAAATTAAGGTCGTAAATTTCTAATAAAAGTACGTAGAAACGTTTGATTGATTTTCGCAGCGTAAGCCGGGCTAAAAGATTTGAGTCATTGGAAAGAATTAATTTCCGTTGTGTTCCGACGATGCAAACTTCAACGTCATTTGTCCACCCTTAAATTGATTGAGAAACAGTTTTTTTTTTTTCGTTTTTAAGCCTCCAATTTAATTAGTGTAATTTTTTCCTTTTTAACCCTTCAGCTGCATTGGAGAGAAGTTGTTTATTTTTTTTGTCCTTGAATTGATTGACCAGATTTTTTGGAGCCGCCGTTAAATTTCATTACTCTTTTTTGTCCTTTTTGTCCCCGAATCGGATTAGAAAAATCGATTTTTATTCCTGATTCGCCAATACAATGAGACCCCATTGTTAGACTCTCAACATGAAGTCGAAGTTCGCAACGCTGGAATGCAACGAGAATTCTTTTCTATTTCTTATTTTCATTATTATCCAACATCCTATTTTGTAGTTTTATGTTGCAGATCGGTAAATAACAAACCTAAAAAATGTTTGCGCGATTTTCGTAACTCAAATCCGCCGAAGGAAATTTTTTAGAAAAAAAAAGCATTTCCGTTCCATCGCAACGATGCAAACTTCAACGTCATCTCATGAGCCTCCTTTATTTTACCGATTTAACCCCTTAATCACTTTAGAGAGATCGAAATTTTTGCCTTCAAATGGAGTAAAAATGTTTTCTCTTCATCTGTTGTCGTTCAATTATACTGGACATATTTCGTTATTTTTTTCCTCAAACTGAATTAGAAGAGTCGACTTTTATTTTTTGCCTTCAAATTTAATGAGCTACAATTTTGAGAAAAACTTCCCCAAATTGAAACCGACTAGGTTTGTTTTATAAATTGTGGTTGGGTTTTTTTTATGAAAAAAAAAATTGAAATTTGTCCTACGAGTGATCACACTGGACAGCGTCCACACTTATTCGAGCAGACGAAGTGTAAGCAAAGCTCAAGAAAATTTATCCAAGAAACTGCTTGGAAGAAAAAAAAGAATCGTTTACACCAATTAATAAAAATTTAGGACCCATTTCACGGTATGGACGATCGTAAGAACGAATATCACAACGACCCAGGTAGGAAATCAAAAGGCTGACGATGGAAACAAGCTTGTGCGAGCCTTGTTTCACCGAGCCTGAGAGAGACAGACCTGGCCCAGGTTTCATTGCATCGTTTGGAGCAGCCTGGTACCAAGACTGGCTGCTTAGCCTAAACTCAGGGTTATTTCAAGCTTCATTCAGCCGGTGAATTTTGAGGCTGAAAAATCAAGGCTGGATGCAGGCTTGTTTCAGGTTGTGATAAAATAAAATAAGTTTAAAATAATATTTTTTCTGTACTGTTATGAAAAAAAAATTTAGCAATCAATTTGTCGGGTGCGAAGGCACGAAAAACGAAAGCGAAGGAGGCAGCTCAGAACATTTAAACATATGCTCTTATCGATATTTATGAGGTACACAAAAAAGTGTATACGAAAATAAAAGTACGCAATAAAATAAACTATTGTTTTTTAAAATATTTTATATATATATATTTTGTAACAAATAATATAACAAATAATAAATATATATAATAAATCAAATGAATTCTTTACAAATTTATTAAATTTACCCCAATGTAGAATATAGAAAACTAAAAACAGGCCTCATTTAGCCTCGGGAAGAGTTTGGGAAAAGCCTGGTCATAAATGCTCGTGAAGGCTTCATTAAGGCTCGTTTTGGGTCCTCTTGTTTCGTCGTTTCAGGCTTAGTACAGGCTTTTCTACCAGCCTTTGGTCAAGCCTGTGTGCAAGAGCCTGAAACCGCGTTATCATTCAGAGGTTGAGCTAGGCCTGAAGTCAGGCTGGTGCTCAGCCTGAATTAAAAAATGTGAGCCTTGTTTCAGAGCTTGGCGAGCCCTTTTTTGATCGTCAATTCCTACCTGGGGACATTTCCACGGAGGCCAATTTTGATAAGCTCCATTTAGATTGCCACGTAACGTGTCCGTAAAAAAAAAACATGCCTATAGATTTTAAAACACGGCTCGAAGTCGTGTGTAAACACGAATGTTCAACGCGTCGAAAAACACCTGTCAATAATTGTATTCGTAATCGCGAGCTATCGCGACAAATTTTATAGGCGTTCGCCCATCACAACGACACGATTCACCCAGTTGTTATTCGCATTTTTCGTATATTGGTTTACATTGACTTTCGCATAATGCACACCAATTTCACCCAAGCCCACGAGCACTGTGTTTGCCAAAAAAAAGAGAAAAATAAAAACACTTTATTCCGCAGAATATTTCTTCCCCCGCGAAATGATCCAAAACGCGTTTGTCCTTGGTACTTTCATCGTGTTGAAGTTTGCAACGGAATGCAAAAGAAACGCATTTTTTGACAGCCTGAGACTACAAAAATCACTGAAACATTTTTTACCATCCTCACTGGAAATCTATAGTCTGCATATGCCAACAACAAAAAATTTGGATCGTGACAAAAGTGAAGAAATGAAAACGTCGGAAAGAAAAAAAATTCGGGTGATTTTAAATATGAAAATAATTTTTTTCTCATTGCCAATTGTCTTTGGCAGAACAAAGCTACGGCAAACTTTTTTCTCGGATTCTCATTGGGGACCTACAATCTAAATCTAACGAGAATGATTTTTGATAGCGGTAACAATGGATAAGAAGGAAAACAAAAACACTTTCATTGCATTCCAACGATGCAAACTTCAACATGGAGAGGCGTAGGTATGACAGATGTGAGGCTGGAAGCCACACGCTCTAGGGTGCCTGCGAGTAGTCTATCAAAATAGCAAAGAATAGGAAGAGAAGGACCATCTCGTTGTGCTCGGAAAGAGACGAAAGAACATCTAGACAGCGTTATAACTCTCAAAGTATCAATTTTATGGCGAAAAACTTCAAATAAAGTTTATTGGAAATTCTATATTCTACAAATTTGGTTATTACCATTTTCAACGTTTCATCAACCGTTAACGGTATATTTAGCAATAACCAAGCAAAAAGTTTAACGCGCTATAAATAAAAATCTATGCACTATACAGAAAAAAGTTTCGAATGAAAGTTGTAAAGAGTTTTATTATCTACGAAAATGATCCCTACTATTTTTTTTGTACGATGCACGGTTCACGAGATATTTGATAAAATGTGTTGTCCTACACGGCGGCTAAGCCCCCCCCCCCCCCCCCCCATCCCACCAACTTACATTTACACTCAGGGGATACCCCCGAACATATTCCAACAAGAAAATCGGATGTGTGGAAAATTGCATTATGAACCTACTTTTTTGGCTCCGGCTCTTGGACTACGAGGAAAAAAATTCACTCGGCGTTCCAGATTGCGAAGAATTCTCGACGGCCTCGCGATTTAAAAAAATTCAGTACCGACGCGTGAGAAAATAAAAATAGAGTTTGTAAAGCGACGATAAAGTGGGAGTGTCTCATTGCTGCGTAATCAATAAGCGTTGATAAGGTGGCCGGGGAATTGTTGTGTTTTCCTGATAAACCGAATGGAATTTACAGTCCCGAGAGCTATAAAAAGAGCCAACCGAATTTGTACAAATGGCGAACGTGTGTGCACACAAGCACGTTTCTGCGACACAGAGAGGACAAAAAAGAAAGGTTTAGCGTCGACATATTTTTGACGTTCTGACGAAGAGGGAAATCCGGAAAAAAAGGTTTTTGCACATCTCAGTTTGGTTTTTACAATTGTGGATGCGCCTCGAAAAATGTGTTGATAAAATAAAGCCCTTTTTCATGATATTGAAGTTTGCATCGTTGGAGTCCAATAAAAATATTTTCTCCCTCATTGACCGATTTTTTTCGCACATTGAGCACACAAAAATCACCGTTATTTTTTTAACCATTCTTATTAGGGATCCGTGATCTAAACCTGCAAAAAAAGAGTTTGGAAAGTAATAAAAATAAATAAGTAAAAAAATTACGAAGAACTTTCGTTGCATTCCAACGTTGCAAACTTCAACACCCTCCTTTTTCACGTGGAAGGAAAGAATCTGTCCAATTTGTAATAAAAGTACCGCTGGGATCATTCATTCGCGATTATGAATGTCAATTATTATCGGTTAGTGATTCTTATATTCTATTCAATATAATAATTGCTGACCGACAGTAGTGGAGGCAACGTCAGTCTGGGCCAATACTTGCATGTGTATATGAAAATCAGCAAAACAGTTTTCCTTATCTCATTAGAGATCTACTATCTTAATTTACAAAAAATATTCTAGATCAGGATAAAAATGAAGAAATGGAAAAAAATATTCTGTGCATATCAAATAGAAATTCAAAAATAGAATTCAAGATTTAAATCCTTTCGAAAATATTCTTTGCATATTAAATAGAAGTTCAAAAATAGAATTCAAGATTCAAATCCTTTCGAAATTTTTTTTTAAGTTCAATTTCATATTCTTTGCATATCAAATAGAAATTCAAAAATAAAATAGATTGCAAGAATAGAAATTCTTTGTACATCAGCGATGCACATTTCAGCGCCATGGAAATAATTGTTCGCAGAAAAACCGCAAAAACTAAACATTGAAAATTTAGATTCACCTAAACCCAAATGTTGTACGTCGTTCAATGTATAACTATTCAGCGTGCGAAATGTTGGACATATTTGGAATTGTACGAATGTTGTGGACAAGAATTCGTTTTCAACTTTCATATTTATTTTGTATATTTTTAAATGTGCACAAATATAGTACAGTATAATTCTTTATTTGCAAACATCCCCTTGCGGGTTTTTACCCCCCACCCCCTCTGTAGATAGATGCCCGTTTGCACGTTTCCTTATTTTTTTGTTAACATTTATCTTTCGTCCTTTTTCCCCTGTATGCTTCCTTTCTTACCATGCACTCAAAGGCTCCCACATACTCGTACAATTCTTTGATCGGTTTCCCTTTCATTTCTCTATTAATTTTACCTTTCAGCGCCTCCCCCTTGAAACCTCTTCGGCATTTTTCCAAACCATCCACCACTTCCTTATCCATTTTTTCTTTTATTCTCCCGCATTCAAGTGTGCGTTCCAAACTTTCTTCCTCCTTCCTACAAAAACGGCATAGACTATCTGCGTAGCCCTTTATCCTTTTCCTATATTTCTGCATCTTAACCTGACCCATGTTTCTTTAGGACTACCCTCTATGCCCTTCTTTTCCCAATAATCTTCCATTTCTATACGTTGTTTTCGATTTTTGTAGTCCCTACAATACGTCGAATTCTCAATTTTATTCCAGTCTTGTTGTATTTCCTGGTCAGTTTTCATTCGTATAGCTTTTTCGATTATTTTTCTTACTCCCTCCATATCTTCGTCTCTTATCCTTTGCCATATCGCTCCCCCACTCCTACCTCCTCCATGGCCCCCTTCATTTCCAGTCCCCATTTGGATGGGTTCGCATTTAATATCGCTCTGACTTCTCCTTTCGAACACTTTTACGGCCACCTAGCTTCCGGCATTTTCATTATGTCACATAGGTAGTTTGCATTTGCACAGATATACTATATTTACCTGTTTAATGTATGATATTCATATTTTATATTGTATTTTGATGTTTACAGAAATATAAATGAGAAAAAAAATGAAAATAAAAACCAGCGGGTCTGTCAAACGTCCTTATAGGGGGAGATACCTTTGGGCGAGGAAAACATTTGCTGTATTTAGTGATTTTTTTTTACGGAAAGATTTCTTCACCTTTTGAGACTTCGGGTATGTTTGTTTTTTTTTGGATGTTACATTGAATTTTTGCTATTTTATTAATGTTTAAAAGTGGCGGAGGTATCGCACGGTATTCTAAATTGCATTCTCAAAAGTGGCGTAACGTATGGTTAAAAAACTAATCGACCGAGTCTGATGAAATTTGGTATGAATCTTATTATCTAAAACATGACCCTAAATGTAAAACCAACCTTATTGTCTAAAAAAACTTCCCTAAAACTAACCTTATTGTCTAAAACATGACCCGAAATGTTTTTGAAAATTTTTTAAAAAAGGTATTTTCATTGCAAAATATAGCCATGTTTTTTCGGAAAATTTAATGTTTTTGTTTCAAAGCGTACCATTTCACAGATTTTTAACATTTCTCACTTTTTCTTGGTTCATATTCTGCGTATTAGTAGGGTAAGGTGCCCAATTATTGGCACATTGAGGGCCAAATTATTGGCACTTTAAGGACCACTGTGTGGGTAGGAGAGAAGTATAAATAATTGGTGGGGTGCCAAAATAAGGACACTTAACCCTATTAATGAAAGAAAAATCTTCGTTGTTTTTTTTTCCTACAAAGTACTAAACTAAACTTTCTACAATATACTACTACAAAAGTGGTAACAAAACATACCCTAAGTCTGGAAAATGGAGAGGACATATTTTCTTTTAAAAAAAACATGATAATCACCATTTCATTATTTTCAAAATCATATTGAAAGATAAGTTAAGATAATTAAAAGATAAGTTACGATACTTAAAAGATAATATTTAAAATGATTCCCCAAGAAAGAAAATCCGATTCTTATAAGTTGATATTTAATTGATAGTGTTTATCACCCTAAGTCTCAAAAATGGTGAACATATGTCTTTCCTTTTGAAAAAAAAATCATGAAAATCAGCAATTTATTAGAAAGATAAGTCAAGATAATTAAAAGATTATATTTAAAATGATTCCTCAAGAACGAAAATGAGATTCTTATAAGTTGATATTTGATTGATAGTGTTTATCACCCTAAGTAAAAGCACGTCAGGTAGCAAAACGAAAATTGCTTATCCCGTGATTAATTCAACGCTAAAAATAGGCTACACCTTCATTGTATGCATCTCAATATCGAAGAGGCACTATTGGACGAGCATTGTTAAAGATTAAAGTTCACGTCTCGATTTCACTCTCGCTGTCGTTGTCGTACGGCGATTATATATACGACAACGAGGGACGCCGGAGGTTCGCGCGTGACCTCGTTGCGCTCGGCTCCTTCGCACTTCAACACCGCAGAATTCAGCATTAAACATTTAAATCTCGACCTTCCGATTCTCCGAACAAAAAAATGACTCGCGATCGAGACTTTTTGTTCTTCACGAGACTTGGCAAAAAATTGTGAACAAGCGATCGCGAATCGAATGCTATCGTGACAGTGTCGACACGTAGTGAAGTTGAATCGAGAATTTTAGGTGCCGTTGAAGTTTGCATCGTTGGGACGCAACCCAATTTTTTTCTTTTTATTTTTATCATTATCCAATATTTTTTTTGCAAACTGGAAGGTTAATTTATAATACGAGTACGTAGAAGTGTTTGGGGGATTTTCACACTCTAAACAGGTTCAGAAAATTGAGAATCTATTTAAAAAAATAATTTTCGTTGCATTCCAACGGTGCGAACTTCAAGGTTGTAATTTTAGTTACATTCAAGCGCGCTGCCTTCCAACGAGAATTCACGAACGCATCAAGTAGCTCGATACGAACAGTGAAGAGTATGAATTATTTTGCAATTCATTTAAAGAAGAAATAATAATATATTACGAAGACACAATAATTTTTTTATGACATCAAAAGTAGTGAAGATGAAAAAAATGCATTCAAAAAACCTTTTTTGCTAATTATGGTCATAAATCTCTATTGAGAAATAAAATGAAATAAAATAAAAACAACGCATCGTTGGAATGCAACGAAAATTTAAAATTTTATTTTTATTTCTTCATTTTTTTCATCATCCAAAATTGCACCTGCAGATTCAGATTGTAGGTTTATGATAAGGCTCCTAAAAACTGGTTGAATGAATGAAATAAAATTGATGAAAAATTAATTAATTAATGATGAAAAGAGTAATCGCAATGACTCTGCTCTAAGATACTCGCCGAATGCCATTTTCATACCATGACAAAGTTACAAGGATGCCTATCGTCCACGTGATCATGAAAAGCCATTATTATACTTTTTCAGATTTTTCATTGAAAAAAAATATTTGAAACATGAAAAATCTTTTGCCCCTTGCACGATCAAGCACAGGACAGGCTTTCAATCGTAAAGCGTTTTCGCTACTGTGCCATGTAGGAAAAAATACAATCAACCACAAAGTAACGAAGCACTTTCGTACATCTCGCATGTTTTTTGCTATACCAATCGATTATCGCGATACGCCGTGAGATGACGCGCGATAAGGTCCCAAAGTTGCGGATTAGCCATGAGTTCAGGGAAAATTGATTGGTTCCGAGAGCTGTGACGTGAAGCCAGACAATAAAGCACCTTCGCGACAACGAAGTTTACCTTCCGGTACTCATGCGCAATCACATTACGACTGATATTCAATTTATTCTCGCTGGAGCTCGCTCGCATGTGTGAACAAAATTTGTCGTCGCAATTTCCTCCGCCATTATCCTTCTTCGAACGTATAAACAATATCACCGGAGGATGTCGATTGGGGAATTCGTTACGATCGACGGATAAATTCTGCTCCTTCGATCCTCTCAATATTTTTCATTTTTTTCGTAATTTCCCTTTTTTCCCCATTAATTTTTCACTAATATTTTTCGTAATTTTTAATTTTTTAATTTTTATTAATATTCTAAGCCTTTTATTTGCAAAATAGAGTCGTACATTTTCTATATATATAAAAGGCAAAGTTCTGACTGACTGACTAATCATCGCCGAGCCTAAACCCTTGAATGTTGAAACGTGACATTTTGAGGGAGTGTTGATTTTATTACGTAAGTACCATTTACGAAGAGATTTTTCAATTTCAACCCTTAAGGGGAGAAAAAAGGTGGCAAAGTTTGTACAGTAAATTGAAAAAAGTCAGGTCAAATTTAACTTAATTAATAACAGCAATAATAACTGCTCTAGACACAATTAATGAAAATTTTAGCGTTTTTGGAAATTTAATCCTTTAGGGGAAAAGGGGGTAGCAAAGTTTGTATGGTAAAAATCTGGTCAAGATTTTGACCATCCAATTACTTAAATGCTTTTCAACACAATTCTACGTGTTCCTTAAGGTAGTACCTCCGCAGAAAAGTTGAATTAAAAAATGGTTGAAATTTGACATATATGTTATTTAATACATTATCCAAACATCTGTGCAATTTGAATAAGTTTGACCACCCCAAACCTGAGATATTTACACTTAAAGTTGGCTTGGTTTACACGTAACAAATGCGTTATGATGGGCAAACAGAGCATCATTAATTCTACCGTCAAAACTAAAATTAAGAAATTGATAAAAAACGAGGATAAGCTACAGTAAGATATCACGAATAATGTGAAAAAAATGAGAATGATTCACCATCTAGTTTCCAAGATATAACCATGTAAAGCCCTCACAATATTGGTGCTAAGCCTGGCAAAGCCTGGAAAAAAAAAACAATTAGGGCAAAGCCTCGACAGTCCCGGCAAAAAGTTTACTGGCAATGGTAGATCAAAAACACAATATAAAAAATATTTTACGACAATAAATGATATCCATCGTATTATCTACTAGTGCCGAGTCAATATTGCGTAGTTTTTAATTTTTTTTATTACTAATTAAACCAATTATCAATCTTTTAAACACGAACATGGTATGTAAACTTTTGGTTGAGATTTTCGCAGAGGAAATACCTTAATGCAACATTTCAGGAGCACATTTCGTTAAGGAGCATTCAATTCAATTTATTTCGTAATAAAAATACGTAAAGACGTTCGAGTGATTTCACAGACTTAATCGGCCAAATAATTTTTGTGCAATTAAAAGAAAAATCATTTTTGTTTCGTTCCAATGATGCAAACTTTAACGTCGTACCCCACACTAGGAGAGACTGAAGTTTACATCATTGGAATGCGATGGAAATTATTATTATTCAATTGCATCGTATTTTTTTCGGCAAATGTTCGTCACGAAAATCGATCGACTAATTTTTACGTCGCTTACTTAGAAATCTAGAATTTTAATCTCTAAAAAAATATGTAAAATAATGAAAATGAGGCAATAAATATTTAGAAAAGAATTTTCGTGGCATTGCAAGGATGCAAATTTCGAAGACTGGGATACGTCGCGATTACCGAGACGTGACGAATGAAAAGATGAACGGTAATAAAAAGAAACGGATCACTATTTTATTCCATCAACGCCTCGATTAACAACGCGGGCTGTAACCTCACAAAAATGACTGTAGTCGCGGTGCAAGAGATTAAGGAAAGAGTGAAAGAGGAGGAAACGAGAAGAACATCGGTGAGTGTACGTTAAATGTGTCTCAAACACGATGAGGAAGTCTAAGCGATTCTTATTGAAAATGATAAGGCGTCACGGTTCAAAGTATATTCTCAGTCCGTGGAGAGTCTGAGACGGAAAGATAGAGGAAGAGAGAGAGAGAGAGAGAACGAGTGAGAGATATGTTTGATTGGGTTTGTATACACACCTATATATATATATATATATATAATCGATGTAGTTAGAATGATTATATTAATAATATTTGTATCTTCATATTAAAAATATTTTTTTACACTAAATAAATATAAATTGTGAAAAAATGTCATTATAATAAATAAGCTTTCTTATATACACCTATGTGCATAAATACTGATATTTGGTAATAATATACCCTTTAATATTTGTAAAATGCATACACGCTTTTTCTTGAACATTCTGAAATATTCTTCAACCTATTCTCCTTTGCATGAACCTGAAAATTTTTCAAAAATTAAAATATATACAATATTTTCAGCTATTTTTTAATTAACAAAGATACCAACACTGGTGGATAGGCGGTCGGGTTCGGCTCCGGCGTGCATCGAGTTAAGCAATGCCGTGTATGGCCAATACTCGGAGCGGTGACCGCTCAGTCGCGCACCAGCTGGCGCATCAACCAAAATACTTCTAAGACCAAGGGATACGTTGGTACTTAGGAAATTAATAATAATATCTGAAAAGGTGATTTTTTTCTAACTTCCCTGAATTTTTAATGTTTGATTTGTTTTTGGTTTTTTTTTGTTCAATTAAGTTTTACGTTGAACGTAGTGTTATGTTTTAACGACAAAAATGTGTTTTTTTTTTAATTTGAGTTAATTAGAGCGGCATGTACGTTCCACACCGCAATTCTGAGGGGGAAACTTTGAGCATCAGCTGCTCAGCTATTTATTAATGCTTTTCGATGAAAAATTTATTTCCCTTGGCTCAAATGCTGAATAATAAGATATGCTTGCTCGTAAAGCGATAAACGTCTTATGCTGTTAAGAAAAAATCGAGAACAAACTACCTTTAGGCGAGAAAACAATGTATTGATTTTTTTTCGAAGCAAAGATTTCTTCTCCATATATAATTTGGGATAAATCGTTTGGTATAAATATTGCTAACCTTATTGTCTAAAACATGACCATAAACGTTTTTCAACACTTTTAAGTCTTTTTAATGCAAAATATATCCATTTTTCGGAAAATTCAATGTTTTTTTAAAAGCGTACCGTTTCATCGATTTTCAACATTTCTCACTTTTTCTTGGGTTATATTCTGCGTATTCATGCCGCAGCCATTTTTAAAGATTAATAATAAAAATACCATGTAACAGGCAAAAGTAATAATAAAACATACCCTAAGTCTTAAAAAAAGTGAGGAAATATTTCCATTAAAAAAAAATAATCAAAATCAGCAATTTTTCCCTCGCCTAAACGCAGCTCCCCCCTTAAGATACATGTATCTTACCTACACATAATACAGGGGATATAATGTATGTTAACCATCCCTGCAACAATGGTGACACTCGGAACAGCTGTTTCAAGAACCTCGAAGTCGATTGTCTCCAAAATATTCCACCCCCCCCCCCCCCCCAATGGTGTTGAAGTTTGCATCATTACGATGCAACGAAACTTCTTCTCCCCACTTTAATTTCCTCATTTATATTATTACACAAGATCTTTTTAATAGCTTATATAGTAGATCGCTAAATAAATATCTCAAAAAATGATTGCGGCATTGTAAGACAAACATTCCATAATGATTTAAAGGAATTAAGAAATATTGATTTCCATCGCATATCAACTATGCAAACTTCAACCTCACCCCTCCCTATGTCTTCTATGACTTTCTTTCACTCGGTGCTATTGTTCCATCTATACACGCGCAAAAGCAACGAGGCAATAACAGAACGGCGGAGAGGCTCCGTCCAGAGAGCAGTCCAGTAAAAGATGATTGAAGTTTGCATCGTTGCAATGCAACGAATTTTTTGTTCATTTTTCATTCGTTTATTTTCATGCTTATGCAATGGTTTTTCGCAACTTGAGGTCGTAAATCTTCAATAAGAATACGTACAAACGCATAAGTGATTTTGACAGGTAAACAAAATTCGAACAAATAAAAAATTTTTATTGTCGTTGCGTTCCAACGATGCAAACTTCAACATACTAAAGGGGACGAAAACCCAGCACTTTTTAGCGCAGCATATGAATTTTGTACTGAAGGTAGATGGTTGCATACTGAAAGTAACCCCAATAAAATGTTGCCCCTCAACTCGCCCCAACCCTAAGAAATAGGGGTTGAAAACTTAAAAATCGCCGTATCTCGATAATTAATAGCCCGATCGAAAAGTGTTCCAAACAAAAGTTGTTTGGAATAATAAAATACGTATAAAGTTATCTGACGTCCAATCCCCTATCTTTGAAAATAGCGGCACAAAAACACTACTCCGCTCGCACACGCATCAACCCCAAATTTTCGAATCGTTTTTGTGCCGCTACTTTCAAAGATAGGGGGTTGGACGTCGGATAACTTTATACGAATTTTATTATGCCAAACAACTTTTGTTCGAAACCTTTTTTGATCGGGCTATTAATTATCGAGATACAGCGATTTTTAAGTTTTCAACCCCTATTTCGTAGGGTTGGGGCGAGTTGAGGGGTAACATTTTATTGGGGTTACTTTCAGTATGCAACCGTTTACCTTCAGTCAAAAATTCATATTCTACGCTAAAAAGTGCTGGGTTTTCGGCTCTTTTACCAGACTAGTGGCCGGAGATACGTCCTTTCCGGAGAACGCGCGATCATTAGTGAGTTGAGGGGGGGCGGGGGGGGGGGGGCACAAAGTCGACATGTGTTGTGTTGCCATAGGTTGAGAGCTCCTGTAGTGCGCGCGCGCGCGCCCAGCTGAGAGCTCTTCTTCTCGTGGGGAGTCGGTGAGGAGCGCGTGAAGAGGTGGCAACAGCGCTCGGCGAGCGCGCCGAGAGCGCTTCTCCCGCTGCTGTTGCTGCTGCTCGTGCTAGTTCATGTTCGTACACGCAGCGCGGATTCACGATTGTGTGTAGCGGCGAAGGGACGAGGGAGACATAGGGGAGAGAGAGAGAGGGAGAGAGAAGAGAGAGAGAGAGAGAGAGAGAGAGAGAGAGAGAGAGAGAGAGAGGGTAAGCAGCCCAAGGCATAGTGAATTGCTGCTGCTGCAACAGCAGCGAAGGAACACCACGCGCGCATTCACTCTGTGTGAGCGAGCATCACACGAACGGTGCACCGCAATCCACGCACACCCTGGCGCTTCCACCAACTCTCGCTCTCTCTTTCTCTATCTCTCGTTGCCTCCCCCGTCTCCATCTCGCTCACGTCTTGTTTCCGTCCTCTCGTTGTCCTGTTGAGCACACCAGCCGCGCGGGAGCAGTAGGATAGAAAGAGAGACAGAGGTCTGCACATCGCGTTAGAGCCCTCTTTTCCTAATAAGCTCCACGCTTTTGAGGGATGTTCACGGCTATGAGACGTTTTTCTTCCCAGCGCCCTTACCACTCCTTGACGCTCGAAATGTGTTCGCGTGCCTCCCCTGTGTGTGTGTGTATATATATATATGTATATGTATTAGAAAAAATTAGAACATACTTTTTTTGATAATTAAAACCCGATAATAAAAAAAGCTCGACCAATATTAATGAGGTTGAAGTTCGCATAGTTGGAATGAAATGAAAATAATTTTTTTTTAGTTTCCCATATTTCTTCTGGTCGATTTAAGTTTCGGAAATCATTGAAACATTATTTAAAATCTTTATTTCGAAATCTACAATCCACCAAAATAAATAAATGAATAATAAAGAAATAAAAATATGAAAGGGAATATTTTCGTTTAATTCCAAAAATGCAAACTTCAGCCCAATCAATATTATGTATTTTTTTTAAACTCGTTTTTTTTTAGATCAACCGGGTGGCTAAAATCAAGTACACCGTTGAGCCCCTCACGTTCAAAGGTCCTTTACGAGATTCTTCATAACTTCTTCAAATGTTAATATTTCAAAATTATATTTGGTACACAACTTTGTTAATGCACATACAACTAAATGTCCAACCGATTTATCAATCATCCTATTTATTCCGTAAAAATTAATTTCTTTTAACTAACCCGATTTTTTGGGTCGTCGCATTAGCCTGACCCCTTTTTACCATTTATTATAATTGTAATGACATAATATTTTTTCTTTTCAATTTCCCAAATTTTCTTAGGCAGATTTAAACTATGAAAATCACGCTAACATTTTTTTTGGTGCTTATTTAGCGATCTACAACCTATGATAATAAGAATGAAAAATAATAATGAGAATGAGTTGAATGAGTTGTAATTTATTATAATGAAATTATGCAATTTCCGAAATATCGACCACCACAGCGGTAGAAAATTAGAGGAATTGTCTCGACGGCCAATTGTACGCGAGAACAATCGTTAGGTATATATGCGACTTACTTGTCCCCTTATTATATGTTCCATCGGCAGATACGTCGAATATAGCGTTGATGGCGCTACATCTCGGATAGGGACTCGAGGGTAAATCATCCGAAATCTTATAAGGAGGAACGATTACGGGGGAAAATGATTCATCGTTGATGAAAATGTGAACGTGTACGCATCGTTCGAACGATTTTCAATCGATCAAACAGTCACGTCGGGCAAGCTGATCCTTCGATAAGAGATCGTGAATATTGGATAATGTGAACGTGTAACAATTTCTTCATAGTGTTGGTGGAAAATATAGTCCAGTAAAAGACACGAAAACCCAGCACTTTTAGCGTAGAATTAGAGTTTTTGAATGAAGCTAAATGGTTGCATACTGAAAGTAACCCTAATTAAATTTTGCCCCCAACTCGCCCCAACCCTAAGGAATAGGGGTTGAAAACTTAAAAATCGCCGTATCTCGATACTTAATAGACCAATCAGAAAATGTTTCAAACAAAAGTTGTTCGGAATAATAAAATACGTATAAAGTTGTCCAACGTCCAACCCCCTATCTTTGAAATCAGCGGCACGAAAACGATTAGGAAATTCGGGGCTTCAAAGATCGGCGATTGGACGTCAGATTACTTTACACGTATTTTATTATCCCAAACAACTTTTGTTTGGAACATTTTTTCATCGGGCTATTAATTATCGCGATATGGCAATTTTTAAGTTTTCAACCCCTATTTTTTAGGGTTGGGGCGAGTTGAGCAGCAAAATTTCATTGGGGTCACTTTCTGTATGCAAACATCTAGCTTCAGTTAAATATTCTAATCCTACGCTGAAAGTGCTGGGTTTTCGTCCCTTCTACTGGAATATTTGGGATAGTGTTGAAGTTTACATCGTTGGGATGCAAAGAAATTTCTATTTTATATTTTCATTTCCTTACTTTTATTATCATAAAAAAATCCTTTTTGCAGATTTATATAGTAAATCTCGGAATAAGTATCATAAAAAATAATTGAATGATTTTCGTAAACAAATTCCGCCAAAAGAAATTAAATATTAATTTCCTTTGATTTCCAGCCATGCAAGCTTCAATTGCGTTATTTGGGCTGGTTATACGACCGGTAAGCATCGCAGTCTGCAAAAACAACGACGATTCTTCGCAAGAGGGGAAATCCACCTTATCTCGAGAGTGTGATAATGTCGTTTTCTTCACGCAACGTTTTTGCAAAAAAATAACAATGCAGTCTTGAATAATGGGAAAACAATGTATTGTTTATTTGGTAGGTGAGGCTATTTTTCTTTCTTTCTTTTCTCGTTTCTAGTGTACTATAGGAAGTTGTTCTTCTAGCGTAGTTCGTGGACAATACCGATCCCCAAAGTGTTCCTGCAGAGGAAAGAACCCTCCTCCGCAGTGCGTGCGTCATTCAACCGGAATTTAACACGCGTGGTCCTCGACGCCGAGAGAGAGAGAAGGAGAGAGAAAAATGCGTTCAGATCGTTTGCTCGTCTCGACGTCGGAGTAAAAGAGTATGAGCGATGGAGAGCGAGAGAGAGAGAGGGAGAGGGGGAGAGAGAGAGAGAGAGAGAGAGAGAGAGAGAGAGAGAGAGAGAGAACCACGCAGATCACTCCGACTTCAATAACAACAAAAGCGTTATCGGTCACTTACCGATATCCACATAGCTGACTGTTGCAAAACATCGAAAGGATGTCTTCCAAAAAGTTTTTAAGCGCTTTTCTCCCTAATCGCTCGAACAATGTGCCGAGACGAATTGTACGATAACGACCTGACCTCGCTGAATCTCGAGCAGAGACGTAACAAGACTTTTGAGGAATCTTTGAAACGGAGGGGAAACAGGAGAGGGCATTAAGGCCGGAGCCTGAATTAGAAGGTCCGAAAATCGTTTTTTTTTAATTGCTTAAATCGATAGATAATCTATCCAAGAATATATTTATAAAGTTACAGAGGTCAATTGTAAATGTTTTCGAAGATACACGGCCAAAAGCAGAGAAGCGATTGATATTTGATATTGATATTTCCTCCTATTGAAAACTTTTAAGCGCGTTTTCTCCAGTTTTCATTTTCACGATTTTTCCAAATTGGCGGGCGTGATAGCAAAAAAAAAAACTAAACAACCTATTGAATCAAACCAAATTTTATTTTCTTCAGTATGAAAATCTCTTCTAAGTGAATTTAAAAAGTGTTTTTAAATAATTTATGTAGCACGTTAAAGGGTTTTTGTAACACATTTTTTTCAATCCTGAGGAAAGTTATAATTTCACGATTTTTTCAGCATTCTCTTAATTCACCCAGAAGAAAAATATATGACAATTGAAAATTTTATTGGTTTTTTAGTTTCAGTCGAGAATTACGAGCTGCATCTTTCCCGCCGATTGGGGACTGCAGTGGCAAGACGTGCATGGAATAGGCTGATAAATCTAAGACTATTTAGTCCCGCTCCTCTAATACTGTGGCTCCGACTTCTCTAAACTTCAAATGCGTTTTTCTCGAAACCACTTTTTCAAAGTCCGTGTTCACTGCCATTTGAAAACTACATGACCGATTTATTTCAAACTTGGTACACACGTCCTACATATAAAATACCTTCCCCCAACGGTTAGTTTGAGATTTTTTTTACATTGAGAGAGTTTTCCACCCCCAAAATGGCGGAATTTTTCGTGAAAAATAGCACTTTTCACTTTACATGACCACCAAAAATTTAGAAATGAAAAAAAAAAATTATCAAAGACCGTAGGGGGGAGGATTTGATGATACTTTGACTAAATGTTAATGGTACTTGATTTCAGATAATTTCTAGCTGAGATACATTGAACACTGCAAATCGTGTTTTTCCAAAGCCGTTCTTGGAAAAGCTTTGTCACCGGCTTGTTTGTGGATATTTTCGCGTACAAATTTCGCGGAATGTTCTTGAAATGGCACTTAACAATGTACAAAAGGTTTCAATAAATTTACTCTATCCATATAGATGAAAAAAATTCGCAAAAAAGTGTTTTTTTTTTCACGCTGAAATCCCTACCCTTCCCTAAAGGTCGAGGAAAATAATCTCCTACAGAAGATATAGAATCTCCCTTCTCAGGGTCTAAGACCAAGGATAAGGATACGAAAAAACGTCTGAATAACTTTCGTAGTCTAAATCTCCCTAAAGTGTGAGCAATAAATAAAGATTAAATTCCGTTGCATTCCAACGATGCAGACTTCAGCATCATAACAATATGACGTTGAAGTTTGCATTGTTGGAACGCAACGATGTTCCGCATTTTTGAATCATTTTTTCCTCGTTTTCTTTCCTATCCTTTTTTGCCGTTTCATGTTATCGAGTGATTACGGTGAGCTCAATACGAAAGAAAAAACTGAGCTATTCAAAGAGAAAGAAGAATTGTCGTTGCATTCCAGTGTTCCAAACTTCACCATTGTAAAGCGGCAGTTCGCACACTTTCGTTCAGGGGCCCTTTTGAAGATAAACTTCACTTATATATACATGAAGGCGATATAGGTGTATAATAATATAGAGAAGGGAGGGTAGCCAGACACTTGGCGGCAGGGGGAAGCAAAGGGATGTAGATCGTCTACCCCACCCCGCTGCTCTTCAGGCGCGCGAGTCGCGGACGATGCGTTCGTGGAACGGTGTAATTTTCGTTCCCGACCTCGGGCTGACCGGATATACCATCGTAGGCGACCTGACACACACACACACACACACACACAGATGGAGAGAGAGAGAGGGAGAGAGAGAGAGAGAGAGAGAGAGAGAGAGAGAGAGAAGCCTATACGAGGAGCGGCGAGCTCTAATACACTCATCGACTCGAGAATATCCCATTTTAGTAATATCACATATGGGACATTCTACATCAATTCAGGCTCCTTGCAAACTCTCCGAGCCCGCTAGCCATTTCCGGTTCATCTTTTGCCCTTCCTCCATTTCATCCCAACGAGTGGAAGAAAGTCGATGGGGTGGAAGTTCATCGTTGGAATGCAACGAAAATTCTTCTTTATTTTTTATTTCTTTTTTTTATTCCTACCCAAACCCTTTTTACCAATTTGGGGTTATCGAACTCTAATAACCATCTTTATAAACGTAACAGTGATATTTGTGGCCTAAGGGGCTGTCCACATATTACATCGACTTTTGCTGATTTTTGCCCCCTCCCCCTGAAATCATCCTATCCTATCGTCATAATCCAATTATCGTTACCGTCACCCAACAACCAGACCCCCTCCCCTATTTTAAAATGACCTAATTTATGGACGGCCCCTGAGTGGGCCAACGAAATGGGACAATACAGAAAAAAAAACTATTTTCGTTGCACCCCAACCATACCACGAAAGTCGAATACTCTTCTGCCCCCGCAGAAAACCCAAACAAACTTTGGTGCGAAATAAAAAGTCACCTAATCGATTGTTATGTCGTGAGAACGACAGAGTCGATGAAGAACGCCCCGTATACGCGTGTATCCCGCTACAAAGGGGAATACAAGCGCGAAGAACGAGGAGGACACCGAGACGGAGGACGAAGGAAAGAGGAACAAAAAAAATGAGATTCTGGCCTTGAATCGTCCTCGCACACACCATTTCGAGAATTCACGATTTTTCGACGAGTCGTCGAAAGTTTCGAGGCTTCGAAGGAGTCCGAGAACGCGTCGATATCCGCTCGATACGATCGAGAGGATTGCGCGCGAAGAGCAAATCCCGCGAGGCTACAATTATCAATACGTAGTGCGAAAAAGTGTCGAAACGTGACGTCTCTTCATTTCCGTCCTGCCTCCTCGTGGACACCCCCCCCCCCCCCCCACCGCGGCCTCTGTACGCTCGATATCGAGGTTCGTTTACTCTCGCGGTTAGAGATCGCGGACGGATCATCGAGGAATTTCTGCCGTGACGAGGATACGCGGCGGCAACTGCGAACAACGGAATGCGAGACAACGCCATTGTGTACGACGAATGGAATTCACTCGGGCTTGACCACCCAGAAAGCGAGAGGACGGACGTGCCAAGCGCGCCGGCTGTTGCACCGACGCTCTTCACGACGTCGTCGTCGCGTCCTAAGGACCTCGATGTTAAATCGCTAAACACCACCATCTACTTTCCCCCGGCTGATCACCTCGCTGAGGATCTCGTACGACACGACGATGAAGCGTCGTCCGCATGCAAAGAAAATGATTTTTTTTTCCCCCAATTTCCTTTGGCAAATTTGAGCTACAAAGATCGCGCGAACTTTTTTTTAGATTCTCATTTAGCGATCGAGAACAAATTCGGAACGTGTGATTTTTTATGATAATGAAAATAAGAATTCGAAAAGAATTTTCGTTGCATTTCAACGAGGCAAACTTAATGCGACTCGCTTTTCAATTGTGATGCGCGCCTCCACATCCACCCATGGGGTTAGGTTATTACTGTGTACAGGGTGGACCATTTAACCTTTCAAGGACGGGAGTGGTCGATGTATCGACCAGCCAGGGGGCACATAATATTTAGGCAAGGGGACTCACGAAAATCAAGCACCCCAAAGGGGCTCACATTTTCGCCACATCCACGTTGTTGATCCTGGGCCACGCTAAGAGCGAAAGTTGGAGTATTTCGGAAAATAATGCACGATTTTTCTGCAGTTTTCTTGTGACATACTTTGGGCAGTGTGTTTACTGGCGAAGCTTGTTCTATGATAACCGGCGTCCTTGGAATATTCTTCAGGATGGCATTTACAACATATATGCCTATTTTGTTGTCCTCAGTGCATCCACAATGGGAGCGTATAAATTTTGAGGCCAAACTAGCAAAGAAAAAAAATTGACCTTGAAATGGCGATTTTCAAGGTCAAGGATGCCACGAGGATTTTTTTCATTATTTTTCAAACTTTTTAAAATAATATTTTTGAATTGGACTTTTCGTTGCGGACAGGACTGGTCGATATATCGACCAGCAGTTAGGCTTGGGACTCCAATTGAGAAATTCGTCGATTTTATTGATATCTTTCATGTAAAAAAAAAGTCGATTTTAGTGGAAATTTCCCCGTCCTTAAAAGGTTAACGTGACCACCCCGAATATCTCCGTTGCCTTTATTGTCGAAAAAAATGTCACGAGGGAATTTTATTGATTTCGAAGGGCTGATACAGTGGTGAAAAATTCATTTTTGTCAAGGTCATAGTTTTTGCGTTTTCAAGGTCATCAATGGTTTTTCAAATGGGAACATGTTTTTATTTATTAAGGCGTCTTCTCACTTTAAACGCAAAAAAAGCTATTTTCATGATGTTTTTTGATAGGTTTATATTATAGATAATGATATAAAAGTTTTTACACTTAATAAATACACTTTCGAAATACATTTTAAAAAATGTTTATGTATTTATGTAACCCAAGCAAACTTTAAACGCGTTTTTCTCGAAACATTTTTCGACGCCTTGTTGATAAAGTCTTCGAAACTACTGAACCGATCCTATGTACACGAAGTTTGCATCGTTGCTATCCAATGGTTTCATTTTTTTTTTTCGATTTTGTTTGGTTGGTCCCGGTGGCCGTAAATATTTTTTATTCATTTTACCATATTTTTTTAGCAACTAGAGCCGAACTGACCAAGAAAAAGATAGGAAATTACAAAATCGAAAAAAAAAAATGAAACCGTTGGATAGCAACGATGCAAACTTCATGTACATACCGATCCTTATGAAATTTTAACCACAATTCTTTACAACCATAGCTATAGCGGATATAAAGTTTTTTTTTATTTTGATATTTAACATTTTTTGCCAGAAACGGTGAAAAAATACGTTTTTATGGTTCTTTTTGCGAAAAATGTTCGTCATTTTGATATTTTTGCATATATAAAAAATTGTACGATATGCGCTATAGCCATTAGCATACTGAATCTAAAACGTTTGATGTTTTTGTTTCGGATGATCGATCTCCGAGATTTCGTCAACAGCGCAGACCTACAATTTTTTTGGGTAATTTTTTTTAACTACCATTTTCGTCTATAAATAGTGACTTTAATGAATAAATAAAAAGATGTTAATGTATTTCGAAAGTGTATTTATTAAGTGTAACAACTTTTATATCAATATCTATAATATAAACCTATCAAAACAATTCATGAAAATAGCCTTTTTTAGCGTCTAAAGTGAGAAGACCCCTTAAAGACTAGCTGATATTCAGACGAATCCAACGACCTATGATATCGTGACCTTGAAATGATGTTTCAAGGTATTGACAATAAGAATATCCGAATAATGTAATTGAATTTTTTGTACTGAAAATTAATTGTAAAAAATGTTCGAAGTGATGGCCATTAACCTCGAAATATTTTTCAAGACGTCGGATGCATGATCTTGACCTTCGAATAATTTCTGGTGTGATAGGGGCGCAGGCTCTTGTCATTCGTTCTCGCATGTTCGCTGGCGTCGTCGGATCATCATGGTAAACACGATCCTTTATAGCTCCCCATAGGAAGAAGTCAAGTGGCGTTAAATCCCGCGAACGGGCAGGCCAAGGGATTACTGCACCTCTCCCAATCCAGCGTCCGGGAAATTTTCGGTTTAACACTTCGCTAGCTGTAACTGCCCAATGAACTGGACAGCCATCATGTTGATACCACATTTGGTATCAAGGTCAAGAGAAACATTCATCCGACGTCTTCAAAAATGTGTCGAGGTTAATGCCCATCACTTCGCACATTTGTTACAATAAATTTTCTGCACAAAAAATTCAAGTACATTATTCGGATATTCTTATTGTCAATGCCATCACGATTTCCCGTTCTTACACGTGTATTTTGGTGAAAAATCATTTCAAGGTCATGATATCATAGGTCGTTGGATTTGTCTGATTATCAGCTACAAAGTCTTAATTTATAAAAACATGTTCCCATTTGAAAAACCATTGATGACCTTGAGAACGCAAAAACTATGACCTTGACAAAAATCAATTTTTCACCGCTCTATCAACCCTTCGAAATCAATCAAATTACCTCGTGACATTATTTTCGTCCCTCTAAAGGCAACGGAGATATTTGGGGTGGTCACGTTAAATGGTCCACCCTGTATACTACAGTATATACTACTACCGTATATACTATATACTGTATTTGTAAATATCATCTTCAAAACAGGCCGAAGGTGTTCGCGATGACATGTGGCGAATTTGAGTGTTTTCGAGTACGAGAAAGCGATTTGGATGGAAGTCGAATAACCAGATTCGTATCTACGAATTGATAATCTCCCGATAATAAAATAAATTTGCGCTGAAGGTCTGTGGTCGATGACCCATTGACAATCAAAAACCCAATCAAGATCGTACAGGCGAGTTAAATAGATTGAGTTTTTTTTTCTCTTCCTCAATGCAAATTTTATACACACGATATTTATTGTCGATAAAGCATGTTTGCTACAGCGGAATAAAATTTGTCTGTGACTCGTCTCGCATTATTGATAACTTCGACTTGGTATTACGATTCTTGGGCATTGCGTGGCAAAAGGTGGAAGATGTATGACACTACGAAGAAAAAAAAATTACGTTAAAATTTGCATCGTTGGAACGCAACGAAAATTAATTATTTTTTATTTCTTTATTTTTTTAGGCTGATCTAGGCTGTGAAAATGCTCAAACGTTTATACATATTCCTAGTAGAAATTTATGACCTCAGTATGAAAAAAAGTCTTTGGACAATGATAAAAAAAAAAGAAGAAATAAAAATATGGTTGTATTCCAACGATGCAAATTTCAACGTCGTAAGAAGATACAGCTCAAAAAATAAACGAGCAAACGATTATAAGAGACGATATTAAAATTTGCATCGTTGGAACACAACGAAAGTATTTTTTTTTTAATTGTCAGTTTTCTATGGGAGAAGAAAGCTTTGGCAAACTTTTTTTATCAGATTCTCATTAGAGACCTCCAACCTAAATTGGTAATACTTAAGATAAGTGACTTTTCCGAAAAATGAGCCTAACGATTTTTTGTTGCCATTTTCTCATTCATTGGGTTATAAATTATGATATTCAGTCGGAGGAAGCTGAAATTTTTCATTAAGAAATTTTGAACGAGCAAAAAATCATTAAAAGTAATTTCAAATTTTGCAAAAACTCCAGTATTAAACCCCAAATGTGGGGGGATACCTATTCCTTCATTAGAATGAAGCCTTCCTAAATATAAACAAACCCAACCCCCTCACGCCGGAGGAGGTTGGGTGCGTATGGGTTTATTTGTATTCAGCAAGGCTTCTTTTGTAAATCCGACCACCCTCTACCCCCAATATAGGCGTCAAAATAAAAAAAATGACCTATTTTATCACGTGTTTCCGCGAACTTCAAAACCCCATAATTTTTTATGGGAGGGGTGAATTTCAACTTCCCCGACTGAATATCATCATTTATAAGTCAATAAATGAGAAAAAAACTAAACTAAAGAACTACCCCTAAATTTAACGAGAATGATTTTAGCTAACAATGACAATGGAGAAGAAAAGAAAAAAAAAATCGTTGCATTCCAACGAAGGAAACTTCAACAACATCCCGTGTACAAATTTTATTTGGGAAAAGTACTATCCCTGATCTGCCTTCTCTATATAATATCAGGCTTTGGTTTGCAATGTAACGGGTCTAAGGCTAGGTCCCGATCCGCCTTTCCCTTTCTGGGGAACTGATCAGGAACGGGCGGGGGAACAAGCGGTAAATTACCAGGAAGGAAAGTCGTACGGAGTAGATCGGGAACTGATAAGGAACAAACGAGGAAATTAAAAATAACGTTTCGACGTTTTTGGGATCCTTAAAGGGGTAAAATCGGGAGTGTATTCAAATTAATATTTCGACAACATATTGTTTGTTGGTTATCTACTTGCTAAGGTCGTCTATGAGTGTATGCATACGCTTGCTCGGATTTCCTGATAGGCAAAGAGACAGAAACACGTACACAGACAGAAAAGCCTCGTATTTCATATATAGAAGCTTTATTTTGATTGTTATAAGTGAAAGATCATTCTTTGATTCGTCTGGAAGTCAGGATGGTCTGATTGAACTCCGCCGAATGAATGAGTCCGGATGACGTTGAAGTTTACATCGTTGGGATGCAACGAAAATGATTGTTTTTTTTAATTTCCTCCAGCAGATTTGAGCTACGATAATCACGCAAACATTTTTTAGGATTTTGATTTAGAGATTTACAGCCTTTATCCGCAATGTATGATTTGGCATAATGATGAAAATAATAAATTAAAAGGAATTTTCGGTGCATTCCAACGATGCAAACTTCAACCCCATTGAGTCAGGTTGAGAGAGTCAAACAAATCTGTAACCTTTAATTCCCCAAATGACTTTTGTTGATATACAGAAGATAAGAAAAGTGAAATAAACTTAACGTCGGCGTTGTACTATGAATATTAATAATTTACCGTGATAACATGATTACATTTATTGTAATTACATCCTCAATTACATCAGCATATAATCGTCGTCAACC
>OX101792.1:6115228-6181240 GCA_944452715.1 Ophion slaviceki
TTTCTACTGTTAACAGTTGTGACCTCATTCGGTATATACACAAAATAACATGACACCTTGTTATGTTATTTTTAATTTGATTTATATAGCTTTTCTGTTTATATTTTGTCATGCGGTTTAGCAATTTTTTATTGATATCGTTTTTCTGTCTATGTTTTCTTCTGTAATTTTTTTTTATACAACTTCTTTCTCGATGCTTTGTTATCCTTTCTTATTTACTTTACTATAATTATTGTTCATTTTTATACGTTTATTCTTGTTCTTCATATGGATCTTGTCTAGATACATAAAAATGACCGAAGCAAATCTCTCTCCATACAATCTAGTATCTGCTACATATTAGAGTTCCGCAAGGACAGTAAAGCTCGATCGATAACAAACACCGCCACCGAACATCGTCTCTTTCCGTAGCTTTTTCAATTTTGCGAAAAATTGAGACGTGAGAAATTCAAGGCGCTAGGAAAAATACTTTATCATTGTTTAAAAAAGGGCCCCCGTTTAACCGAGGAGAGGGATTTTCGGAGCGAGAACGGTATTTATGGGAAGTGCTCCGAGGCGATTTTCATACTGCATTTTGTTGTGATGAAAACACAACAAAAAAATCTTAATGAATGGCTGCTGTAGAATTTGGAGAAATTTCTCGAGAGCGGTTGGCTGTGAGAAGTAGGGTTAATGACGAAACGATTACACGGATATTTCGAAAAGTCTCTCAACGGGAAAAATTAGGTTTCTCGATTCAGTCGATTTAATTATGGGTTTGGGATGGATCTTGCATAGTGTGAAAGGATCTTTTATTTCTTTTCTTTTGATGCTCGAGTAGCGAGCCTATGTACGAAGTTCCTTTATTTCCGAGAGAGAGGAACAACTGCAGTGATGCTGTGGCACTCATTGCTCTGCCTCTCGCTCTCATTATTTCTCTCTCTCTCTCTCTCTCTCTCTCTCTCTCTCTCACACACACACACACACACACACACACACACACACACACACACACACACACACACACACACACACACACACACACACACACACACACACACACACACACACACACACACACACACACACACACACACACACACACACACACACACACACTCCTCCTCCATTTGTCTCCACCAATGCACGCCCAATGAAAAAACCAGCCAAGTATCTCATAGGCTGTCTTTTTGCCCATACCATACGTACATCGCTGAACGTCCAAGCCGTGCATACATATTCCAGCTTCCCGAGACACGAACGCGCGCTCTTGATTTCTTTAGATTTTATTGAAATTTTAACCAGACATTGTTCATATCATTATGCAGGTTTGAGTGACATTTCAGAACAGTCGACTATTTAGATTGTGAGATAATGGGTTTTGAAATTGCATCTTTCAACACTGCAGGGTCTGCGTTGAAATTTAGACAGAATAATTTACCGTAAAAAATATTTGTCCCCTATAATAACAAGACATGGCAACACCGCATCGTTCCACGTATCCAATGACGTAAGTTTGGCATATTTAAAATAATACTGCAACACAAATGTTTATTTGGAAGAAATTTTTAATCGACCAAAGTTATTAATTAGTTATGATTTAACCAACACTTTTATTTGTTAATGTAGATAACATAAACAATACAAAATATTAATATTGATAACGCAAACATTTTTTTTATGATAAAAGTTTTCAATTTTAGGAACACGACAATTATTTTCTTCTCGAAATCTTGAACAATACTGTTATGTGGTGTTTCCATACGTCTTCTTATTATAGGGGACAAATAGTTTTTACGTAGAATTATTCTGTCTTTTTCGAACCGTTTTAGCAAAACTGAATAGTAAAGGCAATCCAAACTTTTTTCACTCTTTCCCTAACCAGTTTGCTATCTAAAGATATATTTTTGTTTTAAGTTTATAGACACAATAGAATTGTACGACGAATTATGTGTCCTGACATTCGATCAAAGCAGACCCTGCAGTGTTAAAAGTTGCAATTTTAAAACCCATTATCTCCCAATCTAAAGAGTCGACTGTTCTGAAATTTCACTCAAACATGCATAATGATATGAACAATGTCTGGTTAAAATTTGAACAAAGTCAATAGAAATCAAGAGCGCGCGCTCGTTCTACCTTAAAGCCTTAGGCCACTCTAGAGGCCGAAAAAATAGGCTTTATGGGGATTTTTTTTTTTCAGAAAAAAATACAAAATAAATCGAGATTACAAAAAAGGGTGTTTATCATACATATCAGTGACTGTATACAATAATTTTTTTGAAGCGATTAATTTCAAAATCGCGGCTGTGCAGCGTTTTTGCGATGACGTCTCCGTTTTTTCAGGGTCCACGGCCGGACAAACAGCTCCTGTAATTTTTGAATTATAATGAACCAATGAATTTTTTTCGTTTATATATAATAACTGCTATAGAAGTACGTAGGATTTGTTCGATACATTGATTTTTGGCCAAATTACGCACTTCTAAAGTGGAAAGTGAAAAATTTGCCTAAAAAATCGTCAGATAATTGTTGATAACAAATGAACTATGCAATATGAAAAAATAATCCTACGTACTTCCATAGACAATGTATTTTTCAAGATGTATTCAACATTTCAAGTGAATCGGTTGAAAATTGTCTGAGTTATGTTTCCGGCCAACTTAAAAAATGCAGTTTTGAGATAAACGCGTTTGAAGTTTTGAGTAGTGAGCTGCGGAACAGGCGGCCTTGTACTAAAATTCGAAAACCGAGTACTTAGAGATTTTTCCCGGCCATAATCTTTTGGGACATCATTTTTGAGGTCCTAAGGGACCATTAAAAAAAATCGATTTTTCGAAAATTCTAGAGTGGCCTAACCCCTTGAGTCGAGTGCGTGCTTACACAGGCCGAAAGTCTTTTGTATCGTTCATCCACTGATCACCGGGTCCTCCAGGGATGGAAGCGAAGATCCGGTGCCTCTTTGAATTCTGCCCATCATCAGGATACAATATATTCCAATGCCAATTGATTCAACCGACTTGTCTCGCTTCTCGCGACCTGCTCGAGATCCACCTGGACCAGGTGGATCTCCAAGGACATCCAAGGACATTTGAAGATAGTGACAGCCGCATGTTGCGACGTATAACTATTTGATCGACCCGAAAGTTCTCGCCGATTCGCGGTAGGTGGCGCCATTGAGAAATCGGCAGGAACTTTCCGGACAACCCAATACAAGAGAGTGACATCAAAACTTTTTGGATGAAGCGTTCTTACAGGTAATTTCTGGGTTGAATGCTGAGGACACATAAGAAAGTACCTATACACGTCGGCGAAGATGACAAAAGGATGGAAGATGAACAGTATAAAGTGTACGTCAGATGTATTATTAAGTCGAACTCCGGCAGTGGTAAAAGAATCAGCCCGATTCTAGTCTGAGCCTTTCTCTTTCTCTCGGGTTTTCTTTGTCGCGCGGTTATCCACCTCCTTACCACCGGTTCGTAGTCGTTAAAGCCCAACCACGTCTCCGCCACCTCGTCTCTCTGTTGCTGGAAGACTCGCACATTCCAACGTTCAATGTTGCACCGAGCTCTCAGCTTCGCCGTCTCCCTCTATCTCTTTCTCTCTTGGGCTACAGAAGCAACCTAGCAACGATGAGTACATCGCGAAGAGGGCAACGGGCGAATGCGAATCTTACGCGCCGAGCTTTGCTCTTCCGTAATGAGCTAGCCCCGAGTTTCTGAAATTACGGAACGTTTATATCGTTGATCCGCCCAACTAGTTGTCTTAACTTGCCGGACTCGTACGCAAAGTCTTGAGGGAGCTGCAAAGTATCGAAGGGAATACACGGAGGATATCCAAAAAAGGCTTAGAACAATATTGGATTGCGAAAAGATTGAAGTCGATAAAATGATATTCAACAAGATGCGACGCGTAAAGTTGTTTGCGAAGAATTATCACGGGAGATGTAAAATGGTGTTGAAGTTTGCATCGTTGGAACGCAACGAATGTTCTTCACATTTTGGTCTCCAAATTTGTATTGGGAGTACAAATAAGTCTCCGCTGTTTGACAAAAGATGGTCCCACCAGAATGTTGTGGTTGAAATTGTCAGATGTAAAACGTCATATCGTAAGGTTGGACAGCTGGCAAGATCATAATCTTGAAATATTAGCGATTTTGTATCGGCATCACATAATTTTTTTCGTGCGAAGATGTCGAGTTTTGTTCCGAATAAGCGCAATTGGCGGGAACTTTTGATTTACTTATTTAATTTGAAGAAATCTGCAGCTGAGGCGCATCGATTGCTTGTAGAAGCATATGGTGAGGCTGCTTCAAGTGAGAGAAATTGTCGTGAGTGGTTTCAAAAGTTTAAGAACGGTGAGTTTGACGTCGAAGACAAAGAACGTAGCGGAAGGCCGAAAGTGTAAGAAGACGCGGAATTGGAAGCATTATTGGAGGTAGATTCGTGCCAAACGCAAGAAGAACTTGCAGTTACATTAGGAGTGACTCAACAAGCACTTTCACATCGTTTAACATCGTTGGGAATGATTCAAAAGCAAGGAAATTGGGTTCCATATGAGCTGAAGCCGAGAAACGTTGAACGCCGATTTTGCACATGTGAAATGCTGCTCGCCAGGCATAAGGGAAAGGGTTTTTTGCATCGTACAGTCACTGGTGATGAAAAATGGATCCACTACGATAACCCAAAGAAGAGCAAATCATGCGGACCACCTGGCCATGCTTCAACATCGACAGCCAAGCCGAATATTCATGGAAAAAACTCATGTTGTGTATTTGGTGGGATCAGCTTGGTGTCGGGTATTATGAGTTGCTCAAACCGAACGAAACCATTGCCGGGGCTCTCTACCGAACACAATTGATGAGATTGAGCCGAGCTCAAGGAAAAACGCGCCCACTACTACTCCAGACACGACAAAATTATTCTCCTGCATGATAATGCTCGTCCACATGTTGCGGCGCCGGTCAAAACCTACTTGGAAACACTCTTTTGGGAAGTTTTACCCCACCCGCCGTATTCACCAGACACTGCTCCCTCTGACTATAATTCATTTCGATCGATGACGCACGGCCTGTCTGAGCAGCACTTCACATCATATGAAGTACCAAAAAATGGGTCGATTTGTGGATAGCATCAAAAGATGAAGCCTTCTTCCGACGCAGTATCCATATGCTGCCGGAAAGATGGGAAAAAGTAGTGGCTAGCGATGGGCAATACTTTGAATAAAACATAAAGTACCGTTCTTTCACAATAAATGCCCAATTTTTGATAAAAAAACGGCGGAGACTTATTTGTACTCCCAATATTATCATAGAAGATCTTTTTTACAGTTTTATGTTGTAGATCGCTAAACAAATGTCTCAAACATATTGGAGGATTTTTGTTGGCAAAATTTACCTACAGAAATAAAGGGACTTGACGAATATTAATTTTCGTTGCATTCCAACCATGCAAACTTCAACCTCATGATGGAAAACGGTACCTCAACTCGGATCAGCATCTATAAATTTCATGCTTCCAGTAAGTGAGTCATAACTTCCGGTGTACCGCGGATAACAAGACAAAAAGATGGGCCAACGCAGGTATGTACCTTTTCTTGCGGAGTATTCTTCAAACGTCAATCACTAAGTTTTATATATGTATATCGACAAGTGTATGTGTGGGTGCGCCTCCTGTGCAGGATACGATCTTGAGTGCACGCTTTCACGAAGTCAGATCCCTCAAAAGGCACGGCATGGATCTTGTGTGGTTGACTGTTTCCCATGATGGACTGTTTTCTTTCGGCTTCGCGTCAGATTTTCCTCTCGAGGAAAATCAGAATTCTTCGTCCCGAGAATATATTTTACGAGATATTCGCCAATAAGACGATGGCGTGACATTTCCCGCAGGAGGATCGGCGGAGAGACAGAAAAAAGGCGAGAGAAAGAGCAAGGGTCGGGACCGAACGGGAAAGAGGAAAATCCTCCAGAGGAAAAGTATATTGAGAAAACGGAACTATGGATGAAATTTCTTGGAGTTTACGACCAACTTTTTACGACACCAATATAAACTTGCGATTCTTCGCTCTCCCGTTCCAGCTCCCTCAAACTGGTGCTTCCATTCTTGTGTATCTCTCTTCGTCGCGAGTTTTCGGGCTGGACGTCAAGCTCTCACGTGAAAGTGGGCCTAATTAAGGCGGGAGCCTCAATTAGAAGGTCAAGAGAAGCGCTTTTTCGGGAATTGTTTTAGAAGGGAAAAAAAGAAGTGAGCCCAGTAAACGTTGAGGTGTCTTTTCATGTATATTTGAAATGTATAAAAAAAATGTTCAACGTGAAACAATAAATGACTGCAGATTTATCAGCCTATTCAATCGCCGGGAAAGATGCAGCTCGTAATTCTTGACTGAACCAAATAAACCAATAAAATTTTCAATTGTCATATATTTTTCTTCTGAGTGAATTAAAAAAAAGCTAAAAAAATCGTGAAATTATAACTTTTCTCAGGTGTGAAAAAAAATGTGTTAAAAAAACACTTTAACGTGCTATAAAAATTATTTTAAAATACTTTTTCAACAACTTTTTTAATTTACTTAGAAGAGATTTTCATACTGAAGAAAATAAACTTCGGTTTGATTCGAAAGGTCATTTAGTATTTTAGTTATCACGCCCGCCAATTTGGAAAAAATCGTGAAAATGGGAACGGGAGGAAATGCGCTTCAAAGATTTCAATAGGAAATATCAATATCAAATATCAATCGATTGTATCTTCGAAAATATTTACAATTGGCCTATGTAACTTTGTAAATATATTCTTGGATAGTTAATCTATCGATTTAAGCAATATAAAAAAAAGATTCTTCGGACCTTGTAATTCAGGCTTCCGCCTTAAGGGGCTATACTAGTGTGAACGCTAAAAATTCAAGTGATTTTCGGGAATTTTTTGGAAGGAAAGTACTCAATTAAATGTTTCGGAAAATAAAGAATATATTTGGCTGTATTTGACCTATGTTGCATAATTTTTTCATAGAAAAATATTGAGATCCAAGCGACTTATGCGCTGCCTTCGAAGGCGCCAAAAAAATGTTACTTCACTGCTGACATGATTCCGGCTGCTTGAGTAGCTGAAACCGAAAAAGGAAAAAATGTCGTTAAACTGGAAGGTATTTCCTGTACAATGACGTAGGATTTTCAAAAAATATCAAAATCTAACAAAATGGCGTAGTTTTGAAAAAAAGTCTGTTTTCTTGCCTATAAAATGGTCGTTTTTTTCAATGCCAAATTGTCAATTTTCATCCAATCAAAAATATCCTACGTCATTGTAGAGTAAATATATTCAAGAGTACTCAGTTCAAATTTCAAGTCAATCGGATAATTGCTCTTTGAGTTACAATGTCAGCAACTTTGAAAAATCTCATTTCGACAAAAACGCGTTTAAAGATTCAACTATCGATTTTTGCAACATAAAATGATTAGAGATACGGCCTTGAAATGTTTACAGGATATTTTTGAAAGTATAAACGCCGAAAAAGGCAAAAAAATCGATTTTTTTAAAGTGTCACACTGGTATAGCCCCTTAAGAGCCTCGCGTCTCGTACTCACGATGAATGGCAAAGGGCATCGTAATTAACACTTCGCACAGATAGTTCGTTTCCAAATGACAGACAGCCGCGCACCACTACATTACCCCCGTATCTCAATTATCTCGCGCTGTCATTCAGCCTTAATCATATCGGTAAATGATGGTCCGCGCGTATGCCAAATGTAATCGACAATGGAAAGCAACGCGAGCTGCCGGAAAAAAAAGTGGCCAACGCGTCCGACCGTTCCTCGACTCGTACTACTTTCGCGCCGTGAACCTTTCGCGCCGTTTGCTCCTCGTACGTGTGGTCGCCACACAATGTCACGCGGAACTTTTGGCTTATTTATTAACGTAACGGGCCACGTATAGCACGAAGGATTTACAGCGATTGATCCCCGATAAGAGTTTGCACGCGAACGTACGTACGATCGATCGAGCCCACTTCGGCTATGGAAGAGATCGACTCTCGATAACAAGTGTAGATGGAGTGTCGACGCGTGTCGACGGAAAATAAACTGAAGACATTCGTCAGCTCGTGTTTTGTTACACACGTCACGATTTTCGATAACAAAATCCGATTGTGAGTACGCAGTCGTCGACAAACATCGTGCCCTATTGACAGTCCTATCGAAATGGAATACATGAGAAATGAGCTTGCTTTTACTGGCGTGCGGTGGTGGATGTGCGGTCGTTGGGCAGATTTTAATTTCGTTAAAATCGCACACATAAAAAGAAAATTATGTGTGAACTTCACAAGAATGATATCAAAAAGAAATTATACGCGAAAAAAATGTTAAACATTTTTTAACCTAACTGAAGACCTACTATCAAAATGCCTCCATGGGTACACGCAGAATTCGAATGAGAGCTTCAATCCAATGTATGGGCGACCGTTCCTAAATCAGTTTTGTAATTTTGAACGCTTTTTTCTCGAAATAATGTTTTTGAAATTGGAAGAACGCACAATTCGAGCAGTTTCCATCGGATTGACTTGTAATTCCGACTGCAGCTTCTTAGATAAGTTGCCTAAAGAAGTACACATAATTTTTACGATTTATCTACAATTCTTGTTTTTATAAGCCGATTGAGGCCAATTTTCTTAGCGAAAAAGAAATTATTCACAATGATGCTATTTTGCGAAGAAACCACATTTTTTAATAATCGTGTGTACTTCTCTAAAAAACTAATGTAGATGACGGAATTTCTTTTTGTCTTAGCTGCCGATCCATCAATATTCGGCTTCTTTCCGCCGAGCGACTAAAAAAACGCTTTTAGTATATCTTTTTTTAGTGTAGCTAAGACTAAGCCGCCATTTTGAATTTTCTCTGTATACATTTTTGTTTATACGTCAACACATGTAGAATGCGTTGACGTATGCAAAAACCCTCCAAACCTCATTTTCAGTGTTTCTTTAATATTCTCAAAAATAATCCCAAAAATTATTATTTTTCGGTGAGCCACGTAGCTGTAACGCCTTAATTAACGGCATGTGATTTGATATGAATCCCTGTTTTTTATTTTGCAACACGATTTATTATTGCTTCATAAAATATTTGTTTCTTGTTTGTTCAGGGTTTTTCTGTAAGGTTGCAAAATACATCGCCGCGTCCCGATGAGAACGACGCTTTCATTTTTTTTCGTTCCACTGCGTAGAATTCGCCGGCAAAAATAAACAAATTGCATCGTATAATGTACTCGTAATCGCCAAATGTATTTTACAGCTTCAAAATCAGTCAGATACGACAAAACATGTTTATCTTTCATTCGCTGTAGTGCATTTCACGGATTTACATATTGTTTTAAAGATCGAATTAATCGTACGACCGTTGGAACTTTTAATCGTGAAAAAAGTCACTTGCATCATCAGACGTATAGTTTGGCTGTAATTGAGTAAAGGCCCGAGTAGAAATTATTCTAGCCTGTCTGAGTTACGACCTAGTAACTGGCTCGCCCAATTGAGCTCATACGAGCTGAGCAATGGTTGGCTCGCTAGTAATTTTGTGAATGTTTTGTTATCCAGCCCTTGTCTAGTCACTGCCCAGCTGATCTTGGTGACAAATGACAAAGTAAGGTTATGTGAGTACGTGTAGTTCCATCGAGCGAATGACTAATGGCTGGCTAGCTAACTTGAATTTTAGATGGCTATGCAAAAGAAAAAAATTCTCAAGTGGGCATGACGCCATGACCTAGCCCACACTAGCTAACTGCGGTTATGCGCCCCTTGGCTAGTCACTGCCCAGCCGATCTTGGTCACAAATTACAAAGTATGGTTATGCGACCACATGTAGTTCCATCGAGTGATTGGCTCATGGCTGGCTAAGCAACTTGACTTACAGATGGCGTTGCGAATGTAAGCATTCTCATGGCAAGATACCTACTTGCATGTAGGTATCTCGCCATAACCTAGCCAGCTATGCGACTGTGCACCCCTTGGCTAGTCACTGCCCAGCCGATCTTGGTCACGAATGATAAAGTGTGGTTATGTGACTACGTGTAGTTCTATCGAGCGATTGGCTCATGGCTGACTGAGCAACTTGAGTTACAGATGGCGTTGCGAATGCAGAAATTCTCAAGTAGGTATCTCGCACATGACCTAGCCAGCTAACTGCTGCTGTGCACCCCTCGGCTAGTCACTGCCCAGCCGATCTTGCTCACAAATGACAAAGTGTGATTATGTGAATACGTGTAGTTCCACCGAGCGACTGGCTCATGGTTGGTTAAGCAACTTGAGTTACAGATGACGTTGCGAATGAATACAATCTTCAAGTCGGTATCTCGCCATGACCTAGCCAACACTTCCCAACTGCGGCCGCAGTGGCCGGAATAAATGATCGGACAAATACAATTTAAGGTTATGTAATTCTATGCGATTATCGCTCTCAATGCGAATGGAATTGAGTCATTGATTCGATAATGTTATTTACATTTGTTAGTCCACCCATTTTTCAATAATCTGACATTGTGTAGTGTAGACGATTGGAACATCCAAAAATTAAACAAGTAGAATTGGCTCAGTGGACAACGTCACAACTCATCACCCAGAGGTCCCGGGATCGAAACCACGTTACGGCGTAAGCGTTTGTCTGAGATAATTTAAAATTGAACCATTAATATATTTACAGCGCAAATATCATAACCCTAATTAATGAACGACGAAGAATATCGTAAAAGGGTCCAATGATGTAAATAATGTGAAAAAAATCACGAAAATATAAATGTATAGCCGCAATTGTTTTATCTAATTGCCACCCACTTTTTTGTTCCCAGTCGCTAGCTGAAGAAACTATGTCATGGCTAGGTCAAAAATATAAGACAGCCCTGGGATATTTCTTTCTATCTAGTCACCATCTAATTTTTTGTGTTCAGTTACTAGAGGACCAAAGCGTTACAAGGCTGGGTAGTCAATCGCTAAGACGGCTAGCTAATCGCGATTCGAAACATCACTTTACTAGCTTGTGGCTAGGCGGTGTGGAGTTACGTTTTCCACTCGGGGGGTGTCTCAAAATGACCTGACATTTAAAATTGCGCGCCATTTTTTTGTGGCGAACGTAGAGTACTGATTTTTGACAACTGACATCAGAAAGTATTGAGGTTTGGTCATGGAGCAACGCATAGAAATTGGGAAAACTCACTACAAAAATGGTGCAAGTTTTGCAGAGCCGGTTTGAAAAGTCTGCACTTCGTGTTTATCTCCCACCGCGATGATGTGAATTGGCCACCAAGATCGTGCAATTTGACGCCATTGGACTTCCCTCTTTGGGGTTTTCTGAAAGGAAAAGTGTATGCCAATGATCCACAAACCATTCCGGAGCTCAAGGAAGCAATTGAACGCATCACATGAAATTAGTCCGCAATTATGCCAAAACATTATTGAAAATTTCGTCAAAAGAGTGAACGTTTGCGAACACCCGTGTAGAAATTTGAGTCGGGAAAAAGTACTGCCCCTGATCTGCCTTCCCTAGATAATATCAGGCTCTGGTCGGGCCTTCCACCCTGGAATAACTTCGTAATGGAAAAATCTAAGGCTAGGTCCCGATCAGCCGTTCCCTTTCTGGGGAAATGATCAGGAACAGGCCGGAGAACAAGCGGTAAATGACCGGGAAACAATCAGAAACAAACGTGGAAATAAAAAATGACGTTTTAGCGTTTTTGGAATCCTTAAGGAGGTAAAATCGGGAGTGTATTCAGTGTACTATTTCGACAACGTATTGTTTGTTGGTTATCTACTTGCTAAGGTAGTATGTGACTGCATACATACGCTCACTCGCATTTCCTGATAGGCAAAGAGACGGAAAAACGTACACAGATCACTATAAGCATACAGCAGTGCTATCACTGCTGTATGTGGTACAACTCACAGGACGAACATTTATCCTCCTACGATGGTACCTTGCTTACGCGAAGCGCTTCGCTTGGAGCCACCTGGCGGATTATTGGCGAAATACATTCAGGTAATGTTTTCCCGGCCAGAACATTGATATCACCCAACATGGCGACAAGGTGTTCAAAAACCACGAATGACCTGCTTTACTTTTTCGCTTCATAAAACATTTTGGCTATTCTTTATGCTCAAATCATTAGTCATCGTAATCCCGGTATTTATGATAAGCACTGTTATCATCGTCGATTATCATTGATGAAATTAATGCTTTTAATGATGAATAGAATTACCATAGATGTATTAGATTCATCGCAATCAATTGTAGATATCTTTCATGAGGTAAAAAGTAAAGTAGCTTTTCTTCAGTCCTTAAAGACAGGCTCCACTTTTCGGAACATGTCAATGTTCTGGCCGGGTAGACATTACGTGAAGATGTACTTCCTCGCAATGTATCTCGGCCAGAAGATTGTAATTTCCGAACATAGAGGGTAAGCTGTAAAAAACGATTTTACGATCTTCCCGGTTTGTTCCATGGGACGGCCCGGTTTGGTAAATCAGACAAGGCAAGTCTGGTCAGGGCCAGACACAAAGCAGGGAATTTCCGGTCACATTTCTGCACGGGCAGGGACGAGGCGACCATTTGTCGGATATGGTGTTCCACATATAACCTCCATGTCTTTACCTCATATTAAAATAAAAATATTCGTACTTTTCAAATAATAATGCGTTTTATGAATTAAAAAAATGTCGAGTCATTTTGAGACACCCTATATTTTCTTCGGGACGTCAATGTGTGTGTATGTGTGTACATGTGTTGCGACACGATCTAGCTGTCTTTACCATGACGGTTGCGCGAGAGATCGTATATACTCATCCACGCAGTGTCACAATGCGTTGTTTGTGCACGGGCGGAGTGGCGAAGCATTAGCCAAGTTAAAGTGCCGCGTCCCCGAAGAACCCGGTCTTTAAAGGTAATTGCCTGAGCGCGTGCTTCAGTCGGTCATTCCGACAGTGCCACGAGATGGCTCCAAAAAGTAGATGTAAACAAATGCCGATATCTCAGCCCCAAATAATAGTTGATGCAGTGGTCCTCTTCGCAGAGAAAAAAATCACTTGGATCAACGAAATTTTCAGATAAACCAACAAAATATTCGAGTTTCTGTGTATTTGTTACCTTGAACGGACAGATAATTCTTAAAGTCCCCTAATATTGCATTTTCCTAAGAAATAATTCCCTAGCATCCACCAATGACCAATCTAGACAAGCGAAGTCATTTTTTCCGGTGTGATTTAAAGAATCTCCAGATCATTCAAAAAAAGTAACAATACACGATATTTAAAAATAAAAATCGGTTTTCAACAATCCAAAGAATCCCAGATAAATATTATGCACGTATCACTTTTTCAACGGGAGAAAAATTGAATTCACAAAGGCTAGTGGAGCGCGATCGTTCAATATTTCCATTCTATCTTTTGTTGTGCATTTGGAGCCTGCGCATTGAAACGAAATTACGTTCAACTACACGTGACACTGATCCCTTGTTGTTGAGTTATTCATTCAGTGCGAGGTCGCGAGAAACAAAAAATCGGTAAGGTTTTATATGCGTTGCCATAATTTGCATCGCACATTCGCCGGGTGCGCAGAGTGTGCCGCATCAGATGAGAAGCTCTCAGGCTAAGTTCATAAATTATAACATTCGCGGTGAGCATTTCCATAATACAGCAGGTTCGAAATGACGCGAGAGAGAGAGAGAGAGAGAGAGGGGGGGGCACGCCTCAACTCAACGACGACGATGAGTGTAAATAGAAGAGCTTAAGGTGGTACCCACACATGCACATACGCATACGTACTCAACGGGATAACGGCAAATATTTTTTATGCGGATCCACGCGTTCTTCACGATCTAGCTGATTATTCCTTGGTGATCGAAGATCTCTCAGTAAAAACTCGATCTTTCGCCCAGGTTACGACCTAATACTTTCTCTTTTCCATCACTTTTAATAGCTCTAATCATCCATGTTCGGTTTTATTCCGGTACACGTATCCCTGGATTATTCGTACGCACGCGGTTCCCAGCTACGTCCATCCGAACTTGATAAAGGCTTTTCGCCGCGTATCACAAAAGGGGTCCCGGAGAGGGAGAAACGATGCTTGACCGCACTAGTTGTAAAGTGTGTCAGAGCTTATACGCGATCGGAAGCCGACGCTCGCAATTTTCTCGCTTATCAACGAACCCGAATTTTCATTTGGATTCGTTGATAAGCGAGAACGCAACGAACGCTTCAGTGAACGCACTAGTCGTTAATTGCGTTCGAGCTCATGCGCGAATCTCTCCGGCGATCGAAAAATCTCACGATCGCGTTCGTTTGGGTTTATTTGGGTTTGCCGGTAATCGAGAGGTGGAGGGCTGAGTGAAATGAAAGCTGCGCTGTACCGCAGTGACCGCAAAGCACGGTACTTATGCGCCGATCCCTTTTGCCATCGAAAAGCTCATGGCGATGTGCGGCTCGCGAATCGCGACAGCTGCAATTCGCAACCGGACAATGCAGGTGCAGCAACGACCTCTTTCGGGCCCGATCCAAGCGTCATAGACATATGCATAATTAATAAAAGACGAAATAAATAACTCGGCACTCCCTTTCCTTCGCTAACTCTCTCTCTCTCTCTCTCTCTCTGTCTCTTTCACTGTGCGCTTCGATCTTTCTTGATCGTGCGCGATTCGTTCTCGCGAAAGCGCGCTCTTGGACACTTTCGAAGGCCAAACCAATATATACACGAATATATTATTGATCAAGCGAATTCACCTGCAGCTTCGCGCGTCTCTCATCGCCACGGTGCTGCTGCCGCGCAGGTGAACGCGTATACGACTTTGCGAGAACTACCGACGCGAATCGGCAATTGCGGCGAAACGTTACGAAGACCATCAAAATCAAAGGTCACAGCGCTAAATTATCGCAATAGACATTAATTGAGGAACAATAAAATATATTTTATGCGAAGATTTTTGCGTTTTTGTTCGTGAAACACGGCTGTCGCCTTGATCCGAGCAGCGGTCCCGGGAATCTCATCGTGCACATGTCGAAGCTTAAAATCGTTATGGATATCCAATTTTCGGGCCTCCCAAATCACTCAAACTTTGTTTGGCATCCTCATTAGAGATCTTCAGCCTAAATATGACAGAAAAAAAATTAGATTTTACATTTTGTCAAAATACATCGATAACAATGGAGAAAATTTGTAAAACGAAAAATTAGGATTAGGATTTTTTTTAATTTTCATTTTTGACGGAATTGCAACCGTTTTAATTTAACATTCGTTTTTCGGACGCAATTTCCGACGTTTTGGATTACATACACATATTTACCAATAAAAAAAACCTCGGATACAATCGAAACATTAGTTTTTGAGATAAAAATTCCCGAAGTTTACCTGTTTTTCTCGCCGTTTACTCAGCTAGCTCCAAACCTGCACCTTAACAAAAGTGCCGCAACGATGCAGTTAAGGCGTTACCCCCACTTGTAGCGCAAAAAAGGCCTTTTTCATGAATTTTTTTAAAGAAAACTACAAAACTTTTTTAATCGATCAATATACCATCTTAAAGAACACATCTTGAAGAACTTTCAGTAATTTTTTTATTGAAAAATATTACATTGTTTAGTGGCAAATGGCCGTCAATGAAATAATGTTTTTATATACACGGTTTGCGGTGACCAACATTGCGGCGAAGTGGATCATCTGAAAAAAAAATGCGGATGGATTTAGTCAAATATAAGTATAAACTAGTCTTTAATCGAAGGATTTTCAAAAATATTCATTTTTCACAAAATGGCGGACAGTCAAAGTTAATGGTTCGATTTTAACGAAAAAAAAACGCCCGTTTTTTGGCTATAAAACGGTCATTTTTTTTTTCGAAAAAAAAAATCGAACGATTAAAGACTACATTTTTATGTATTAAATAAGCCTGCAAAATTTCAAGAAGATCGGTTCATTAGTGTTCGAGTAATCTTGGTCACCGACTTCAGAAATGCCATTTTGAGAAAAACGCGTTTAAAGTTTCAATTTCAGTTTACACGAAGAAAATATTTTTTTTTGTAAACTTACATAAAGTCATCTATTCCGGATACTTATACTTCAAAAAAATGCAATAAAAAAAATCGATTTTTTCAAAATCGCAAGTGAGGGTAACCCCTTAAGCCCATGTTAAGTTGATACACCCTGAACGAAAAAACCCTTTATCTCTCACACCCTCTCGTGTTTCTCGTACTATAAAAATGTCCGTTAGTCAATTCGGATGTTTTTCCAATACGAGCCCGCCATGCTGCACAGAATTTACGTTTCTTTTCTTTTGCGGCACGTAAAACATCCGGACCAGTCGAGATGCATGTCGAGAGGGATCCACGCGCGCGCGCTCGCAGCCCTGTTTCGGGACCACTTTTTCTCTTCTCTCGAACAGCATCCACGATGAAACGGCGCACTCTTAGCTCTCGGCGGCTAACAAGAATCATACAGTGAGGGGGGGAGCGGGTCTCCCATGACGGGACAGTCGCGAATCTGCGCCAGAGCTCGCGCTCATGTCATGAAAAAAAGGAGCAACGATGACGACGACGACAAAGCGGAGCGGCTCCCGCTCGCTCGTTCACGCGCGTCTCGCGGTCGCAGAGCCTCGCGAGAGGAGAGAAGCGCACGAGGGACGAAAAGGGAAGAGTACAAAAAAGGGAACAGTTAAAGAAGCAGGGCTCGCGTGGCTCGATACTCGAAAGTCCGTAGCGGATAGAGAGAGAGAGAGAGTACGTACTTTCGCGGCACCCTTCGCACTCTCTCTCTCTCTCTCTCTCTCTCTCTCTCTCTCTCTCTCTCTCTCTCTCTCTCTCTCTCTCTCTCTCTCTCTCTCTCTCTCTCTCTCTCTCTCTCTCTCTCTCCTCTTTCTCTCTCTTCTCGCGAACTTTCCACACGTATATCCCTTTTCGTGCTTTACCACTTCGGTCTCCCGCGTTCGCGGTGCACACGGTCCATTATGTACAAGAGTACGCAAGAGGGAGGCTGTATGCTTTCAGCGTCCGACGCATATACGCCCGGGTCCCTCGGCATTTATGAGCAACGAGAAATATCTCCTCCGAAAATAAGAATTCAGAAGCGCAAACTGTTGACTGCCGTCGTAGATTTTTCACCAGGTTTTTAATTTTAACGAAATTCTTAGTCGATTCTACTCAGCTCAATTTGTATTTTCCGTGGCCGACGGAGTAATATCGTTTAAGGGGTTACCCCCACTTGCGATTTTGAAAAAATCGTTTTTTTTGAAGTATAAGTATCCGGGCCCTTACTTCTGTATGGGCCCGGAATAGATGACTATGTAAGTTTACAAAAAAAATATTTTCTTCGTGTAAACTGAAATTGAAACTTTAAGCGCGTTTTTCTCAAAATGGCATTTCTGAAGTCGGTGACCAAGATTACTCGAACACTAATGAACCGATCTTCTTGAAATTTTGCAGGCTTATTTAATACATAAAAATGTAATCTTTAATCATTCGATTTTTTTTTTCGAAAAAAATGGCCGTTTTATAGCCAAAAAACGGCCGTTTTTTTTCGTTAAAATCAAACCATTAACTTTGACTGTCCACCACTTTGTGAAAAATTAACATTTTTTAAAATCCTTCGATTAAAAACTAGTTTATACTTATATTTGACTAAATCCATCCGCATTTTTTTTTCAGATGATCCACTTCGCCGCAATGTTGGTCACCGCAAACCGTGTATATAAAAACATTATTTCATTGACGGCCATTTGCCACTAAACAATGTAATATTTTTCAATAAAAAAATTACTGGAAGTTCTTCAAGATGTGTTCTTTAAGGTGGTATATTGATCGATTAAAAAAGTTTTGTAGTTTTCTTTAAAAAAATTCATGAAAAAGGCCTTTTTTGCGCTACAAGTGGGGGTAACGCCTTAATCTGCTGCGATTGACAAAATTGTTCACGCGAAATATTTTGTCCAAGAGTGCATGGTTTTCAAACCGTTTATCTTCTTTCGTCTCGATTCGGTTGCATGTTCTTGTGATCTCAGGTCCAAATACATGCAAGAGATTGCCTGGATGAGTGCAGAATATATATAGTGTGTGTGTGTGTGTGTGTGTGTGTGTGTGTGTGTGTGTGTGTGTGTGTGTGTGCGTGCGTGCGTGCGTGCGTGCGTGCGTGCGTGCGTGCGTGCGTGCGTGCGTGCGTGCGTGCGTGCGTGCGTGCGTGTGTGTGTGTGTGTGTGTGTGTGTGTGTGTGTGTGTGTGTGTGTGTGTGTGTGTGTGTGTTTATATATATATATATATATATATAGATACGGCAAAGCAGAGACGAGATGCGAACGACGGTTTTGATTTTTTTCCGATATAATTCTTTTTTTTAAATCATTTTATATATCATCATTTTTTAAGACATTAAAAACGCACTGTGGTGTGTTGCACGATTGTGCACCGGACATTTTTGGCACATACTTACATCACTATACATAGAAATATATAAATATACACTTGTTCATAAACATAAAATCGGGGTATACATTGTATGTGTGTCTGTAAAAATAAATAAATAAATGCACATACAGACACATAAACCCATGTGCGTGGATAGGTTCATCTATATTTAATTTTGATTTATTTGTGGACATATGTTTATGCCCATATGTTTATAAATAAACATGTATAGAAGTGCACCCGACATTTACCAAACGTACACAGTACAAGTGAAGTACATGACTCGAGTTGCAACGCCAACTTGAGAATCGCGTCACCTGCTGCTTGGCCTAGAGAAACTCAGCAATATCGCCGTTCTGGAGAGAGTGAGATAAAGATCGATATAGAGATGGAGAGACAGAGAGAGAGAGAGAGAGAGAGAGAGAGAGAGAGAGAGAGAGAGAGAGAGAGAGAGAGAGAGAGAGAGAGAGAGAGAGAGAGAGAGAATCAGGAAGAGCTTTTCCTCTCTTCCGCAGCTGGATCTCGCCTACCAAGCTTATGCATTTGTCTCGTGTGTATACGATAGTACAGAGCAGGTGCATGCGCGTCTGTGCAACTACATATACCTCTACAAATGCACACACGGTACAATTGTACACGTAGAGATGGCAACGGAAACTTGTGTAATATCTAAATGCCGAGGACATGTATGCATCTGCACGAAACGCGAGACGTGCATGTGTGTAGTATGTGTCACGTAGCCGGGGCTTTATACGTTGGCTCGATGGCGAGAGGACCGTTGAAGCTCTCTCAACGGGTACACCCGTGCAGAAATTTGTTGGGGAGTCCCCAGATCCTGCCACATCCCTATAGAGATTTGACAGGGACGCCGCACGTAGGGAGTCCACATTGCAATCCAAGTGGATTACGCGCTATTTCCCGATTGACGTCGTTAGCGAATTTTTCGTTTGAAATTCTCAACCGGAGTTTGTTGGATATCCGAAAAAATATCCTTTCGTGGTCCCGTGGACAAATTTGTCAGGGAGGTTCAAGTTGCACCCACATCGCTATGCGGACTTGTTAGGGACACCGCACACAGCGAGTCCTCATTGGGATCCAATTGGATTCTCCACTGCTCCGCGATGAACGTTGTTTGAGAATTCTTGCCACGTTCAAATCGAAAATATGTGAAAAGTCGCGAGAAAAAAATAGGTCAGTTGAAACATAACCTGCATGAACTGCAAAATTTGAGGGTGCGAAAAATTTGCGAAAATCGAAAAAAAATATTAAACCGACAACGAAGTCGAGATCAACAACCACGGCTTTGTGCTACAACAAGCAAAGTAACTGCTTCAAAGCATTTCATACATAATTAAAAAAAAAAATGTTACGACACAATGTAACATGTCTGTCACACTCCCTTTATCGCTTTATAACTAGCCCCCTGATTGAATTTTTCAAAAACTAAGTAATCCGTGTTTTTCATTTATTGAAACCTATCATAAAGTTGATTCTTTAACTTTTACGTTGGTGAGTTATGAAGGGTTAAGATACACTTCTCCAAACGAGTTGTATTTGGAAAAAAAAGATTTCTACTTTTTGAAGATCACTCATTTTTATATTTTCAGAAAATACAACATACAGAATGGGAAAGTGATCAATGAAGAATCGCATCGGATTCTGTTCGATAATGTGGAAATCCATTAGGATTCAAGTTAGATTCGTACATTGGATTCCAATGGGGAACCCCGATTAGAATCCAAAATGCACGAGCGTGACGGGACGAGTATGGGAATCCAATTGAACCCCTACGACAATTTCTGCACGATCATTTATATGAAACCGAAGTTTTTCTTTTGGCAAATCTTAACTAATGAAATCCCCCAATTTTTTAAGTTGTCCCCTTATACATATATGGGGAACGGAGTGCACGGATTTAAGGGCGGGGTAAAGTTAATTCAGCGAAAAAAGACATGTTTTTAAGATTTTTTTTTGGCGTAACGAATAGTGTTCGTTTATTGAAAAATTTACATATAATAAAGTAACATTTGAACAACATTCTCCTAAATTTGCATTGCAAAATATTCAAAATTGAACGAATGAAAATTAAACCCCGGAGACGCCTCGAAAAAAAGTTAGTTTGCGGTGTGCACCATAACTCGCAACAGAATCATCTGAAACAAAAAAATCAAAATGCATTTGTTAAAGGAGATGTTTCTCGACGTTATGACGGGAGGATTTTTTTTTTTCGATTTTTCGATTTCTTGTAGCACTTGGGAGCCAAAAACGCGATTTTCGCTAAAAAAATCGGCTAATTTGTTGTTGAAAAATTAGTAATTATTAAAAAAAAACAAAAAAGCTCTCGACAATACCTGGTGAATTATGTGAAGAAGTACTGTGCAAAATTTCAAAGCGATTGGTCCAGTAGATTTTGAGTTATCGTGCACACGGACTTCAAATCTGAAAAGTCTCAGAAAAACGGTTTGAAAAACGCAGAAGAGTTTGGTCGCTTAGCGCTCATTGCACATAAGTTTGAGAACACTTCTCGATTGCATAAAAATCTGAGAAAATTCATGCATATTAGAGGTACTCGAAAGATTAATTTTGCATAATAATAATTCCAAAATGTTATTAACAAAATGATGAAAAAAAAAATTAGTCAACAAATTTCCCCGCAACCCAATTTTTTTTCGTGATTCGTTCATTTTTCTGAATACGTATGAATTTTTTCAGATTTTTCAATTATCTTTGAATTTTTAGAAATTCAAAATAAAACTCGATAATTTTCTTATACTCACTCAAAGTCGTCGATGCCAGGTCCGTAGAGCAAAAGGCTTCCATCAAGATGATCGAGAGCATCTTTTTGCGTTTGTCTACGCAAAACTCTTTCTTCTTTACAGCGGTCAACTGATGTACAGACTAATGTGTATACTAATATACACCGGAACAGGCCCGTTTATCAAGAAATTTATTCGGGGTCGAAAAATACAATAGCGTGCCGCGCAGCTGCCGCCCAGGTATAAAACCCGGCATGGAGCAATAGACGCTCAAATACTCATAACTTCGTCAATTTTACTCCGATCGACTTGAAATTGTAACACAATATTCTTGATATATTATGCATTCATTTAAAAAATTAAAAAAAAATGTTAATACTTTACCCCGCCCTTAAATACATATGCAATATGTGTGCAGTGCATGCATCGAAGGATCTTGGTTATTTCTGTGCGTTACTCGATTATGTGTATTCGAGTTCTATCCCATCTACACGTACACACAAATAACGCCTGCGGGCGGCAACGTCCATGCTGCTCGCTATTGCATATCCTTCCGTGGAACAACCGTATATCTCTCTCTCTCTCTCTCTCTCTCTCTCTCTCTCTCTCTCTCTCTCTCTCTCTCTCTCTCTCTCTCTCTCTCTCTCTCTCTCTCTCCCTCTCCCTCTCTCTCTCCCCCTCGCAGTTTCGCTCTCGATTTCTCACCGCCCCCATCTACCATGCCGCATGATATTGTGGAGCGGAAAGTGTTCGAAAGAGACGAGAAGTGAGCGGGAGGGGGTGATGGAGCCGGGCAGAAGGGCATAGCGTTCAAAGCCGAAAGAAGAGTACCTACGTCCGAGTACCGCCGCGTCAACCTGAGAATGCGGTACGCGGGCCTCAGTGACGTCGGCATCGAGTGGGTTAGAGGGCGTGTCGTTTCCGGTGCTGCTGCTGCTGCTTGCGTACGTATACTTGCAGGCATACGTGTATACCCTGTAGCCATGTCAGACAGCCGGAGAGTGCACGAGGAAACTGGGAAGACACTTTCATGCATGCGAAAGGAATATGTCCAGTACGGGACGTCGAGGAGTAACTTCATGCCCATATATATCTACACTTGTACATCGCGTACATCCTTAATTCTAATAGAAACGGAAGAAACCTCGCGACCATTAGATTCCAAACTGGTGTTAAGTGATGGACAGTAATTGGTTACGCTGAAGGTCTGTGTTCCACTTTCCGCTTGTACGCGTCTAACGTGACAAAGATCGAGGAACTGGCGTTCTCGCTTCGGCAGTCGAATCACTCGGATACAATCGAACGAGCGGTGCTCGAATATTTGTAGATTTGTTAAGGGGTCTTCTCTTTTTAGACGCTAAAAAAAGGCTTCTTTCGTGAATTTTTTTGATAGGTTTATATTATAGATATTGGTATGAAAGTTGTTACACGCGATAAATACACTTTTGAAATACTTTATTTTTTTATTTAAGTTCCTATTTATAGACGAAAATGGTAGTTAAAAAATGTCCTATAAATTGTAGGTCTGCGCTGTTGATAAAATCTCGGAGATGAATCATCCGAAACAAAAAAATCAAACGGTTTTTAATTCAGTATGTTAATGGCTATAGCGCATATATGCAAAAAATTTCATATATGCAAAAATAACAAAATGACGGACATTTTTCGAAAAAACAAAATTAAAAAACGTGTTTTTTCTTCGTTTTTGGCAAACAAAAATTGTAAATATCAAAATCTAAAAAAAATCCTTGATGTGCGCTATAACTATAGTCGTAAAGAATATGTGGTTAAAATTTCATAAGGATTGGTTCAGTAGTTTCGAATATCTTACCAACAAGCCGTCGAAAAACGTTGTTTCGAGAAAAACGCGTTTAAAGTTTGTTTGGGTTACATAAATAGATGAAAAAAAAAATTTAATTGTATTTCGAAAGTGTATTTATTGAGTGTAACAACTTTTACATCAATATCTATAATATAAACCTATCAAAAAAATTAATGACAATAACCTTTTTTAGCTTCTAAAGTGGGAAGACCCCTTAAGTTTGTTTGGGTTGAAAATCAGCAATTGAGTTAATTATTTAATTGCGAAATTAATTATTTTCCAATGTTTTTACGTAGGTACGCACACCCGGGTTTTTGCCATCCATCCCTTTCACTTTTTATTAGCGCATGCGGTCTTGACTTCTGCTCGGTGGAATGCAACGGTTTTTTTTTAATTTGCTTTCATCATTTGTATTATCGTTGTGTTTTTTGACAGATTTAGCTTGTAGGTCTTCAGCGAGAGTTCGAAAAAGAGTTCGGGTGATTGGCGTTGACCAAAACCCAATGAAAAACAACAGTTTGGAGATTTGAAACAAAATTCATTTTCATTGCATTCCAACGATGCAAACTTCAACATCACTTTAGCGCATACCGTGGGACTTTCAGGTGCCAACGGAGCGGCCACGGCCCCTCGTTTCCTGACGGACTCCAGTGCACTGAAAAAAAATTCGTTCATCCATCCAAAATTCAGCTGGTTTAACAAAATGTATCTTTAAATACGTTCAACTTGGTTTTTGATTGGCATAAAAAAACAGTATAGTTGGTGGTAAAATAGCATAGTGGTGTGAACTATAGCTTATTTAGCATGTCTCAGCAAACTGTTGAAACAACAAAATTTCGAGACAACAAAATGCATTTTGTACATTCAACGATTCTTTTTTCTCAGTGTATGCTCAGTGTATGCATCGCAGTGTATGAAACGCACCCTCAAAAATAGGGGTGTTTTTCGCTTTTCGTCGATAACGTTATCGTTCTCATCTCCAATGTACAGTACACGAAAAAATAAACATTGTTGCAATTTGAACATTTTTCATATCTCGTGCCGTTAAAACGTCATCGACGAAAAACGAAAAACACCCAAATTTTCGAGGGTGCGTTTCAACCCTTAAAAATCGGGTTCCGCAGATATAAAAAAATACGTGTCGCCTATTTTCACCCATTCTACAAGCATGCCAAATTTCATCGAAATCCGAGAGATCGACCTCGCAACCTTTCCTTGTGAGTTTCGATTGTGTACCATCGGGAATTCGCAAAAACCGCCCCTCGATCAATAGTCAGGGCCCGGCGGTCGCCCATCCAAATGGCCCCGACCAACTTTGCGTTCGCTATCGCCGATCTGATTTCTACGAATAATCTACCAAATGCGAAATCTATCTGGCTCCGATTCGTCGTGCCATTTTTGCAGCTGATGTTACGATCTTTCGAACTCGTCGCGTAATATCGAATTTTGAAGGTTCGTTACGCACCCACCGTCAAGCGTATGCAACTTTTTGCCAATTTTGAGCTCGTTACTGCGACAAAATGGAAATAAGCGGCTTTCGATCTCTGATGTTCGTAGGAAAATTATTACGTAACAGCGACGACGATTAATACTTGCTAATTTACACGCAAATTTTTGGGATGCGCTTAGGTAACCTATTACACTATACAGGCACGCCAGCTTTCACTAGGCTCCGGCATTTCTGTATTGGACTTGGGATAGGGATTTGCAAATCCTCTGCATTCGTTGCATTATCTCCGACGCCCAGTTGCAATTACGGTGCCGGTTTACGGGAACTCATGCTTTCGAGGCTTTTCATAGCACACAGCAAGTGCTCTCTCTCTCTCTCTCTCTCTCTCTCTCTCTCTCTCTCTCACACACACACACACACACACACACACACACACACACTCTCTATCCCATGCCTGGTACGGCTTAGGCTCTGTCATGCTAATCTTGAACGCCTTTGTCTTCGTGCTCGTTAACACAACAATAAATGGACCACGAATTCGTAGGTGGATGCAGGGGCATCACTTTGAATAAGGCACCGGATACTTCGAGTAGGATGAATTCTCGTGAGGACACCCCGTGCAAATTTATGTGTGTAAAATATATTAGAAAAACTTGATACATGCCTCCCCCCTCTCAGGCCACCCCTACCGCCGCCTCGACCGTCGAATTTTCGAAAATTGAAAACAAAAATTTGTTTACATAAATAAAAAATGTTCCGGCTTATTTTCACGTAAAAATATCTCAAGTATATAATAAATTGGCACAAATGCATATATTAACTGTTCGGCGAGATCGCCTGATTCAACACCGTTGGATTTTTATTTATCGGGGCTTATCACGAACGACCAACCACTCCAAAAAGCGCGATCCCGAAATGTCCCGCGTGATATCCATACAGAGAATTCATCATTGGCGCATCCATCTTTCATTACTCGCCTCAACAACATTTGGAAATGGAAGTCCATCATTTTGTGCATTTATCATGATTTATTGAATTTATTCGTTTGAAATAAAAATCGGAATGATTTTTTATAGTATCCCCGATAGTAATGATCAAATGAAAACGTGTTTTGAACTAAAGATAATAGTTTTTTGCGTATAATACGTTTCAGCCGGAAGAAATGTATGTTTCCATGAAGAAAAAAAAAACATAGTAGTCTTAGAAATGGGAAATCCATTTGGGAGTCATATTTTTTCTTAGTTTCCGAGTGCTTGCGATGTCTGAACCCATTATGTGGCCGCGTGACGGTTCTGTAACAAACCATCTGTCCTCACAAAATGATGAGGTTGAAGTTTGCATCGTTGGAACGCGACGAAAGTTTTTTTCAATTTCTCATTTTCATTATTATCCAAAATCAAATTCTGCAAATTTGTTCTAGATCGGTAAATAAGAATTCTAAAAAATGTTTGCGTGATTTTCCTAGCTCAAATCCGTCAAAGAAAAAATAGGAAGGTAAAAACAAATGTTTTTCGTTGCATTCCAACGATGCAAACTTCAACATCATCACAAAATGACATGTTGACATTAACTCCTTTCGAAAATCAATGGCACTCGACGGCTACAAACCCTTCTATGGTTTTTTTAGTGCAGTTCGTGCAAACTAGATGGTGTTAGTTGGATCAACATTTTTTCGAAGTTCACTTATCGCGAGATTACATGATTCGAGTGTACGTAAAGGTTGCGAAAATCGAAAAAAATATCAGTACGAGAACGAAATCGATATCAACAATGACGGTTTTGCGCTAGAATAAGCGAAACACCTGCTTCAAAGCTTTCCATACATCATAAAGGAACGTTACGACGAAATGTAACATGTCTGTCATACTCCCTTTATACTTTTAGAGCTAGCTTCTTGATTAAATTTTTCCCACCCAAACAATACGTGTTCTTTTAAATTATTAAAAAGTATCATAAAGTGAACTATTTTGGAAGTTTTGCTTCGTTCAGTTATGAAGGGTTAATATAATTAGGACACTACATACATATTTGGGTTTAGCGTTTTGTGTCTGCGTGAAAAAAGAAATACATGTCACGAGAGAGTGAGAAGTTCCGCGTGTGGTCGAGAAGGCGATGTGTCGCCAAAGATTTCAAATAAGAATCAGTTTATAGACGAAATAGAAAACTCTGAGGCGAGCCAAGTGTTTAGAGCAAATGGCAGATTTATGACGAACGTGTTTATGCGTGAGTAAGACTGCGACGGCTTCTTATATTGGAAGAGCGCGGGTGACCAGTGTGACGAGCCGTCTGGCCACCCATGGAACAAAGAGTGCATAGAACGAGTGTTGGTGTGACAGAGATGAGTGTAAAAGAACAAAGAGAGAAAATAAGAGTGTGCCTGGATGAAATGTCGAAGAAGCGAGAAGTCTAAGATGAAGTTGGAGAGCGTAAAGATCGAGAGCAGTTTGGCACATTTTTTGTTGTAATGGCTTTGTATTTCGTATTCACTATATTAAAACGTAATCATATTTTCTTGCATTAAATATCCTACTACATGATTATGATCCTACGTATATATACTCATATAATTATTAGAATCAATGAATTGATCTACCCAATATAGACGCTGATATTGAATGATCTTGAAGTTCGCATTGTGGGAATGCAACGAAAGTTTTTTTTTCTTCTATTGCTCACATTTATTTCGCCGATTTAGGGTATGAAAGTCGCCCAAACGGTTTTTCTTATTCTCGTCAGAGGTCCACGATTTTAACGGAGACTTTGTCCTTGGCGTGCCATATTTCAGGTGTTTACATTTTATTTTTTTTTAAGGAAACGAGTAAAGCTTTTTGAGTGCGGTTTTTTTTCTTGCTTTTATTCATGATATACAGAACGTTAAAAAAATTTTTTTTTTGAAAAAAAAAACCAAAATGGCGGCCGTTGCAGCTCCGCGAAAACAGGTCCTCAAATCGCGGGAGGTAAACGGCTGACATCACTACCCCCTCTTTGTTGATCTGAAACACAAATTCAAAGCATATTATCAATCTGTGACCCTTTGGTCATGGAATGACGGATGGGTTCTTCGTTTAGTACAAATTTCGGAAAATGGCGGCAATTAAAAAAAAAAATCGAATTTACGCGTGTTTTTCGCATAAAAAGATAAATAATAAATGCAAAAATGTATCTATCGAAAAAACGATCCGTCATTCCGTGAAGAAATATTTTCTGAGTATGCTCTCCAAATTTCAGGTCGATATGTTAATTACAGCGGTCAGGAGAATGTCAGCCATTTTTAAAAACGTGTTTTCGAGAAAAACGCGTTTAAAGTTTTGTAATGTGTTTACACAAATGTGTTTATAATTACCGCTAATCGGCAATGCCTGGTCCATAAAGGCATCCCTCCTCTTCTTCTAGCTGCTCATGTTGAGCTCAAATTGATTTTTTGAAAATTTCAAGGACAAAGTCTCCCTTAATCTAAAAAAATTGTAGACTACAATAAAAATGGAGAAATCAAAATAAAATGAAAAGAACTTTCGTTGCATTCCAACCGTGTGAACTTCAACGTTATGATAACAATATGAATTGTTTCATACATTCGTTACATTTTAAATTTCGATGTCTCAATCTATTCTTATTATTATTATTATTATTATCTGATTTTATTGCTCCGGGCAACACACTTCCTCAGTTTATTGTTAATTTTTATAATGAAGTGAATATAACAATATAATAATTGATTATTAAAGAAAATCATTAATTATATGATAATGATTATTGTTATTAAAATGAAGTATTGATTTTCCGCACGTAGAGCCCGATATTTGTATGAATAATTTGATACATTTTTAGACACCGCGACACAGATGCATGTATGCAATCATAGACATGCTTTATGTAGGTGCACACCCGTATAGTCATTTCTCGACGTCACTATTGCGAGAATGGGCTCACGCCTCTCACCGTTACGAAATCGGCGATAGGACCCACGAGACTCAAACAGCACAAACTCTCGGTTGTACAGTAGATATCATACGTAAGACTGTGTACGCACGCATGTAGGTTTCCCGTGCCAACTCTTGGACCGTAGCCCGTAGTACGGACTGGTGAGAGCCTGTGACCTCGTCCATTCCTTTTTTTCTTTCCAGTGTCTATCTTCTATCTCGTTCGCCATCGATATTGCAATGTCGATGCTGGAAAACCGCACATTTTTGGCATACTCCCGGACCCGTATGCTCCACATTCACACTCGTTACTATTCATGAAGGAAAAAAATTCACGCGCTCCTGAATAACGGCAATATACAAGTGCATTGGGTCACATTGTGTTTTGAAAAACCTATTAATGGGAATGATGATGCACAGGTGGGTATTTAAATTTTTAATGGCGAATGGAATTCGTGCAATGGGTGGACTGTTCGTAAATTGTTCATTTTTAGTTTTCTTTATATTTGCGCTTATCGAACTGTTAAAATGTGCATATATGTGTAAAATTATGTGGGGGTCGGATATTTATTTTAGAGTCACGTCACATTGAGGTTTACATATGTAACACGTTTATTGTGAAATACACGTTTTCTATGTATTTTTCTATACGTTCTATTTTTCACATGTAGTAATTTTATTTACTACCGAAACTGTAAGTATTATCGTCTTTCTGTACTTTCTATGACCTTCAATGACCTTATGTCATAGGTCGTTGAACTCGTTCAAAGCTCCTCTTTCATGATACAGAAAAAAACATACCGATCCATTGAAAAAATGGAGTTGACCTCCAAATGTCCGAAGTACCTCTACCTGCAAAAAAACTATTATCGCTATCGGATGGCCCCTTTCGTATTGTGCAATTTCATTTCAGCAAATATTTCTGTGAACCTTATAGTTTCGAAGATATCCAAGGTGCTAATAGTTATTGATCCACCCTGTATAATAGTTTTTAAAAACTCGGTTTTCCATGCAGCAATACATACTCGTAATTGCACAAGCAGGAAAAAAAAACATAAAAGTTGCCTCTTGTATACGGAAAGAAAAATTACTGGGATCAAGGAAATTGTTTATGTAAAGATGGTCAACGGAGTATCAAGATGAGACACTAAAATCTTTGATTTTACCGAATTTTCGTAAGTTTGTCGATGCCAAACAATAATTCGTTGGCATCGCCCAATGACGAATTCAGTCGCAGCCCAAGGAATTTCTTTTCGGTGTGATGATTAAAGCAAATGAAACTGTTTCACATTTAGTTTAGTGTTTATCGAATAACTTCCGTATGAATACTGGGGGGCACCGCGCGCCACTGCCCCCCTAAAATGAACATCGTATTTCCCAGGTTCTACCTGACCGGGGCAAATGAAACAAAATGCAGAAAAATACTAGAGGCGTTTATTTTTACGTAACAAAGTTTCAGGCAAAAAGCTTCAGCTGTTTTCATACCAACTTCGTTCAAACAAACGGACGTACAGACGAAATTCCGAAAAATTATGAACTCCGTCTCAGAGACAGACACTGCAATTTGAAAATATCAGTAAGCTGAGGAAAGACGATTTTCAAGATTCTTGATCTCGAGGATCCATAGTAGCCTATTTTTCCCATTCTCAACATCACGTGCAGAAATTGTCGTAGGGATCCAATTGGATTCCTATACCTGTCCTCACTTCCTGATAGGGATCCAATGGGTCATCGCATTGGATCCTTATACTAAAACGTCACGCTCATTTATTAGACCCTAATCGGGTTTCCCCATTGGAATCCAATAGAAGGAATTCAATTTTAATCCTAAAGGATTATTAAAACAAGAATTTCCTAAAGAAAAGTATATAGTTATACAAGGTAACTGACTCTACATCATTTACAGTCAACTGTGTAGACTGGCATGATCTTGAAGAAACTTGTAATTTCTGAAGATTAAAATGAGGAATTTTAAACCGTCGGAGCATTGAAAGTTCGGATTTTCAACCCGGCCCCGTCAAGATCATGCCAGCGAAGGTCTACACAGTTGACTGTAAATGATGTGGAACGTATAACATTGTCTTGACAAATTTCAAAATTGACGTAAAATCACTTCTTAGGAAAAAAAAATCTTTCAGATAATTCTTCGATTTATTGAAAATTTTGAAATTGTTACAACTTCCATAGCCGAATTATTTTGACGGCGTTCAGATTTTTCGGAGCTTTGGTCTTTCGTGTTAAGTTCTTTCGGAGTTTTGATCTTTCGGGGTAGTATTCTTTCGGAGTTTTGAGCGTTCTGATCATTCAAAGTTTGGAATTTCAACCCGGCCCCAGAAATGTGGATGCTTCTTAGCTCTCCCCAACAAATTTGTGCGCGGGGCCACGAAGGACTTTTTTTGGGAGATCCAACAAATTCTGGTTGAGAATTGGAAATGAAAAATTCTCGAACGACGTCAATCGGGAAATAGCACGGAATTCAGTTGGATTCCAACGTGGACTCTCTACGTCCGGCGTCCCTATCAACTTTTTATAGGGATGTGGTAGGATCTGGGAACTATCCAACAACTTTCTGCGCGCGATTTCGTAAGTCTTAAGCGGAGATATACACCTAGATGGTCGAAAAAATCGATTTAGAAGCTATGAACATTCCGTCGACCGTAGAAAACCTACACTATGGGCCTGGTATCGATGATTCCATGTAAGTTGACAAATTTCATGATTTATTCATTCCCAAATTTTCAAACGCGTTTTTCTCAAAACCACGTTTTTCAAATCGGTACGCAAAATTTCTCGAAAACCAATGAACCGATTGCCTTGAGGTTTTTTGTGGTTATTCTATACACCATTATCTAGTACTTGTCATAGGATTTTTTTTTTCGTTACTTAGTTTTTGTTTTATAGGCAAAATAATAACTAATTTTTGGCCCAAAAATCACTATTTATGTTCAAACGTCCGCCATTTCGTCATAAATCGATATTTTCAAAATCGGCTATGACAAGTACAAGATTATAGTATCTAATTTAATAATCTTTTTGGTTTTTTTTTCAGACGATTTTTGAAGAAACGCCAGTGGGTACCGTATACGCAGATTTTTTTACGACGCTCCAAGGATCCTACAATATCCTTGTATATTTTTGATATTTTTAAATAAAGAAAATTAAACATATTTTTGAATGTATATACTTTTAGATAATCAAAAACCCAATCCGAAATATCAAATAGTTTTCCTTGAAAAAATTCACAAAAATGACCTTTTTTCCGGCTCCTAGGTGTATATCTCCCTTTAAAAGCCCCTCCCCCCCCAATAAACATATATGTGTATGCACATGTGCTCATTTCTAGAATATTCTAGTACAAGCACACGAGTTCACGTAACAAACTCCGACAAAATTTCCATTGTATAAACGCCGTCACCTTTCTCTATGGGGTATCCAGTCCGGATTGGAGGAGACTCAATTGTCATTTCACTTTCCTGACCGATACCTCTCACTTTTCTTCCGAACGATACCGTCTTGTCGTCATTCCTTCTTCTTTTTATTCCCTTTTCCCATGCCTCTTCCGTAACTCCACTGCAAACGGGTACGCCCGACACGTCGCGCCGTTGGCGTCGCAGGGCCGAGGACCTCATCAAGAGTTTCTCATTGTCCGATTTCCCTTTTGGCTTCCGCTCGCGACGTCTTTACGTATACAGATGCACGCACACAAACACACGTACCACGCGTACGATGGATTCTAAAAAACGAACGGGCGGGGATATCGCTTTACTTTAAATACAAATTCTGTAGGTTACGACCTCTTGTTTGTGAAAAGTCATCGCGTGTATATCGCTGTAACGTACGTTTGTCCGCTACTGCTGCTTTTTCTTTATTTTTTTTTACCAACGAGAAAAGCGATCCGCTCTGTGCGTCGCGATCACGAGCGAGAGCTCTCTTGTAACATCGTTCGCGGGCCTCCTTGGTCCTTCCGTGTATGTTGCTATACATATATACCGGAGACATTACATTTGCATAACGCGAGCTGCACGAAAGTTTCGCAAGATTTCGCGCGCTGCTGTACGTCGACTCCATCACTCTTTGGCGGCCACGAAACCTTCGGATAATTTGTCTCTCTCCCTCTCTTGTGGCTTTTATATCTCGTTGCAAAATTCCGGGGAAACCTGCTGCCGCTGCACAAAACACCCGCCGCGAATGTAATACCGTTGATGATATACATATGTACACACCCTCACTCACACATACGCGCGCGCACACACACACACACACATATATAGATATATAGATATATAGATATATATATATATATCCCATTTCGATATTACACCTGACTTATGTTGGAAAATGCTGCTCCGATCAAACCTTGAGTATAATAAAACTTTTAGGGTTGAAAGGGCGACATTCGAAAAAAATCGTCCAAAATTAAAAGTAGTGACGTTAAGATGACCGACATTTAAAAAAAAAATGGGATCGTGAATTTTTTTCACCAAAACATTTTTCAGGCCGAAACGAACAACCTTTGTAGGCAAAGTTTTTCATAAACTTCATAATTTTGTTCACTTTGGTTGGGGTTGTTTGGGTTATCAAACAAACCCAAACAAACTCACACCCACACGAACACGCACACTTACACTAAGGATGTTGAAGATTTTACCTCCTCGTCGTATATTCTGGATGGTTCAAAGATATTTTTAAAAAGTGGTATTCTAACCTAAAAGTTATAAACGTTATTAACAAACTTTTCCTACAAAAGTTGTTACTTTTGGGCTGATATACGTTTTGGTGCTAAATCCGTGAAGGTATTTGAGGCACCTTGATCTCGTGAACCTGAGTCGTTTTCGTTTTTGCACTACCAAACCGACAATTGTCGATGGAAAAAATCTGAAGAAATTCATGGTCAATCTTTAGACCGTACTTTTGAAGGGAAAATAGGGTTTTTTCTTTCTTATTTTTTATATATTTTTTTCGTTGATTATAAAGCAACCTGCGAAGAAAATGATTTTGGGCAGGACGAAAACGACTCAGGTTCACGGATTGATGGTTAAAAAACCATGACGACAATCTTAACGTTGCCAATTTGAATTTAGGACGAAAATAGATTTTTTTACGTACCCCTTTGAACCCTGCAAGTTTTATTATACTCAATACTTGATAGGAGCAGTATTTTTCGAGATACAGCAGGTATGAGATTAAGGGTTCTGCTCACTTTAGACACCAAAAAGGCTATTTTCATGAATTGTTTTTATAGCTTTATATTATAGATATTGATATAAGGTTGTTACACTTAATAAATACACTTTTGAAATACATTAAAAAAATATTTTTTTTTATTTATTTAAGTCTCTATTTATAGAAGAAAGTGGTAGTTAAAAAAATGTCCTAAACAATGGTAGGTTTGCGCTGTTGATGAAATCTTATCTGAAGGATCATCTGAAACAAAAAAATCAAACTGTTTTAGAATTAGTATGTTAAGGCGTTATCCCCACTTGTAGCGCAAAAAAGGCCTTTTTCATGAATTTTTTAAAAGAAAACTACAAAACTTTTTTAATCGATCAATATACCATCGTAAAGAACACATCTTGAAGAACTTTCAGTAATTTTTTTTATTGAAAAATATTACATTGTTTAGTGGCAAATGGCCGTCAATGAAATAATGTTTTTATATACACGGTTTGCGGTGACCAACATTGCGGCGAAGTGGATCATCTGAAAAAAAAATTCGGATGGATTTAGTCAAATATAAGTATAAACTAGTCTTTAATCGAAGGATTTAAAAAAATATTCATTTTTCACAAAATGGCGGACAGTCAAAGTTAATGGTTCGATTTTAACGAAAAAAAAACGGCCGTTTTTTGGCTATAAAACGGCCATTTTTTTTTCGAAAAAAAAAATCGAACGATTAAAGACTACATTTTTATGTATTAAATAAGCCTGCAAAATTTCAAGAAGATCGGTTCATTAGTGTTCGAGTAATCTTGGTCACCGACTTCAGAAATGCCATTTTGAGAAAAACGCGTTTAAAGTTTCAATTTCACAACGGATTTTTCTCTTTCAACGCTCATACCTCAGTCAATTTTGTTCGGATCGACTTGAAATTTTCAGGACATATTCTCAGATACTTATATTTCAAAAAAATGCAATTAAAAAAATCGATTTTTTCAAAATCGCAAGTGGGGGTAACCCATTAATGGCTATAACGCATATCATACGATTTTTTATATATGCAAAAATAACACAATGACGGACATTTTTCGAAAAAAAACACCAACAAAAAACGCGTTTTTTTCATAGTTTTTGGCAAAATCATTAGTAAATATCAAAATTTCCGTCAGAAAACGTTGTTTCGAGAAAAACGCGTTGAAGTTTGTTCGGGTTACATAAATACATAAAAACATTTTTTTTAATGTATTTCGAAAGTATATTTATTAAGGGTAACAACATTTATATCAATATCTCTAATATAAACCTATGAAAAAAAATCATGAAAATAGCCTTCTTTTAGCGTCTCAAGTGAGAAGATCCCTTAAAATGGGTCACCCGGTATACGCGCGTGTATGTGTGTGTTTGTATGTGTATGTATACGCACAACTGTACACCTCCACGTCGGGACAGTGTTTATCCGGATGTCTGAGATACTTACGGAGGATGCGCGTCGAGGCGCATGAATCACTTTACTGTTCCATCCGGTTAGAGGCCGCCCGTCGAACCTCCCGTGTATATATCGTGGATATTTCATCGATGGGTTTGCCAACTTTCACGCGCGCGACAATAGCGCAGTTAAAAGCGATACTCTTCGGGAGCGCGTTTTTTTTGCGGCTGGACTTCGAGACTCTTGATCGAAGTAGCTTGACGATGGAGAACAGCCACTAAACGATACAATGAGAGAATTTTTTACACCCGTGCCTGATCTTAAAATACGAAATTAGTGCGCGGAAGAAACCAAAACGAGGCTTATACTTTCGTAGCGAATATGAATTTCTTCCGGTGCAGTAAAAATCGCAACTTGAGGGCTGTTGAACGAGCGAGCTGTATCGACTGAACGATACCTTGGTTTGGTTTGGGTGCCACTGAATAAACGATTATTAGATATTAGAAGACGAAACACAGGCCGCTTTTTAATATTTTGTTTCTGACGAGAGTATTGGGATGACGGGGTTGGGATTTTACACACACTTAATACATAGTTTTGCCAACCGACAATGGTCGGGGTTGGGCTCCGGAGGTACGATAATGATAAGGGGGAGTACCTTTAGGCGAGCAAAAAATAGCTGATTTTGGTGTTTTTTTTTATACGATAGATTTCTCCGCAATTGTTGATACTTAGGGTATGTTCTATTTCTACTTTTGGCTGTTACATGGTGTTTTTTTATTATTTTTGATCAATCTGAAAAAAACCAACATAGATTTATCTTTCATTAACACTCATACGCAGAATCTGAGCCAAGAAAAAGTGAGGAATGTTGAAAACCGAAGAAATGGTAAGCTTTGAAACGAAAACATCGAATTTTCCGAAAAAATGGCTCCATTTTGCAATAAAAAATTTTTTTTTTCAATTTTGAACAATCTTTAGGGTTTTAGACAATAATGTTAGAGAGAATTATACCAAATTTCATCAGAATCGGTTTATTAGATTTTTAGCTATACGTCACGCCAGTTTTGAAAATACAGTTTAGCAGACCACGCCATACCTTCGCCATTTTGAAAGACAAATTTTGAAAAATTACCATGTTGAAGCCAAAAAGTAGTAACGAAACATACCGAAGTCTCAAAAATGGAGACGAAATCTTTCCTTTTGAAATGAATTATGAATACCAGTCAATTTTTTCCTTGCCTAAAGGGATCTCGCCTTTAAGCAGCTCAGCCGTACACGGGCTGGCGCATCAACCAGTGAACGGAAGGCGAATACTTCTGCGACCTTGGGTGTAGATATTTGAGTCAAAGTCTGCGCACCGGAAACACAGATGAATATGGGGCCGTCTATACTGGTACGAGTTTTCCACAATTTCACCGTACCCTCGGAAAATTCGGTTCAGAAAGGGTTCAATTGGAAAGCGCAAAACGTAAAAACCCGCAAGGGTATATACTTTGGAACTCAGGAAATAATTTTTCTTTCTCTCAATACTTCGTTTTGCCAAGTTTGAAGTTTTTGCATTGAAAAATATTCATAAACAATGTAGTTATTATTATTTAAATAATCTGAGTTGAAACATAAAACATGTTCTTTTGGGATAATAATAGAACTGTCATATGACCCAATACTTTTTTGACATTTGGACAATTATGAAAGTGCAAGCTGTAGGAAAAAACAGGGACCTCTCCCGAGAGTGGCCCATCCCCGTTCATCCTTAAGGGGTTATATACAGTCAAGAGGCCCAAAAAGATCGGGTTTTCAAGAATTTTTCTTGAGAAGACCTTTAAATCTATTAACGTAAAAATTTGTACACATATTATGGTGACTTTCAACTATATTTTAACATTTTTTATTTGTAAAAATAATTATTTTGAAAGCTGCTGAATATTTCGTTAATATAATGGATTATCTTGTAATTGATCGAAGGAATATTCAGAATAAAATTTTTTGACAAAATTCCGGCTCCAAAAAAAATTGACTGTTGTAAAAAAATTTAGGCCTTAAATTGTCTATAAAATGAAGTAAAAAAATGTATCGGTAAGAAAAAACCTTCAATTAATTACTAAAAAATATTTTTGAAAAGATCGTGTTAAAATTTGAGACTGATCGGTTCAGCCGTTCCCGAGAAATCTTGCTCACCGACTTTAAAACACACAGTTTTGAGAAAAACGCATTCAAAGTTTCAAAAGCACTTTCGAACGCTCTGACACGTCATTACAAATGTGCGTGTAACTTCGAGAATATTCGCCTGATTGAGGAGAAATGTTCTGTGTGTGTGCTTAAAAATATGCACATTACGAAAATAAAATTTAACAAATCGACTTTTCGAAAATTTTAACTGCATATAACCCCTTAACACACTACCCTGTCGCACGGCGGCGTGGGGAAACTGTTGAAAACCTCTGTCGATACCGGCGGTTTCTTTTATTATTATTTTAGAATTGTTCTCCTCGTGGCAATGCGTATCCAAAATTTCATCAGAAATTTGCATACGCGATATTAATTTCATAGCTTTGAAACTTATACGACTGTGGCAATGTCACGATGGCTAAACGCGATTCGAGGTTTGTTCAATCACGAACCCATAGTTCATTAGCGAAGGGAACGCGATCATTTGTAGTTGCGAGTAATCTTGTGGTTATGCAACACGAGATTTCACTGGCATCATCGCTTGTACCAGCTACGTATCTGGGTGTATATATGTGTTTGTGTCTCTATGCATAATAATAATAATAACGATAATAATAATAATAACATACATGCTTCGAGTCTAAATAATATAATGTTATGTCCGTTCTGATAGATTTAAAATAGTATATATATATATATGCACACACCCATAATATAGGAAGATGAATCGATAAGCGCATCTCGCAGCGAACGTAGGCCGTATGTACGTAAAATTACGCGACCCCTCGAGACTATATACGTAATTACAAAGTGATTAAAGTTTATATGCCGTTATCGAGCGTGAAGCCCACACGATTCGTCTGTCGCCCGCACTGGTTATTACCTCCCGGTACGATCTCTGATTTCTCTCTTTCCTCCCACCGCTTCTTTAATTCACTTTTCTGCGTTCACCGAGGATTCATGAGATGCCCATCGAAGTAAGAAAGCATCTTCGGAGTAAAACAAAAATTAATTTATATAATGAACTTTTTATCGCTTCAGTCTGATTTTTATATTTATATCTATAATAGTTTGTGCATTGATGAACAAATGCTTACGGGGATAGAACATGGAACTTCAATTAAACGTTATCGAGGCTCGTTGTTTTATCGTACCCGTGTGGTTGGCGCGGTTTACCAAATAAAATTGTCATTGATTGAGTCTTTCGCGCTCGGAGCACGAAGTACCACGGACTAACGGTTTTTTGGGGGCGAGAAAACAATTTCTCTCTTTTTAGTGTTCAATCGGAGTTTTTGTCACGTGCACATATTTCCGCATGGAATAATATGTGTAGGCTGAATTATTTCGAAGCCTGCGACTAGCGTAGTCGTTGGGAGGGGGTTGAAGTTTGCATCGTTGGAAGGCAACGATTTTTTTTCAATTTTTTATTTTCATCATTATCCAAAAATCATATTTTGCGTCATGCAAATCATTTTCGTGGCTACAATCTGACAGAAGAAAGTTGGGAAACAAAAAAAGTCATTTCCGTTGCATACCAATTATGTAAATTTCAACGTCATCCGTGGGTCACGGATGAAAATACATGGGCAAGACACATTTTTGGAATTTTTAAGCCCTTTGAAATTCGAATTCGAATTGTCTGATTTACCTGACCGGGCCCTCCCATGGAACAAACCGGGAAGATCGCAAAATCGTTATTTTGACAGCTGATCCTCTATGTTTGGAAATTACAATCTTCTGGCCGGGATACATTGCGAGCAAGTACATCTTCACATAATGTATAACCGGCCAGAACATTGACATGTTCCGAAAAGTGGAGCCTGTCTTTAAGAACTAAAGAAAAGCTACTTTGCTTTTCATCTCATCAAAGATATTTATAATTGATTGGGATGAATCTAATACATCTGTTGTAATTCTATTGATCATTAAAAGCATTCGTTTCATCAATGATAACCAACGAGGATAACAATGCTTATCATAAATACCGGGATTGCGATAACTAATGATTTGAGCATAAAGAATAGCCAAATTATTTTATGAGGCAAAAAAGTAAAGCAGGTCTTTCGTGGTTTTTGAACGCCTTGTCGCCATGTTGGAAAATATCAATGTTCTGGCCGGGAAGAGATTACCTAAGTGTATTTCGCGAACAATCCGCCAGGTGGCTTCAAGCGAAGGGCTTCGCGTAACCAAGGCACCGTCGTACGAGGATAAAAGTTCGTCCTGTGAGTTGTACCACGTACAGCAGTGCTATGCTGACAGCGTGCACTTACGCTTATGATTTTGCGATACTTGCGAAATAACCCTTTGCACTCTAGGCCTTTTTCGCTCGGATAGTGATCTGTGTACGTTTTTCTGTCACTTTGCCTATCAGGAAATGCGAGCAAGCGTATGGATACACTCATATACTACCTCAGCAAGTAGATAACCAACAAACAATATTTTGTCGAAATACTACATTCCATACACTCCCGATTGTACCTCCTCAAGGATTCCAAAAACGCTGAAACGTCATTTTTCATTTCCTCGTTTATTTCTGGTTATTCCCGATCTATTCCCTGCAACTTTCCTGGTCAATCTTATAGAGTACTCTATTTCCGTACAAAAACTTGATATCGTATCATAAAAATCCGGAAACTGCGCTTTTGAAGAATTAAAACATGCTGAAATTTCTGAAGCGTTTCACCGATTTTCATGAAATTTATTCAGAACATATTTTCTGCGATACATTATTGGCGGGCAGCTCAGCCAGATATCTCCAAAACTCTACAAATTTTTGCGTGCACAAATATATCGATTAAAACTCCGAAAAAGATATCGTAAAAATACCTTTAATTTGTATCGATAAAAACACACAATGCTGAAGTTTGCATCGTGGGAGTGCAACGAATTTAATTTTTTTTTGCAGATTTCGACTACAAAAGTCCTTCGAAAATTTTTCAAGATATTAATTTATCGATCTACATGACAAATCTATAAAAATAGATCGTTTATAATAACAAAAATATGGAGAATAAAATCGAAAACAGAATTTTCGTTGCATTCGAACGATGCAAACTTCAACGCCATAAAAACACAGCCTCCCCTATAAGGGAGCGAAAGTATCGAATGAGGCGAAATGAGATTGTCCCTCAGAATAGCGCTGCTTGAGGGTGTATATCTTTTTTACGATTGGTTAGTCTCGTTAATTATATTCTTGACATAAGGCGTCCGACACCCACTCTCTCTCTCTCTCTCTCTCTCTCTCTCTCTCTCTCTCTCGACAAGTTTTCCTCTCCATTGTTCCGTGTAAATCGTTCCCTCTATCCGTTCGAAAGACCGGAGAAGTAACGCCGGAACGTAATAATTGCCCTCCGTTCCAGTACTACCTTCGATGCCTTATTTTCGACTTAATTACACGTGGCAGGCCACTGCACAGTGTATCGAGCAACATCGTTCGATCGGCGATTTTTGCGACGCGACCGGTGGGAATCTCGACGTCGTCGTTCTCTTCGCAACATTTAGGTACACGTATATACAGTCGGATAGCTCATCGTCCAACGATTACCAATTGACGTTCAACGCCGAGGTATATTTACGGAGAAACCAACGGTATTGCCGATCGAAATCGCGCGACAGACTTCCTTCCAAGCCGAATCCGATCGAGCCGCGTCTTACCATTTACGTATTTTCCCACGCACATAATTGTACGTGCACGCGTTGTTATTTCGATGCAGGCAGAAGGACTGAAGATACTTTCTACGGCTGAGTGCCGGAAAAGTATCCAAAATGCAAATATGTTCACTCGATTGACGTTATCTGGATTAAAAATGGGCATGAAAAATGACCCATCGCCATTATTGTTGTAATTCGCGTACTATCCTGGCGTTTTATGACACACATATCTAGTTGTGCTGAATTCCATAATCATGGCGTTTTATGACACACATATCTAGTTGTGCTGAATTCCATAATCAAATAAATGATATATTGCATTATTATTGATATTAGATTTTTCACATAGTGTTGAAGTGACAGTAGTCACGTTTTCCATCGTTGGAATTTAACGAATATCTTTTTTTTTCGTGCTGGCCAAGTTTTTTGACATTTTAGGCTATAGAAGTAATCACATTTTTTTAGAGAACCCTATTAGGAATCCATAACCTAAACCTGCAGTAAAAAGAATTTAGGTAGTAAAGAAAATGAAGAAATAAAAAAATTAAGAATTTTCGTTGCATTTCAACGATGCAAATTTCAACACCATAACGTTTTTACTATCTTTATCAGAAACCTACAGCTCAAATATGCGGGACAAAATGTTGGCCGATGAAGAAAATAAAGAAATAAAGAAAATAAAAAAGAATTTTCGCTGCATTCCAACGATGCAAACTTCAACACCGCTTTTTAAATTAATCTCCTCGTGTGGTTTAGGTGTATGGATATCCATATAAATATATTCAACTCTCATAACTTAAACGATCAACTTAATATTTTCCCTACACGATGTCAAGTATTTGCAATATTATCATTTCATCGAATACCGAGTACGAAGTGGGCCATGGACAAGTATTTCCCCCGTTGATCATCGAAGTGCCTTCGACTCTGAGTCATGCCTCTCTTTCTCTCGCCCCCCCCCCCCTCCCCCTCCCGGTACTCTTTCTTTCTGTTTCTCCTAACATCCTTTATTACGAAAGGCACTGTGACTACACTTGCCCATCACAATACGCATGGTATCCACTTAAAAGAGCTTACACTCTTCCGGCAATTACCAGACCGGCAAATCCAGGACGATTGACGCGCTTCGAAACTTCGTACGTAATGTACGTCCCCCCTCGCCCTCCTACGCTTTTTTTGTCTAACTCTTGGATGAATTTTGACAGATTTCCGCAGCTTATATGCTTTCCCTATCTCTACCCTTTTATCTAACGCGAATTACAAGAGACACCCATTAAACCGTAAGTAAATCCGATAACGCGACTGACAAGTTTGGGGGAAAAGTCGTGATTTTTAATCCAGTGTGACTGCGTGGATTAATTCTGATTCCGTTTTTTCTCTCTGTCCCTCTTTTTGCACGTTTAATGTTGCATTAGCACGGCTATTCAGACTTCTCTCTCTCTCTCTCTCTCTCTCTCTCTCTCTCTCTCTCTCTCTCTCTCTCTCTCTCTCTCTCTCTCCCCCCCGCCCCTTTATCTCTGCCGATTCAAGGCATATACGAAGTGGCGGCAAATGCGCCAACAGTAGCAGACAGCGCCATAATCGAGCTCTGCGAAGCGGCTTCGAAGAGGGTCGTAGACTCGACGCTCTTGGTAATTACCAATTAGTGATTATCTCATCTCATGTCTGGCTTATACACGTATATACATGTATGTGTATATGTGTGTGTGTGCAGCAAGAGGTTGTCGGAACGCAATTTTTCCTTAACGCGCCTCCGTAATATTCCTTGTGCAGCAATTACACCACCCACAGCTATTAAGGAAGCGTCTTGGTAATGCATTGAGCAAAAAAAGAACCCCCGTACAATTTCGAAAAGGAGTCGTAAAAGAGATTCGCAAGATACTTTGTTTAAACTGCACTCATATCCCGGTGTAGGAACTTACACAATAACAGACGAACAAACAATAATTTATGAACCAATTCAACATGGTCGAGGTGATCATATTTTTTCTTTCCGCCCACATTTGAGTTTCCAAATGCGAATTGATGTTGGAATAACTGTACGTTATTCATATTGCCGAATTACTTTGAAGCTCTGTCGTCGCCAAATTCGTCCATACAGAATAATTCTTCTTTCACTCTATGTGTAGCGAATTATTGCAGATTTAATATAAAAGTTATGTTTTCTTGTGTTTCAGGTAAGTTCCATCTTCGCGCTACGCATGTCTGATCCAATCGCCCAAATACTTCTGACAAGGTATATTCATCGTTCGACTTTATTTCCAGTATTTTTCATTACGTATTCGTGTAGGGGAAGTGGGGCAACATGAGCACGCTAAGGTCATGTTCAAATAAAACAATACTTATGAATCTATCACCTTGAATTTTTTGTTGAAACTAATCAACGTTTATTGATATTTTCATTTTGGAAACAAAAACATCTGTCTTTCTGATTGTTAGCATACAAAATATATTTTTTATTAAACATTTATTCTTTCCATCTTATCCCATATGCGGGGCAAGATGGAACAGCGCTGGGAGCATGATGGGACAGGAATTGTTGGCATCTTTCGCGTATAAAAATTATTGGGGTCGAATATCCATAAGTCGAATTTCCATAACCGAATATCCATAAGAACGAATATCCATAAGTGAGTACAGAGTAGAAATGAGTGCCAGAAATGGCGGGAGGTAGAGGAAAAGTGAGTATAGAGGAACCCAAACAAACCCAAACAAACTCACTTATCTCTACCTCCCGCCATTTCTGGCACTCAATTCTACTCTAAAATCACTTATGGATATTCGAATTATGGATATTGGACGACAGAATATAAAAATGGTTGCATTCTCAATACCGGCAATTTAATAAGCCAATCATCCAAGCTCTGTAGTATTTAGTTCGAATAATCTTGCTTCCATATATTTTGAATCATTTGTTAGTTCTTCTTCCTCTGGTACAAACACCGGTTGAAGAGGAACCAAAGGCCCCACTAGTTTCATTTCACCCTTTCTTATAGCTTTAACACGTCACTCTAACGTAGATAGTGGTACGTTGTAAAATATTGCGGCTTTGTGGTAACTTGGATCGATCTTGCCCCATTAGACGGTTAACGAATCAACGAGAAGTCACGCAATAACCTTGAAAATTTCTGACAAACCGTTCTTGTTATATTAATAATTCGTACTTTTATTGTGTGCCCTTATCTGTTTGGCATCTACATCAGCAACTGAAATGAACTGAAACAATGGTAAACTTTACCAGAAATTAGATAATTTTGTCAAAAAATCGATATTGTTTTCTCAGTCGAAACGCGTGCTTCTGCGACAGTTGATACTTTCACACTCATTCACTTCCCCGCCGCCCGTTCCAACTCCAACGGGAGCACTGTGCTCGCACACACTGTTCAGTAGCTATAGTCCAGTAAAAGAGACGAAAACCCAGCACTTTTAGCGTAGAATTAGAATTTTTTACTGAAGCTAAATGGTTGCACACTGAAAGAAACCCGAATTAAATTTTCCCCCTCAACTCGCCCCAACCCTAAGAAATAGGGGTTGAAAACTTAAAAATCGCCGTATCTCGATAAATAATGGCCCGATATAAAAATGTTTCAAACAAAAGTTGTTTGGAATAATGAAATACGTATACAGTTATCAGACGTCCAATCCCCTATCTCCGAAAATAGCGGCGCAAAAACGCGAGAGAACCATTTTACCGAATTTTCCAATCGTTTTTGTGCCGCTATTTTTAAAGATAGGGGGTTGGACGTCAGATACCATTATACGTATTTTATTATTCCAAACAACTTTTGTTTGAAACATTTTTTGATCGGGCTATTAATGATCGAGATACGGCGATTTTTAACTTTTCAACCCCTATCTCTTAGGGTTGGGGCGAGTTGAGGGGCAACATTTTATCGGAGTTACTTTCAGTATGCAACCATATAGCTTCAGTCAAAAATTCTAATTCTAAGCTAAAAGGGCTGGGTTTTCGTCTCCTCTAGTGGGTTCATCTTACCCTGCACCTTCGTCTAGCCCCAAGTTCCCCTACAGGTGACATATGAGGATAGCATTGAAGTTTGCACCGTTGCAATCCAATGAAAATTAATATTTTCGAAGTACTGTCAATTCTTGTGGCAGAATTGGCCTACCGAAATTCCTCAACCATTTTTTAAGATACTTATTCCGAGACTCACAATATACATCCGCAAAAAAAGATTTTGTATGATGATTAAAACAAGGAAATGAAAAAATTAACTAAAACTCTCGTTGCATTCCAACGATGGAAACTTCAACACCATCATATGCGTACGCGCATACCGAATACGCATTCGCGCTTCGAGGCAACCACGAGAACTATGAAACTCGAGATGATCTCGTTCTCTGTCCGCCTCACGAACGTGTAACGACAGCGACGCGTGTCTCGTTCGCAACGATAGAGTATCGCGATTCGCAAAGCAAACCGAGAGCTTTCGGGACCATTTGCGGGCTTCTGCACAGAAGCAGCCTGCTTGTTACGCATAATTGGGTGCAGATAGCGAAGAAAGTCGGGACAGACCCGTATATGTGAGGGTTTATATATAGGAATACGTATATATATATATATATATATATAAATGGTTTAGCCATATTTTCCTAAATATATATGAATACTCCGGAAATTTTGAAGCTAGAACATTCGCAACTAAAGGGTGTCTCAAAATAACCTGACATTTTAATTTATTAATAAAACGTATTATTTATTTATTTATAAAAGTACGAATATTTTAATTTTCACATAAGGCACAAGCACGTAGGTTATGTGTGGAACACAATATCCGATTAATGCCCGCCTCGTCTCTGTTTGCAAACGTCTACTCTGTTGACGACATTTTCATTAACATGTTGGCACAATTGCGGGCTAATTTCATCAACGGTGCGTCCAATTGCTTCTTTGAGCTCTGGAATGATCTGTGGATCATTGGCCTACACTTTTCCTTTCAGAAAACCCCCAAAAAAAGAAATCCAATGGCGTAAAATGGCACGGTCTTGGTGGCCAATTCACATCGCCGCGGCGCGACATAACACGACTATGGAACATCGTCTGCTATAACTGCATTGTTCCGCCCGCAGTATGGCAGGTTGCGCCATCTTGTTGAAAGAAGATGCTGCGCCATCTTGTTGAAAGAAGATGTTGCGCCATCTTGTTGAAAGGATATGTTGCGTCATCTTGTTGAAAGAAACAATTTCTACGCGTAGCTCGATCGTGTTAATCTCCACGATTAAACCTCAATACTTCCTGATGCCAGTTGTCAAATATTAGTATTCTATGTTCGTCACGAAAAAAATTGCGCGCAATTTAAAACGTCAGGTCATTTTGAGCCACCCTTTGGGTCGTTGCACTTTCCTCCAACTAGGCTAAAAATATGCGTGCTCAAAAATATGGTGGTGCATTCGAAAAATTAAAGGTGAGCTTGATATAAGCTCGATGTCTCCACCGCCAAAGGTGAAGATATAAATGCGAATGAAGTTTGCATCATTGAAATGCAATGAAAATGATTCCTTTTTAATTGCTCAAATGTCTTTTGGCAGATCTTGGCTACTAAAAACCCTCAATCATTTTTGAAGCTGCTGAATGAGAGATCTACCATCTACATGTGCAAACAAATATTGTGTAGAATAATAAAAAATAAGGGAATAGTAAGGAATAAGGAATAAGGGAATAGTAAGGTAAGAACAGATTGTTCGTTGCATTCCAACGATCCAAACTTCATGGTGTTGAAGTTCGCATCGTTGGACAGCAACGAAAATAATTTTTTCTTATTTCACAAAATTCGTCAGGCAGATTCGAGCTGCGAAAATCACGAAAATATTTGTTTGGCTTTTTTATTTGGCGATCTGCGAAGTAATGCTGCAAAACATGATTTTCGATAACAATAAAAATCAGAATATTGAAAAGAGTTTTCGTTGCATTCCAAAGATGCAAACTTCAACATTGTCAAACTTCAGCGTCGTGAATATATCTAATAAGTTCGCTCTCGAAATTCTACATCTTTCCCGTAAAAAATCGTTTTACCCAGTTTTTGCAGTATCTCGAGCTCGGCTAGCCTGATAAAAAAGTTATACTATATATAAACCTATATGTGTATATATATTAGGGTGATTCGTTTCAGGGTAACTTTTTTTTTCTGACCCATCGTGCCCGAAAACCTCTAGTTGGCACCCAAAAACGAAGTTTCGTGAAAGGGGGGTGTTGTCAAAAAATATTTAGAGGTCGCGAATCAAAATTGAAGGTTTCCCATTTGATTAACATTGAAAAAAATGTTTTTCTCATTATTAGTGTTACCATTCCGCGAATTTTGATATCGCGATATTTTCGAAGTGGGTTCTCATAGGAAATATGATACTTTACAATAAAGTTCATTGAGCCATGTCCGTAAATTCAACGGTTTCAGCGGTATCATTATTTCAAGTGAATATTGAACAAAAATATCTATTCAAACGGCTGTAACGCCTAAGCTAATAGATATATCGAAAAAAAATTCAAATGAGAACTATGTAGAGAAAGTAATTTACTACAAAAAAGTCTTATAAGCCGAGCCCGTAAATTCAACTCTTTCTCAGCTATAGGTGGATGAAGTAAAATAAATAGATTTGTTTTTGTTTAAAAAAAATCTATTTATTTTACTTCATCCACCTATAGCTGAAAAAGAGTTGAATTTTCGGGCTCGGCTTATAAGACTTTTTTGTAGAAAATTACCTTCTCTACAAAGTTCTCATCTGAATTTTTTTCGATATATCTAATAGCTTAGTCGTTACAGCCGTTTGAATAGATATTTTGCACAGTATTCACTTGAAATAATGATGCCGCTGAAACGGTTGAATTTACGGCCATGGCTCAATGAACTTTATTGTGGAGTATCATATTTCCTATGAGAACCCACTTGGAAAATATCGCAATATCAAAATTCGCGGAATGGTAACACTAATAGTGAGGAAAACATTTTTTTCAATGTTAATCAAATGGGAAACCTTCAATTTTGATTCGCGACCTCTAAATATTTTTTGACAACACCCCCTTTTCACGAAAGTTCGTTTTTGGGTACCAACTAAAGGTTTTCGGGCACGGTGGGTCGAAAAAAAAAAGTTGCCCTGAAACGAATCACCCTAATATATATATATATATATATATATATATATATATATATATATATATATCGTACATATGTAATTGGGTTGAAGTTTGCATCGTTGAAACGCAACAAAAGTATCCCCCCTCATATTTCTATTTCCCTATTTCAATTAGTATCGAAAATGACATTTTACAGATGTAGACGATAGATTTTGAAATAAAGATTCTAAAGAACGTTTCGATTATTTCCGAAGCGTGAATCCGCCAGAGGAAATACAGGTAACTCACAGAAACTAATTTTCATTGCATTCCAACGATGCGAACTTCAACCTCAGATAATGTCCTATATATATGTTGTAAAATTTATACGTAATTAATAATGCAAATCCTTCGAAAATTCTTTATTTGTATTACTACCTAAAATCTTTTTAGTTGCAGCTTTAGGTTATGGATCCCTAATTATGATTTTCAAAAATGTTTCGATGACTTTTATAGCCTGAATGTGCCAAAAAAATTGGCCAATAGACAAAATAATATTTCTGTGCATGCCAACGATGCAAACTTCAATACCATTAATTATGTATACGTATATATACATTTCCACACCTTTTGAAAATAGAGAGCCATATGTATAATCATCGTGTACAGACGGCCGGCAAAGTACCCACAAGTGTACCAGGGAAATCAAGCAGGCTGCTCCCCTTTGTTTGAACGATATCATTCGATGTGTACGTAGCTCTGATTCTGTCATGAAATACATCGGGAATACGTGTGGCAAGCGCGTACACGGACACGGTCATTCTCTCGCTTTTACTCGAGGTTTATATCCGCAGCAACGAGGCGGTTCGCACAGCAATGGTAATAGGTATAAGGTAATACAAAACTGCCCCGTTTCCCGCTCTCGCGGAGAGTCGCAGGATAATGCTTGATTTATAGACACCTCGCGAGGAAGCAGCGAGCACGATGGCGCTCTCTGGTTGCTTCGCTCACTGGATGATATCTAGACGCCGACGCTTAAGGGGTCTTCTCACTTTAGACGCTAAAAAAGGCTACTTTCATGAATTTTTTTGATACGTTTACATTACAGACATTGATATAAAAGTTGTTACGCTTAATAAATACACTTTCGAAATACATTTAAATTTTTTAAAATATATTTATGTAACCCAAACAAAGTCGAAACTTCGACGGCTTGTTGATAAAATCTTCGAAACTACTGAACCGATCCTTATGAAATTTTAACCACATATTCACTATGACTATAGCTATAGCGCATATCAAGGATTTTTTTAGATTTTGATATTTACTGTTTTCGTGCCACAAACGGTGAAAAAACACGTTTTTGTTTTTTGTTTTTTGTTTTTTTTTTTTTCGAAAAATTTCCGCTACTTTGTTATTTTTGCATATATGAAAAATCGGATGATATACGATTATAGCCATTAAGGCGTTACCCCCACTTGTAGAGCAAAAAAAGGCCTTTTTCATGAATTTTTTTAAAGAAAACTACAAAACTTTTTTAATCGATCAATATACCATCGTAAAGAACACATCTTGAAGAACTTTCAGTAATTTTTTTATTGAAAAATATTATATTGTTTAGTGGCAAATGGCCGTCAATGAAATAATGTTTTTATATACACGGTTTGCGGTGACCAACACTGCGGCGAAGTGGATCATCTGAAAAAAAAAATGCGGATGGATTTAGTCAAATATAAGTATAAACTAGTCTTTAATCGGAGGATTTTTAAAAATATTCATTTTTCACAAAATGGCGGACAGTCAAAGTTAATGGTTCGATTTTAACGAAAAAAAACGGCCGTTTTTTGGCTATAAAACGGCCATTTTTTTCGAAAAAAAAAATCGCACGATTAAAGACTACATTTTTATGTATTAAATAAGCCTGCAAAATTTCAAGAAGATCGGTTCATTAGTGTTCGAGTAATCTTGGTCACCGACTTCAGAAATGCCATTTTGAGAAAAACGCGTTTAAAGTTTCAATTTCAGTTTACACGAAGAAAATATTTTTTTTGTAAACTTACATAGAGTCATCTATTCCGGGCCCATACAGAAGTATGGGCCCGGATACTTATACTTCAAAAAAATGGAATAAAAAAAATATTTTTTTTCAAAATCGCAAGTGGGGGTAACCCCTTAACATACTGAATCTAAAACCGTTTGATTTTTGTTGTTTTGGATGATCCATCTCCGAGATTTCATCAACAGCGCAGACCTACAATTTTTTAGGACATTTTTTTAACTACCATTTTCGTCTATAAATAGTGACTTAAGGGGTTAGGCCACTCTAGAGGCCGGAAAATAGGCTCTTTGGGGATTTTTTAAAGCTATAGCGCATATCGAGGATTACATTTTTTTTAATATTTACTTTTTTCGTTCAAAAAACGGTGAAAAAACACGTTTTTTTTTTTTTTTTTTTTTTTTTCGAAAAATGTCCGCCATTTTGTTATTTTTGCATATATGAAAAATCGTACGATATACGTTATAGCCATTAACATACTGAATCTAAAACCTTTTGATTTTTGTCGTTTCGGATGATCCATCTCCGAGATTTCATCAGCAGCGCAGACCTACAATTTTTTAGGACATTTTTTCAACTACCATTTTCGTCTATAAATAGCGACTTAAGGGGTTAGGCCACTTTAGAGGCGGAAAAATAGGCTTTTTGGGGATTTTTTTTCAGAAAAACTACAAAATAAATCAAGATCACAAAAAAGGGTGTTTATCATACATATCAGTGACTGTATACAATAATTTTTTTGAAGTTTTTTTTTTCTTCATATTGCATAGTTCATTTGTTATTAACAATTATCTGACGATTTTTATGCAAATTTTTCGGTTACCAAAAATTTGCCTAAAAAATCGTTAATAACAAGTTAACTATGCAATATAACAAAAAAATCCTATGTACTTCCATAGACAGTGTATTTTTCAATATATATTCAACATTTCAAGTGAATCGGATAAAAATTTCCTGAGTTGTTTCCGGACAACTTAAAAAATGCAGTTTTGAGATAAACGCTGTACAGCCGCCATTTTGAAATTAATCGCTTGAAAAAAATTATTGTATACAGTCATTAATATGTATGATAAACACCCTGTTTTGTATTCTCGATTTATTTTGTAGTTTTTCTGAAGAAAAAAATCTCCAAAAAGCCTATTTTTTCGGCCTCTAGAGTGGCCTCAGGCCTTAAATGAATGATTTTTCATAAATGTATTTCGAAACTGTATTTATTTAGTGTAACAACTTTTGTATCAATATCTATAATATAAACTTATCAAAGAAATTCATGAAAAAAGCCTCTTTTTAGCGTCTAAAGTGAGAAGACCCCTTAATACAGCTATGCAGTAACACGCCTTACGTCGTAGCATCACAGCAGCGAGAAGTGACAAGCGCACGCGTTTGCCCATCGTTCGCGGTATGATTTATGAAAAAAATCTCGACGTCGCACCGCCAGAGATGCCGCGATATTCTCAGGCAGCAATTTGCACATTTTTCTTCGATCGCTGGATGTGTCCGCGTCTGTGTGAGGTGCGAAAGGCTCTTGTCATCGCCGGTGATGTCGAGAGCTTGTAGTTCGTGATGTCCCAAGTAAATATCCAACCCGGTTTCCTGTTGTATTGGTCTTTCAAAAATAAATCATTAAAAAATACAGAAAAATGATTAAATTTGTTTCGCTACATTTGGCTGTGGACACTCTCAAACTTAAACCGTCCATTTGAAATCTAAAAACCAAACAGGTTATTCAAATTAACAATAAATACGAATCGTTGACGATCGTTGATTTTCGAAATAATATTTTGATCAACGTGGCGACGAATTGAAACTCGAGCATACAATATCTGTTTGCGATTTTTTGTTCTTCTTCAATAAGAATGTATAATAATGAGTAACTCGTGGTTCGGGTCCATCATACATTTGACTAAACTTCAAATATCGCGCGTTTTCGCTGAAATTCGCGTAGGGTCGTTAAGTGTACGGACCCCGAGAGGGCAGGAGCGTGCCTTCTTTCAGTCAGTCTTCAACACGCAATCATGGTGGGCGCCTAAGCCTGTGCTAATAAAGAGAATATAGATTTATATTAACCGTGTCGTGTTGTGAAATTCACTTACATCCATCTCCCATTAATACGTGCATAGCACCGGCTTTCAGTTGAAAGCACATAAACATGGTCCTTCGAGCCAAATCGTCAAAAATATAGACATACACTTGGGGCTATTTACTCGCTAGCGTCGTGGCAATTGCGACGCCGAGGAAATAAGCTCACATTGGAAAAGTTGTATTTTGTGCGTATACCGTGACCGATACTGTGAACATCGGCAACATGCTGCAAAAACAAGCAAATTGGACATAAACATTAAAAGTATTTAAAAAAAAAATAACGTGGTGCGGCGTACGCGAGATACCGTCATCGTAATCGAACAATCGAGAACGGGCCGTACGTTCCAGCGCTACAGGCACGATCACATGTAATACATGCCGCACGAGTGCTACAGCATAAAGCAATAAACAAACATAGTTGCAGTGTCAGCGTTTCGCGTAGTCACGAAAAAAGGGCACATGCGTATATCAATTCATGATCACGAATTTGAAGATTAATATTAATTAAGCGTGTGTCATGTTGCGCATGCGTGAGAAACGAGCGGGATCGTGAAGAAACGCGCGGGATCGCGAAGTGAAAAGGCGGGAACGCGACAGTGCCACTGCGCTCGCGCGGAGACGTGACGTATTATCTAAGGACACGATTGGTGTATCGTTGTACCGACGCGGTGTCGGCATACTCGAATGTTACGATACCAACGGGTTAATCGTTACGCGTGAATATACACATATATACAATAGCCGAACAGCTGTCGCGTGGCACAGTTTCAGTGAGACAATATGGCCGACGCCACGCGTCTCAAGGCGCTAAAAACAAATCGCACGACGATCAAGTCGTCGTGCACGCGAGTTCAAACGTACCTAAGCAGCGTAAACCATAGTGAAGTGGCCATCGTCGAATTACGTCAACGATTGCAGAAGGCGCTCGCGCTCTGGGACAGCTTCAATAATGTCCAGACACAAATTGAAGAATTGGAGGATGATGCGCTATGCCAGGCAGGTCACCAGGAAGAGAGGGAATGTTTCGAATCAAGTATTAAAGGGTGAGGCGCACGATGTTGTCAGTTCACTCGAAACCTCCGATGAGAATTACTCCGAAGCCTGGCAAATGTTGAAAGACAGTAGGCTGGATCAAACGACGACTAAGGAGTGGGAGATCTCTGTAAAAAAGGGCGAAATACCGAGGTTCGAGCAATTAACGGACTTTCTGGCACAACGCTGTCGAGCAGTCGAAGCCGCTGCACGCACTCAAAGGACGACATCGTGTACAACGCATCAAGGTAAATCCGAGCATAACAAAAATACGATGGCTCACGTTGGTACAACGAACGTTATGTGCAGTTTTTGTGGGAAGGAGGACCACCTCATATATAAATGTAACGGTTTCTTGCAACTTGGAGTAGAGCAACGGATAAAGGAGGCGCAGGCTCGTAAAATATGTCTAAATTGTTTGAAAATTGCCTCTCATCGAGCAAAACAATGCGGAGCCGGAGCATGTCGCAGATGTGGAAAACGTCATAATACGTTACTCCATTTGGAACAAGTAGCGAAAATTCAAGCTGAGTCCGTCTCGGCGAGCACTCCAAATCCAGAGAACGAAGGAGCAGCGTCATCAAGCGTCAGTTTGGCAGCGGTTCGTCACGAACGACAAGTCCTGCTATCGACAGCAGTAATTAACGCCATCGGTTTAGAAGATTCCCGACGGTATCACATTGGCAGATCCTCAATTCAATCAATCATCGGCCGTGGATCTATTAATCGGAGCCGAAATATTCTTTGACTTGCTATGCATTGGAAAAATAAAACTCGCAGAAGATCAACCGACGTGGCAAAAAACGGTATTCGGATGGATTGCCTCCGGAAGATTCATGACACGAAATGGGCCAAGACAGGATACACGGTGTCATTTGGCGACCAATGACGATCTCAATGCAAATCTTTCACGATTTTGGCAGATCGAGTGCAGTGACCGCCAAGATACTCGAACTCCAGAGGAACGCCTTTGTGAAGGACAATTTGCGCAGTCGTATAAACGCAATTCAGAGGGTCGGTTCATCGTCACGCTTCCCACCAGGGACGAGCTGCTCCTACGGATGGGCGACTCAAGAGAAACGGCTTTGCAGCGTTTCAAAACATTGGAACGAAAGCTAGAGCAAAGACCTCGCCTCAAAAAAGAATACAGTGCTTTCATACATGAGTACGCAAACCTGAAACACATGAGAGAGCTCAGCGCGAACAGCCCTGATCTTGATGTGCGTCCTCATTTTTATCTTCCGCACCACTGCGTGATAAAGGAAACGAGCGTAACAACAAAATTAAGGGTTGTATTTGATGCGTCGTGTAAAACAACGAGTGGCATCTCGCTTAATGACGCATTAATGGTTGGTCCAGTTCTCCAACAAGATTTATTCGCGATACTACTTCGATTTCGGAGTTTCAAATATGCGCTAACCGCTGACATCGCCAAAATGTACCGTCAGGTATTGGTAGACGAATCCCAGGTACCTCTCCAGCGCATCCTTTGGCGCGACGATCCGAACGGAAATATAAAAACGTTTGAATTGCTTACTCTTACATACGGAACGGCACCGGCTTCATTCCTGGCAACCAAGGTCATTCATCAGTTGGCCGAATTGGAAGACAGCAATTTTCCGATCGGAGCCGCCATAGCACGTCGAGATTTCTACGTTGACGATTTGATAACAGGCGCGAACTCCAGGGAAGACGCCCTGAGAATTCGGGACCAAACGACAGCATTACTAAAAAAAGGTGGGTTCGTTCTTCGGCAATGGGCCTCGAATGATACCGAACTACTCGATAGCATGCCCGAATTGTCTACGACCAGTGCTGTCTTGGAACTAGATAAAAATGGGACTGCAAAAACCCTCGGAGTCAAATGGAATCCATCGAAAGACGTATTGCAATACGCAATCTCTATGAAATCGGCCAGGCCAGCTTCGCACACAAAAAGATCGATCCTGTCCAGTATCGCCCAAATATTTGATCCACTGGGTCTCCTCGGGCCTGTGATAGTGGTCGCGAAAATTCTCATTCAAAGGCTGTGGAAACTCCAGATTAACTGGGACGAATCATTGCCCTCAGACATCCACACAGAATGGTCGAATTACGTCATGATGATTCAAACGCTAAATGAATTCAGCGTACGACGAAAAATCATCGACAATGATTCGGATAAAGAATTCGAGCTCCATGGATTTTGTGATGCTAGCGAGCGTGCTTATGGCGCTTGTGTATACGTACGTGGCAGGAGCGCTTCAGAAGATTTTCGCGCGCAATTGTTGTGTTCGAAATCACGCGTTGCTCCACTAAAAACGCTGTCAATTCCGAGGCTCGAATTGTGCGGTGCGCAGGTGCTTACACAATTAATGGACAAGGTGAGAAAGGCTTTGGGACTCAACATAACGAAAACGTGTTATTGGACAGATTCTGCCATAGTCCTACATTGGATCAAGGCGTCGAACAAAAAACTACCGGTTTTCGTTGCACATCGAGTTGGCGCAATTCAAGAGTCGACAGCGAGTGAAGATTGGCATCACGTCGCTACTAATGATAACCCAGCCGATCTCATTTCTCGGGGAGTTTCTCCTGAGGAATTAATGAGGTCGCAGCTTTGGTGGAATGGCCCTCAGTGGCTGCGAGAGCATGACATAAAATATTCGTCGGAAATACCGAACATTGATGAGACTCAACTAATGAAATCCGCCGAATCAACAGCGATCGTTCTGTCGACCCAGAGGCACGTCAATCCGTTCGACAGATTTTCGACTCTAATTGAATTATTACGAGTTACAGCAACATGTCTTCGGGTTGCGCGAATCTGCAGGAAACGAAGAATCATTGGGCCTCTAACGGTTGATGAACTAGAGTGTGCGAGAAGGCGTCTCGTGCAACGCGAACAGCAATCAGCCTTTGGCGAAGAGATAAACGCTTTACGAAAGGGTGACGAGATTCCAAGAGGAAGTCGTTTGAGAGGCATGAGTCCCTTTATCGATGAGGACGGTCTGTTGCGCGTCGGTGGCCGACTTGAACATACGGAGATTCATCGTGATGCAAAACATCCCGTGTTGCTACCACATCGGTCGAGACTAACAGAGCTCGTTATATTGGATGAACATCAAAAGAACCTGCATACCGGAGTTGAAGGTACGTTGGCAGCAGTACGGCAATCGTATTGGCCTCTTAGGGCGCGTAGCATCATAAAGCAGCTGATTCGCAAGTGCGTAACGTGCTTTAAGGCAAGGCCACGTATATCGGAGCAGGTCATGGGCAATCTTCCATCCCATCGGGTAACTCTTTCAAGGCCATTCAACAGTTCCGGAGTCGACTTTTGCGGCCCCATCACAATACGGGACGGCAAGCGTCGAAACAGCAAACACATCAAGGCTTACGTTGCAGTCTTCGTCTGCATGGCTACAAAGGCTGTGCACTTCGAGGTCGTATCAGACCTTACCACAGACGCATTTCTCCATGCCTTCAAGCGCTTCATAAATCGTCGTGGAAAACCAGCCGATGTATTTTCTGACAATGGCAAGAATTTCGTGGGAGCCAACCGGGAATTAAGAGAGTTGGGAACTCTTTTTGAACAGGAAGAGCATCAAAACAAGATCATCGATTGTACCGCACCAGACCGCATACGATGGCACTTCATACCTCCTCGTGCTCCACATTTCGGCGGCCTATGGGAGGCCGCAGTAAAGTCGCTCAAAAGGCATTTCTACAAGGTCGCCTCTAACGTTGCCTTAACGTTTGAGGAAGCATCGACGCTCGTCACGCATGTCGAAGCAATTTTAAATTCAAGGCCGTTGACAGCGATATCCGCAGATCCAAACGATCTCAACTACCTTACCGCCGGTCACTTCTTAATTGGCACTTCAATAACAGCCTATGCTGAACCTAGCATTACCGACGTCAAAACAAACCGACTATCGAGATGGCAACATTTGGAACAGCTTCGCCAACATTTTTGGAGGCGTTGGTCATCCGAGTATTTGCTACAGTTACAGAGAAGAAGCAAATGGCAGACAAATCAAGGTCCGCAACTTCGAACGGGTCAACTAGTCGTCTGCCGAGAAGATGGCCTACCTCCACTGAAATGGGTGCTCGGGCGGGTTCAAGAACTTTTTCCGGGCACCGACGGTATCGTCAGAACAGCGAACATCAAAACAGCTACGGGAGTGTTCAAAAGACCGGCTACGAAATTATGCATTTTGCCTTTAGATACTTCTTCGAACGAAGTCAAGGTTTAATCAAAGTATCAAAGAATCTCGTGCATCGTTTCTGATCGCCCTCATCACATTACATGCGATGTTTTTGTTATTCATTGGATTTTTCTTTCATTTTAAATGGCATAAGCCTGATTACTTTATGTTTTGTCAAGTTTAAATTCATTTTATCACTTATTCGACATAATTCTGTCGCAGCTTGCGAAAATGTTGACAACCGAGGGTTGCCAAGGCGCCCGGTATGTTTGCGATTTTTTGTTCTTCTTCAATAAGAATGTATAATAATGAGTAACTCGTGGTTCGGGTCCATCATACATTTGACTAAACTTCAAATATCGCGCGTTTTCGCTGAAATTCGCGTAGGGTCGTTAAGTGTACGGACCCCGAGAGGGCAGGAGCGTGCCTTCTTTCAGTCAGTCTTCAACACGCAATCATGGTGGGCGCCTAAGCCTGTGCTAATAAAGAGAATATAGATTTATATTAACCGTGTCGTGTTGTGAAATTCACTTACATCCATCTCCCATTAATACGTGCATAGCACCGGCTTTCAGTTGAAAGCACAATATCAATGAAAAAAGTCGTCATTTTTGCGTAATTATTGAAAAATGAAAATCGATTTAAGGAAAGTGAGAACGTCAACGACCTTTAAATGTTTGACATCGTATGTCCTGTAAATTTGATGACAATCCATCAAGTGGTTCTCGAGATATCACGTCCACCAACTTTGAAAACTGTGTTTCGAGAAAAATGCGTTTAAAGTTTGAAGTACGGTGCTGCTACCGCTCGTAATATAAATAACTAAATTATTTTATGTATAACTAAAAGGTGATACTATCGAATAAAAAAATATTTTTGGAAAATGCAAGTTTTTGACCCACCTAGGTAGATTTAGCCCGTTGAGAAATGTTTTCCGAACATATTAAATGTTCCGTAGATTCGATCAGGTATACCAGAACACAAGTGGATTCTTTCGAGAATGCACTTTGTGGTCAATTGAATCTTCGTCGTGGCCCTGCACAGCCGAGCAAGTACGCGGTGTATTGGTAAACCGAGGCACACGAATTGCATTGGACTTGAATGAAGGTTCGCCTGAGGAAAAGTCAGGGCTGAATCTCGGGTTGACTATTCGTCGGATAATTCTTTTACGATCGATATGTTTCCTGGGATATCCGTCGTACGCCAAAAGCACGAAATATAGTTTTTGATATCAGATTGGATTCAGCTGCTATTTATCAGATATATGATGGGTTTCAGCTCTATTTGCCATCGTACATTCTCGTAATGGATCCAACGTCCAGGGCAACTCGGTATTATTGACCAACGGTCATAGTTATCATATCTCTGTTCTACTCGCAACCAGTCACCACGAATTTTGCCATCCGGGCATACTCTGCTGGTTTCTCTCTCCCTCTCTCGCAGTCTCTTTCTCTCTGGACTCGACTCAATGATGAGGCTCTCGATCCAGATTTCGAGCTAACTTCGATGATGACCCGTCGCGATTTATCGACAGGTCCACGTCACGAAAAACTCACTAGTACACTTTCGGAGATGGGATATGGTGCGAGAGGAGTCCCGCAATTCGGGACGAGAGTAGCGGGTGAGGGTGCTAGTCTTGTCATATAGTGTCGAGCGGTGCGATGAACTTTCCTTCTATTACCCACGCATGGAACTGCGTTTTCTGTGCTGATCGATCTTCTCGCCCACATAGTCTTCTCTTTGTTTCTATTCCTGTATATACACACACACACACACACACACACACACACACACACACACACACACACACACACACACACACACACACACACACACACACACACACACACACACACACACACACACACACACACACACACACACACACACACACACACACACACACACACACACACACACACACACACACACACACACATATATATATATATATATATATATATATATATATATATATATATATGCATGTGTGTACTACGCTAGTTCGATTTTATTGAAAAAATACATGGCTGATAGTTGTTAATGCTCTATCACACACATGAGTTTTAACCAAACCGAAGACGGACACCAAAATCTTTTTCGAAACCCCCAATATGTCCTCGTAATTCGAATAGGACTGCCGATACGGCTGTTCGAAATTTCATGGGGTTGAAGTTCGCAATGTTGGAATGCAACGAAAACTCTTTTCAATTTCTTATTTTGATTATTACCCAAAAAACGATTTCACACATTTAGGTTGTATATTGCAAAATAACAATTCTACAAAAAAATTGCGGAATTTGGCTCAGGTCTACTAAGGAAAATTTGGAAAACAAAAAAAATCATTTCCGTTGCACCGCAACGATACAAATTTAACATCATGAAATTTCATGATTACGGTGATTTTTACAAGTGACCAGGAGGGTCGAACAATTTTTCTTCTCGACATTACACCATTTGACGAGTGTAATCCGATGGGAAATTATCCGCCGATCACAAATATGACGGAGTTTCCGTCGAAAGCTCGAAATTACACCCGCTAAACGCGAATAACGTATTTCCATACATATTTGACTATATTTAATAGATGTTGAGGGTTTGGGGGAAACGAGTGGTGAATTCGTATTCGGGAGATTAAAATACATCGATATAGACTTATAAAAAAAATATTAAAAATCCAACATTTTTTAGCATCTCGACCAAAAAAAAGTCTCTTCACGCAATCGTCGCTCATTGATTTTTCGTTTTGATTTGAGACCGTGCTCAGCACGCATTCTCTTTGTAATCGTTTTATCTAAAAAATGCCGTATGATTTATGATGCTCCGATTTTTTCTCGATTCTTGGCAGAATTTTAAAGTTGGACTATCGGTCTTCGCAAATTTCTCCATACAATAAATAACCCCTTTGCCTCTTTTTTGATCAGTTTTTATGTGTACTTTCCGGTAAAACTGATGGAGATATCGGGCTAATCCAACGAAATTCTCTAAGTCTGTTAAAATCCTTTTCAAAAGGCCCCCGAAAAGTCGTCGTCACTCAAGTAGAAACGATGGCTCTTTAAACTTCGCGATTTTGGCGACTCCGAAAAAGCGTTCAAAAGGGTCGAAAACAATTTTTTCGCCTTTAAAACTACTTCAAAAGGCCATCAAAGAAAATTTTTCCGCCGATTACGAATATTAAAGAATTATTGTCGAAAGCTCAAAATTACGCCGGCTAAACACGAAAAACGAGTTCCCATACACATGCGACGGTTTTTAGTAAAAATTGAGAGTTTTGGGGAAAATTAATATTGAATTCGTATTCAAGGAAAGAAAAATACACTGATTGGAATTTATAAACAAAATATTCGGAATTCAATTTTGTTCCGCATCTTGGCCAAAAATAAGTGTCATCACTCAATCGCTACTCAGTTCTTTTCCGTTTCGATTTAAAGTCTGCTCTCGACGCATTCTCTTGACAATCGTTTGCTCTAAAAACTGCCGCTTCATTCGCCGAGCTACGATTATTTTTCGACTTTTGGCAAATTTTCAAAGCCACACCATCATCTTTCGCGAATTTTTTCATACATACGAAAAAATCCCGTTTGCCTCATTTTTGACCATTTGTCGTAAGTAAAGGTAAAAGTTACTACTATAGACATATAGTACTAATACTAATAGACAAAGATACTACTATAGGTCAAAGATACAACTATAGAAAGATAAAACGATACTAATAGTATTTAAGGCGTTACCCCCACTTGTAGCGCAAAAAAGGCCTTTTTCATGATTTTTTTTAAAGAAAACTACAAAACTTTTTTAATCGATCAATATACCATCTTAAAGAACACATCTTGAAGAACTTTCAGTAATTTTTTTATTGAGAAATATTACATTGTTTAGTGGCAAATGGCCGTCAATGAAATAATGTTTTTATATACACGGTTTGCGGTGACCAACATTGCGGCGAAGTGGATCATCTGAAAAAAAATGCGGATGGATTTAGTCAAATATAAGTATAAACTAATCTTTAATCGAAGGATTTTAAAAAATATTCATTTTTCACAAAATGGCGGACAGTCAAAGTTAATGGTTCGATTTTACCGAAAAAAAACGGCCGTTTTTTGGCTATAGAACGGCCATTTTTTTCGAAAAAAAAATCGAACGATTAAAGACTACATTTTTATGTGTTAAATAAGCCTGCAAAATTTCAAGAAGATCGGTTCATTAGTGTTCGAGTAATCTTGGTCACCGACTTCAGAAATGCCATTTTGAGAAAAACGCGTTTAAAGTTTCAATTTCAGTTTACACGAAGAAAATATTTTTTTTTGTAAACTTACATAGAGTCATCTATTCAGGGCCCATACTTCTGTATGGGCCCGGATACTTATACTTCAAAAAAATGCAATAAAAAAAATCGATTTTTTCAAAATCGCAAGTGGGGGGTAACCCCTTAATATTCCGCCACCTACATGAGTCGTAAAAGAAATCGAAGACGGACGGATCAAAGTGGCGTTCCTTGCAAGACGGGTTCAGGTCCATCGCTTCACATCCATCAAAGTATCAATTTCCAGACTACTGAAAAAAGGAAAAGAGACGGGACGCAAAGCGGCTGCTTTCGCAGAGTCCCGTTCGTTCGATTATTCCTAAATTGCAATACCGCGTTTCCTTAATCGATTCTCGACGCCAATCTTTCTCTCTCTCTCTCTGTCTCCCGTTACTTTGCCATCTCGATACATATTATGTTATAATACAGATTTTGCAATTTCGATGTGAAATTAGGTTACGTACTCGTTTAACCGTAGGAAACAGTCTGTTATGCTTTCGTATAATTATTCAGGCAGGAAGAGTCTCGGGAGCACCAAGGGGATGGTTTTGGATATTGAAGAGGGTCGCAACCCCTCGCAAACTGTTCGCGCTCTCGGTTCTATCATCTCTGCGTTGCGGGTATGGCCAAATCCGCCAGGCAGAAGCGTAGAAACGCCGGAAACATTTTGTGCGGTAGCCTGTCCGTGTGGGCTTTTACATGTGGTAGGGATTACCTGATCAGGTTGCTTCGTTGTATCTCGTTTCTTCACTCCCAAAATTCACTACCTTTCTCCTTCGCTCGGCTATCGCTTCCTGGATTCTATCCCTTGGCTCGCCATACCGTAACCTCACTCGCTCTCACTTGCCCTACGCCAAACTACACGTACACATCCTCCCCCACCCCACACACGGACATCTATAGATACGCATACCAACACCCCCGTAAACTATTGTGTACACGAGAGGGCCATCGTCTCCCTCGGCGGAGGGTGTATATTGGGTGTGGATTATTGATTCCGTATAAAAGCTTATGTAAAGCCACATTATACGTTCTGCTATACGCCCGTTCGATGCATTTGACAAAGGCGTCAGTCTCCAGACCCTTTGTTCCGTTGGTGTTGCGCCCTATTCTCTTCACGGCTCAGCACCCTCCTCGCCAATCATAACCACCATTCGAATGAAAGAAATCCTCTCGGTGTGGATTTTAACGCGAAATCCGTACTCGAATCTTTCTCCCGTTACGCTCCTACACTTGTTTCCCAATTGTCAGCTGAATAAATTTCCAAGCGTCAAAGTCTCTCGGACTTCGTATGGAGTTGTTCCTGATATCAAACGTTCGTTTAACGCTCAGAGTGGACGACTCCCGAGCGGATCTTAAGGGGTCTTCTCACTTTAGACGCTAAGAAAGGCTATTTTCGTGAATTTTTTTGATAGGTTTATCTTATACATATTTATATGAAAGTTGTTACACTTAATAAATACACTTTCGAAATACATTTAAATTTTTTAAATGTATTTATGTAACCCAAACAAACTTTAAACGCGTTTTTCTCGAAACAACGTTTTTCGACGGCTTGTTGATAAAATCTTCGAAACTATTGAACCGATCCTTATGAAATTTTAACCACATATTTTTTACAGCTCTAGCTATAGCGCATATCAAGGATTTTTTTTAATTTTAATATTTACTAATTTTTTGGCCAAAAACGGTGAAAAAGAAAACGTTTTTTTTTTGTTTTTTTGGAAAGATGTCCGCCATGTTGTTATTTTTGCGTATATACAAAAGCGTATGATATGCGCTATAGTCATTAACATACTGAATCTAAAATCGTTTGATTTTTTTGTTTGGAATGACCCATCTCCGAGATTTCATCAACAGCGCAGACCTACCATTTTTTAGGAAATTTTTTTAACTACCATTTTTGTCTATAAATAGTGACTAAAATAAATATTTTTTTTTTAATTTATTTCGTAAGTGTATTTATTAAGTTTAACAACTTTTATATCAATATCTATGATATTTAACCTAACGAAATTTTTTTATGAAATTAGCCTTTTTCAGCGTCGAAAGCGAGAAGATCCCTTAAAGTCTACACGTAGTCAAATATCATGGAAACTACGCACCTTTAAAAAATATATATATTGGGATGTTGAATACGTTCTCGCTGTTTTTTTTGTGAAAGTTAATGCTTTATTTGGAAACATCGTTCTTGATGCTTTCAAACGTTTCGAAACTGTTGTGTGATCAAATCCTAATGATTCTGCAAGTTCAGCTAGCGTCTGACATGAGTCTCCGTGAGCCTCCAATTCAACACGTCAAAATGATTATTTTTGAAGGGTCTGAACATCTCTGCATGTTGTTTCCGACAGAGCGTGGTCGCTGTAAGTCTCACCAAAAATTCTGTGTGATTCAGCTGCAGATTAAAAAAAATGAATCAGTGCAGTAAAATTCCCCGCAAATACTCTCTTTTGGCACGAAATTTGACATGTTTAACACCATGAATAAAAAAAAGGTGTATATACTTCGGCAAAAATGACGTTGAAGTTTGCATCGTTGGAATGCAAAGATTCTTTCGTTAATTTTCCACTCCTGTACTTTTATGCTCATCTTGAGCCTTCTTTTTTGCAAATCAAGGTCGTAAATCTCTAATAAGAATACGTAAAAACGTTTGAGTGATTTGCTCAGCCGAAAAAAATCGAACAATTAAAAAGAATTGATTTTCGTTGAGTTCCAACGATGCAAACTACAACATCATTCGGCGGAATGACATACACTGAATTTCAAGCTTACTTGTAGTCCCTTTTTATAGATAAGCTCCACGCACGCAGTTCTGGTAACGCCATCTGTTGAAAAACAGCAAGGACTTATTCAACGTCCCAATATATACAGACGTTCTCGATAGCAAGTTTATTTCTCAATAAGGCTGCACCATTAGATTTGTAAAAAAATGACTCGTCGAAAAAAGTGGTTGATTTCGAAGCGGAAGGTGTTACTGAAACATTTGAGGGGGGTTGACAATTCGGGAAAATGAGAAAACAAATTTTGCTTCAGCAATGCAATACTCATTTGCGAATACGTACGTTTAATTGATGACATTGCTTATCCGTGTATCAACATCGTAGGGATAAAACTTTGCGTGGTGGATTTTAAAAGAATGGAATCCCGAAGTTTTTCTTATGAATATACATTTATGTATACATAAGTACGGACGATGTCTCTGTTGCGGGGCCCCGTCACAAACGGGCAGACTCCGAGATACTTCCGGCACACAGTCTCGGAGAAAGTTCGCGACATCGTTGAGGGCAAGTGAGAGAGTGAGAGAGAGGAAGAGTCTTTTTCTTCTGTTTTCCTTCTGCGCTCACGGGCCAACTTCTTTTCTCAAAGAAAGTCGTGCCATTATATACGTGTAGACACACCGTTACATAGACGCTCCAGTAAAGAATTCCGCGTGTCTATGTGCGTCGACGATCCGTCGTCTGAGTATTTCACTGTAGAGCCACAATGAGACGCAAAGCGAATGGTCGCAATTCGTTTGCGACCACGGAACAATAGCTCAGTGCCGAGGTGATTTTCACGGCGTAAAAGAGTTTGCTGTTGTCTTCCATACTTCGCGTGAGTCTCTCTTTCAATCTCTCCCTCTCTTTCTCTTACTCTCCAATAGTGAAAGTTTAGCATCCGTCAACGTCGCTTGTGAGTAGCCCACACGATATTTCGTAGCAATAAACGCCGTTCGATTTTCTCTTACGTATCAGGCGCAACATCGTTTTCTTTGTTTCGCCACTGAAATATGACTTGACACCGAATTATGAATCGGGCATATGCCGAATGGAGAAAAAGTTACACGGTGACACGGTGGAGAGGAATTGGCCATTGGAAATATTTGTTCACAGGCCGTAAAGAATTTTACTCTGTATCAATTTCGATATTGATCGCTTGTATGTTTATTCGGTCAATTAATACAGTTCAATCATTCGTATGATGCACCATAGCGAACGTTCAAATGCATTTTCCTACATTTCGCACGTCCACTCCACCATTCGTTTGCTGTATCGAATATTTACGGTCGCGCCGATAAATATTGTTGCCCATCAATGAAATATATATATGAAATGTTTACAAAAGAATGACGTAATAAAATGAGCTATTGGCCAGATTGGAGGACTAACTTTTGCCTGCGGCTTCGCTCGGGTCTATATTGAAAATTCGGTGTTCCCGTGACTTTATTTGGTGATAGTGTGTATTTTGGGACTGGATTACAGGGCCGTATCGTGTAAATGGTTGCATACCAACGTTTTTTTCTCCACAGTTAAAATAAATCCGTTTTCTTTATCGGTATGATGCACGTTCATAATCGTATCATCAGATAAAAAAACGATATATTGAATTTTATAATGACTGAAGCTGATGGACCGTTCTACATTTATTATTTACTGAGGAGCTTGCTTACAAGGGCTGGAGGGAGTTGCGTACCACTGTCCTTCAAGTAGAAAATCGTATTTTCTCAGGTTCTACTTGACGGATCCGGATGAACTAAGGATTTTCTGGAAGCGTTTATTTCGACAGACCAAAGATAGA
>OX101792.1:6181440-6308566 GCA_944452715.1 Ophion slaviceki
CTGGCCTTCGCTCCCATGGCCGTCGTCTACTTAACGACCACGTGCGCCGCGTGACAGCTGATAACCGCAGCCAGCAAGCCCCGCTACGTATCCACGAGACTCGGCTATCGAGCCTTAATTATCGTCGATATTGCCACAATTGTCGTTCCGTCAACAGCGAGGAAAAGCAAAGGAATTTTTTTTTTTCGAAAATTCAAAGCGACGAATAAGACCGAGAGAAAAAATTCAGCGAGAAGACGAGACGCAGAGGGGGAAAAAAATGCAGTCTATACTCGATCGCAGCGGGGATTATTCGTGCAAACGAAGAAAATCACAGCTCCGTTATCTCGCGGGTAATCGTATTCGCGGACCCTGAGGAAGCCTTCCAGCTCCGATCACTTTCCACGATCGTGAAAACGAACAAAACAAAACACTACGCTTGCGTCTCAACTCGACTCCGCGACGCGACGAGTAATCGGTATTTCGATATCTCGGCTTTTCGAATCGGAGAAAATATTTTGACAATCCGGCCAAGCAACCACGCAACATACGCTCGTCTCTTCCTATACGCCCGTTTGACACTCTCCCCAATGTGTGCGCGTACGTCAAGCACTGCTAAGATGACGATTCGACGAGTTATCGAGACGGCGAATAGCGACGAGGACGACGACGCGACAAAAAAACGACCGGCCCGTTATCGAAGCAGCCGTTAGCAACTCTTATCGCGCTACGAGAATAACTTGGCCGAAGAGCGAGACCGGGATCGACAGAGAGAGAGAGAGAGGGATAAGGTCGTAAACAATACGTCAAGATGCAACAACCTCCGCAAATCCGGAATCTTCGTAACTCCCCGGGCACTCGCGAGTACGAGTAAAAATTCTCCGCTATCACTGTAGAAAAATATCCCTACACTGTAAATTTGACATCGCGCACCCATCGACACCGGAAGCCGTGAATACGAAACCGGAAGTTGCTCGTACAAGAACCCGATTTGACGATCGAAATCGGTAATCGGCACGGCTTGAACATCGAGTTCACAAGTTTGCTGCGCATGTCGCCTGGACTCCGAACCGCGAGCATACACTGCACATACGTGTGTGTGTGTGTGCACGCGTTCGCTTGCACGAAACGAGCACGCGCGTATGTACCTCGGGTGAGCGTAACCGCGTCAATCGTTGATAAGCCTCGCGCGAGACCAGCTGAGAAGTAGCCCGTTACAGTGCGAGACGCGCAAACAGCCACAAGACGAGGAACACGGAGCTTGACTTTGCAGCTGCGCGAGAGTGAGCTTCTCGGAGTGAAAAAAAGGCTCGTTGAAGAGCGCCACCTCTGGACATCGCGGGTAGTGCTCGCGTTTGTTTTTTTTTCCTCAGTTGGCGATATTCATTTGCGAGAGGTGTTCACGGTGGCAAGGGAGGTTGGTTAGTACGCGGGTGTCGAGAAAAGACACGCGGGTCGCAGGGCAAGCTGTGCGGGGCGGACGGAGCCCGAGAGAGAGAGAGAGAGAGAGAAAGAGAAAGGGATAAAAAGCTTACGGAGAGGGAGAGAGTGTGAGAGGGAGATAGGGGAGTGAGATAGAATCGAGAACGAAGATTCCTGGGCACGCGCACTCCACCTGCCAGCGTGTAGTGGCACGCGCCATAATCCTCTCCCTCTCGCGAGCCTTCGGTCTGTTTGGCCATCTCTCTCTCTCTCTCTTGCACTATCCCCTCTTCTCCCATCTTCCCACACCCCTCCTCCACCCACTCCGTAACTCCCTACCGCGAGAATCCGTCGAATACAGTCCCCTCCCCTCCCTCCGACCCCCCTCCCCATTTTTCGTTCCCTCTCACACGCGTGGCACGGCCGTGAGCCGGGACGCCCGCGCGGGACTTCAATCGCTCGCGGACTTCGACAGGGCGAACACACTAACCTCGTTGCCTCGTTACTCGTCGCCGTTGTGTCTCTACCACTGAAAACGTCGTTTCCCATTCGTATAGCCGCCAACGTTCGGTCCAATTCGCTCTTTCTTCTTCCGAAACGAAACGAGAATTCTACTCGGCACGAAACGATAATTGGACTAAGGAGAGACGAGCTTTTCGTTCTCTTCCGATTCGTGTGTATGATAAAGGATTGAAAAGAAGTACCGGAAGTGCGAGAGATCGAGGCCAAAAGGGAAACGAGATTGCTCACTCTGCCGTCACTCCCGTCGTATCGTCAATTTGTGACACGGACGAAAACGAAAGTAGAACTTACGCCGGATTAATCGGAATATAGGGGCCGGACGGAAATACGACTCGCGTAGAGAGTAAAAGCGAGAGAGCGAGAGGGAGGGAGAGGGTGATAATCGGATAGAAAAGGGGGCCGAAAGCGTGTGGCAGTCGGAAAGCGAATTATGATTGAATGAATTTTTTTACATTTGATACACTTCCGCCTATGAGTACTCTCTCCCTCCCTCTCTCTTTCTCTCTCTCTCTATCTCTCGGTCTCTCGCGAAATTCCAACGAGAAATGTCCACTCTGTTACACGTCGATGATTCGATAATACACGCTCTCGCACGGAGTCCACGACATCCGAGTATGTCGCACGCTCGCGGACCTCGAGATCGAGAAACGCGCGGTGGATAGAGAAGCGAAAGAGCGAGAGAGAAAGAGCCAGCCGGGAGCGACAAAGAGAGCGAGAGAGGGAGGGAGGGGAAAAACGAGCGTGACTGTAAAAGCTCGCGGCACGCGGGGGAGGGATAAAGAGATCGAGAAAGGGAAAGAGATAGAGAGAAAGCGAGAGGGAACGAACAGCAGCAGCGGCGAGAAGAGCCCGAGCGTAAATACAGTACGATCGCGAGAGAAATACGCGAGAGATCGCGTGCAGTTGCTCTTGGACCCCGCGAGTTTTGTGTATCGTCCGCGTGTTGCGTGCGAAAGGCCGAAAACATTTTTCGCTTCGATCACGACCAGTGTGCTGCTTCTTTCGGTAACAAAGGAGCTTTGCAACGAATTAAAAAAAGTTTATCATTTTTTGTGCTTTTTTTTCCCTCGATTATTCGACGACGCGAAATTTGAAAAAGCGTCCAAATGTTTTCCAACGAGCGGAAGAAAACGTGAGAAACGTACCAAAGAACGTAGAGGGACATTTAATTGTTTCGAGAATCGTGATTTTTCGTCACCGAGATCGCACGTGCTTTAGAGTTTGGATTCGTCGCGCGCCAGTGACGTTAAATCCCTGGTGAATGTTTGACGACGATGGGGAAAAAACGTGTGAGAAGCGCATCGAGGAAATCAACGAGATAAAGTGCGGGATAAGGGAGTGAAAAAAAAGGACGTAATCGCGTAACGAAACGAGCGAGATTGCAGCCTCGGCGAGTACCACGACTCTGTGTGCTGCGAACCACCTGTTGACGATTTACGAGGGGAAAATTGACGTTTCGAGTGCTTACGGTTGCTTTCTCAACGACGAATAACATCGGGCCTGCACCGATGTGAAAAAAAAACTCGCATCGATCGGCAGTCTCGCGCGAAACGTCGCGCGGCACGTCGCCAACGTGTTTGGCGATTTTGGCTTTTCTTCGTTCGTCCGGGTGCGCGGAATCGAGCGAATAATCAGTCGAACGTGTTTACTCGTCGCTCGTTTCACGCGGTGGCTAAAGCTCCGGCTTTTTTGCGCTTTTCGCTCGCGATTTGACGGAGTGGGGGAAAAGATTGTTTTGTGAGAAAAAAAAAAAGAAGAAATTTCGTCGGCGTTTGCGAGGGAGGAAAGTTCGAGGGGACAGAAAGGAGGGAGGGGCAGAGAGGAGTGCGTGACACATAGTTCGTGGAACGTCAAGTATCCGTGGCTACAACGCACCGCGACGCCCATACATCGTGGACAATCGAGGATACATTTTCGCCGCACGCCTATTTGTATACGTACGTTGGGATGTATGCCCGTACGCATATGCGCTCGTCGACATCGCGAGCTTGACTGAGCGCGTTATCGACTCCCTCCGCTCGCGTCAAAGAGACTCGCTTTATCGCCCTCACGCATCGAACGCGAAACGCCACGCGCGAAACTCGAGCAGCGCGTCGATAGAATCTCCGCCGCGGATTCTCCCAGCGTCGAAACAAAAACAACAACAACAACGAAAAAAAAAAACAACACCGCGGGCGAAACGAAAATCGACCGTGGGGAGAAACGAGATAGACGGAAATTCAATGAAACGCGCGATAGGGACGAAACGATAATACTCGCGAGGATGAAAATTCTCGCTCGAGTGCTTCGTGGATTTTGATACTTTTCCGAAGACCGTGCGAAAAAAGCGAACGTTTTTTTTTTTTAGTGGGAAGAAAGAAAAATCGCGCGAAGTGATGTGCTTGCGAAGCGGGACAAAATGACGTTCAAGTTTCGTTGATAGATCGCGATATCGCGGGAGGAGAGGGATAAAGCTGTTTGGAGGAAAATTGCCATTTTGGTTTTCGCGAAGGGCAAGTGTGTTCGCGTGTGGGTCTGGGAGAGTGGAGTGCTTGTTATCCGTGTGGAGATAGACGGGAGTGAAAAGAGCGCGAGGTGGACGATGGGATCCGGCTGGTCGGAGGGCCCTTGTCAGGCCCGAGCCAGCCCGACCCTGTGAGCAGCGAGCTCACCGTCTCGCCAATCGCGCCGCTACACATCGTCTGGCATGATGGTACGTTCATATCCTAACGAATGTACACCATCGGGATTTGTAACAATGATGCTTACTTTCTCGTCGCTTATCGATCCTGTTAACACGTATCGCGAATGACACAAATAGCAGAGCTGAAAGAAGAACTTTTAGTCCAGTTAAAGCACCACACCACGGTTCGTGCGCGGTACGAGGGTGTATTTTTTGTAATTATTTTCATGCAAATGGTGAATGGATTTTTTTTTAGTAAGGCGTTACCCTCACTTGTAGCGCAAAAAAGGCCTTTTTCATGAATTTTTTTAAAGAAAACTACAAAACTTTTTTAATCGATCAATATACCATCTTAAAGAGCACATCTTGAAGAACTTTCAGTAATTTTTTTATTGAAAAATATTACATTGTTTAGTGGCAAATGGCGGTCAATGAAATAATGTTTTTATATACACGGTTTGCGGTGACCAACATTGCGGCGAAGTGGATCATCTGAAAAAAAATGCGGATGGATTTAGTCAAATTTAAGTATAAACTAGTCTTTAATCGAAGGATTTTAAAAAATATTCATTTTTCACAAAATGGCGGACAGTCAAATTTAATGGTTCGATTTTAACGAAAAAAAAACGGCCGTTTTTGGCTGTAAAACGGCCATTTTTTCGAAAAAAAAAATCGAACGATTAAGGACTACATTTTTATGTATTAAATAAGCCTGCAAAATTTCAAGAAGATCAGTTCATTAGTGTTCGAGTAATCTTGGTCACCGACTTCAGAAATGCCATTTTGAGAAAAACGCGTTTAAAGTTTCAATTTCAGTTTACACGAAGAAAATATTTTTTTTTTGTAAACTTACATAGAGTCATCTATTCCGGGCATAAAAAAACTGCACTTCAAATTGCACTTCAAAAAAAGCAATAAAAAAAATCGATTTTTTCAAAATCGCAAGTCGGGGTAACCCCTTAATACTCATAGCCAATATGTACATATGGAAGACTATGTACACATTTTTGTCCTCGATTCTAAAGTATAGTTTGCGGTGTACGCTTCCAAGAGGACAATCCGACGAAATTAAGCCATACGGTTCATTTGAAAAATAAAATAAAAATATATTTAGAAACTAGACTTATAGGTTTACAACATCACGTGGGGGAATTTCGATATAAAAAAAATGGCGGACCAGCGAATTTTATTTCCGATTTTCATGGAAAATATTCATCGTTGGGAAAAAAAAGAACCCCCTTCTTTTTTTTCCCAACGATGAAAATAAAAATAAAATCCCTACGTGGTGCCATAGAGACTGGATTTTCGAACAGTTTAAGGCGAGAAATCCCTTTGGGAGCGTGAAAATAGGTATTTTTCGGACATTTTTTTAGAAGGAATAAAATAATCTGATCATTTTCAAATTTGGACATGAGTTTATTATAACTGTCAAGTTGAAAAAAAAAATGTTGGGATGAGCAACAAAATGGCGGCGTTATTAAGGGTCTCCGGACGCCTGTTTTCCGCGACATCGAAAAGTGCTGCAGTGTCACTCTTTTTCTGTTGATCTGAAAAAGATTTAATAAGTTTCATTCGTTTACTGACATATTAAGGGAAAGGATATACTTAAAAAATGATGAAAAAGTGCAAAATTGAAAATTTGGGAGCCTTTTTACTCCAAAGTTCGAATTTTCGACCATTTTTTGGACATATTTGACCCCAAAAAAATTATTTCTTTACACGCTACCTTTCAAACTTTAGGTATGTCCTTCCGATAATATTACTGAGAGTAACCTCCCAAAATTTCATCCAAATCGGTCGATAACTTTTTCAGCTACAACACGAGCAGTTTTTGAAAAATTAGTTTCGAGATAATCGCGTCAGAAGTTTCAACATGTGACTCGCTACCTGACCGCATGCTGTCCCCGCGCTCTAGACTATATTCGAAAACTCCGCAAATATTCAATATTTCGAGTTTTCCTTCGGTCAGTATATTCTTTGGGTATCATACTTTCAAAATATGTAAAAAATCGATTTTTTGAAAAATATAAAGGGATTTCTGGCCCTAAGACTTGGCGCATGCAAATCGGATGAATAGTTTTTTTTAATATGTTGTCAACCAGGTTGAAAAACGTAGTTTCGAGAAAAACGCGTTCAAAGCCGCCAGCTGCCGTTCGGCGCGATCGTAGCTTCGAACGGGTTCACATAAAATAATGTATCACCACCAATTTCACAAATTTCTTTTAAAAATTTGGTGAGAGCATTCTTAATGAATGTATCTTTCAGAAAATGAAAAAAAAATGACAATAATTTTTTACCGTGGTATGGTGCCCTAAAGAGACGAAAACCCAGCACTTTTTAGCGTGGAATTAGAATTTTTCAACTGAAGCTAGATGGTTGCGTATTGAAAGTAAACCCTGGCGAGAAAATTTTTTTTTCTCGCTAGAAGTATAGAGCAACTTATCCTTATTTTTTTTTTAATATATAAATATTTTTTACGATTTTCTAAAGATGTACTGTTTTTGCGTCAACCCCGAATTTTCTAATTGTTTTTGTGCCGCTATTTTCAAAGATAAAGTATTGGACGTCGGATAACTTTATACGTATTTTATTATTCAAAACAACTTTTGTTTGAAACCTTTTTTGATCGGACTATTAATTATCGAGATACGGCGATTTTCAAGTTTTCAACCCCTATTTCTTAGGATTGGGGCGGGTTGAGGGCAACATTTCATTTGGGCTACTTTCAGTATGTAACCATCTAGCTTCAGTAAAAATTCTAATTCTACTTCTAATTTCGTCTCTTTTACTGGACTATTGGCGATACGACGAGAAAGGAGTTGATAGAAAGGTCGTCTAGGGAAGGAAACGGTATATAAAAAAGTGCATTGGGAAATAAGTTTATTTTTTAGAATTTCCTGAAATATGGCCCATTGGAAGGAGAATTTAGGTCAATTAAGTAATCGTTATTAGGGGTGGTTTGGATTTGTTTTGGTTATCGGCGGACTTGGGACCCAAAAGAGCTCGATTTTCGATATTCTTTTTTATGAGAGTATTGGAATGACGAGGTCGGGATTTTACACACAATTGACACATAGTGTTGCCAAGTTTGTGTTGTTTTTTTCAATTGAAAAATATCAACAGGCAACGAAGTTATTAATATTCAAACTGGGTCGGATGACCACGAAAAATTTCATGAACATATTTACAATATAGCATAATATGTGCCAAAACTTATTACATAAAAAATCAGATGGCAACATGCAAAAAAAGTCGGGAAGAGAAAAAGTCGCAAAAAGAAGTTGGCGGCGCTGGGTCGTTTAGACCCACAGTGACAACGTAGGGTTAAACAAAGTGCCACAGTTGCTGCATGGCCAATCGGTGTAGGTGGTTCGAGCAACTACGGCGATCTGAAATGAAAAATGAAAATTCTCTTTTCAGTACAAATATAAAACTTTTGTATGGCCGGTTACATATCAGAAATTTTGATAATTACGAAAATGGAAACCTGTAGAAAAAAAGTTCGATTTCTGACAGAAAAGACAACTTCAACAATGTCTTATCAACAAACTATGCTCTGTCCAAATTCGAAGTGAATCCACGTGGATTGCGCCTTCGTACGTTCTCACGAATTCTTGCGATCCCATTCCTTTCACTTTTGCACCACACTTGCGATTTCACTGTTTCCAGTGCCTCAGAGCCCCCCGGAGTGTTTTCCACACCCACTCCTTCCTAACGCACATGCACGAGGGCACAGGGAAACTGAGGAAAACCTGTGCGGGAACAAACAACTATGTTTCAGAGTTTTAATTGTATTGCAATCGGAAACTCAGTGAAACGGCCGCTTGCTCGTCAGTGTTCAAGCCGATGCGCGGCTGAGCGGTCACCCATCCAAGGATTGGCCCAGGCCGATGCCGCTTGTCGCGGGAGATCGCCACGGTCTGTGCGTTCGCCAAAAGAAATTTGATTGGAATTGAGTATCGGCGCATGTCCGACTTAATCCGTGACCATCAATGAATTCCGAATTTACAAGCACTGTAGTAACATTGCTTGTGAATAGCAGTAGTAAATAGTAGTAGCAATATAGTAACGCTCGTAAATCGGAGTAGTAACAGTAGTAATAGTAATGTAGTAACAGTCGTAACAATTAGTAATAGTAATAGCAATGTAGTACCAGTAGTAACAATAGTAATAGCAATGCAGTAACGCTAGTAAATAGCAATAGTAAATAGTAGTAGCAATGTAGTAACGCTCGTAAATAGCTGTAGTTAATAGTAGCAGCCATGTAGTAACGCTTGTTAATAGCAGTAGTAAATAGTAGTGGCAATGTAGTAACGCTTCTAAATAGCTGTAATAAATGGCAATAGCAATGTAGTAACAGTCGTAACAATAGTAATAGTAATAGTAATGTAGTAACAGTAGTAACAATAGTAATAGCCATGTGGTTACAGTCGTAACAATTAGTAATAGTAATAGCAATGCAGTAACAGTCGTGACAATAGTAATAGTAATGTAGTGACAGTAGTAACAATAGTAATAGCAATGTGGTTACAGTCGTAACAATTAGTAATAGTAACAGCAATGTAGTAACAGTCGTGACAATAGTAATAGTAATGTAGTAACAGTAGTAACAATAGTAATAGCAATGCAGTAACGCTTGTAAATAGCAATAGTAAATAGTAGTAGCAATGTAGTAGCGCTCGTAAATAGCTGTAGTAAATAGTAGTAGCAACGTAGTAACGCTTGTAAATAGCAGTAGTAAATAGTAGTGGCAATGTAGTAACGCTTGTAAATAGTAGTAGCGATGTAGTAACGCTTGTAAATAGTAGCAGAAATGTAGAATCGCATGTAAATAGCAGTAGTAAATAGTGATAGCAACGTAGTAACGCTTGTAAATAGCAGTAGTAAATAGTTGTAGCAATGTAGTAACGCCCGTAAATAGCAGTAGTAAATAGTAGTAGCAATGTAGTAACGCTTGTAAATACCCGAGTAGAAATCTTGCTCCAGCTACAATAAGCACCTGATCAGGCATCCTGACTTCTTTTTCCAGCCTTGATCAGAATTTTTTATCAAGCCCTGATCATTTTTGAAACACAATCCCTGACTTCCGTCTGATCAGGGTAAAAAATCAAGGCCTGATCAGGGTAAACTATCAAGGCCTGATCAGGGTAAAAAATCAAGGCTTGGTCAGTGTAAAAGATCAAGGCCTGATCAGCGTAAAAAATTAAGGCCTGATAAGGGCTTAATTTTTCACGGCTTGATCAAAATGAAAAATCATATGATTTTTCACGGCTCAGGATGACCGATTTTTTCCTGAAATAAAAAATACAACGCATACACAAAAGAGAAAAAGGTACCACTTTATAAATAACGCTGATCGTTTATTTTTTAATCTTAATATAAAATTTATCACATATATTTTTCACATATATCTATATGGAAAACAAACATCATTTTTCTTGTATTTGTAATAGAACAAAAACTCGAAATAAACTAAGATATATCACTGTATTATATTCCACTTATCATCCCGAAATAAACTAATATATTTTTCAAACAAAACTTAAGAAACTTCGTGAATAAAGTAAACCGAGCTCAACGTTTTTATGACCAGACGTTTCTAGGAAACGTTATATTGGGCGTTCTGTTCGTTTTTTTACGCGACGCTCGAAACTTGTCCCAGTCTTTTGCTGAATTAATCAGACCTTGATACCGCTCCAACAGCTTGTCCAATTTGCTTCGAAAGAACTTCTATTCCGTGTTCCCTATATTTCGAAATGACAGCCACTGAAAAATACGAAAATGTTCATCCCACTTAGAATTCAATGTCTACATATATATCTATATAAGATATGCACATTATTTTATTAGGGTGGCACAAAATTGAGCTCTATTTTTTTTCCTTTTTCTCACCATCCAATTATCTACTTTAAAGAAGAAAAAAAATTGTTGCAAAAGCTGCGAGCGGTCATTTTTTAACGAAAATTAGAATTGAAGCAGGAGAGCCCGTACAGCGGAGACCAACCAAATAATGGTGAGTTGACAGCGTAGTGCAGTTCAGTGAATGTAATGTCCATCCTAAGTGCATTTCTTATGGGCTAACTTTCACCGATGGAAATACTTTCACTTAACTGAACTATGCAGTCAACTTATCATTATTCGGTTAGCCTACACTGTCCGGGCCCGTAGCGAAGACTTACCAACTTACCAAATAATGGTAAGTTGACAGCGTAGTGCAGTTCAGTGAATGTAATGTCCATCCGAAGTGCATTTCTAATGGGCTAACTTGCACCGATGGACTTCATTTCACTTAACTGAACTACGCAGTCAACTTGTCAGTGTTCGGTTAGCCTACGCTGTCCGGGGCCGTACAGCGAAGGCCAACCAAATAATGGTAAGTTGACAGCGTAGTCAGTTCAGTGAATGTAATGTCCATCCGAAGTGCATTTCTCATGGGCTAACTTGCAACGATGGAATTACTTTCACTTGACTGAACTGCGCAGTTAACTTATTATTATTCGGTTAGCCTGCGCTGTCCGGGCTAATCAGCACCGATGGCAAAACATTTACCAGATTGAACTACGCTGTCAGCTTACCATTATTTGGTTGGCCTACGCTGTCTCTTCTCCTCTGACAAAGGAGACGGACCAAGTAAAGAAACATAAAAGCGATACACAAAACAAATTTAAATCTACTTACATAGTGGTGGCGCCAACACATGCCAATCCTCAGGAATTTCGAGTTGTTCCTCGCTGAGAGGATTTGTTCTGGATCTGTTAAATGTATCATAATAAATATTTCAACCAACGCATATATAATTTGGCATATGGTTAATTTACAGTCAGATTTAATACAATTTATATTTATAGATTTAAGAATTGTAAGTCTTTGAAAAAATTAATTGTTATACTAACCTGCTGCTGTATTATTTCTTCGTTTTTTCCCTTATTTAGAGCCCGCTATTCACGCAGACACAGTCGTTGCGCAATCTTCTTCCGATTGTGTTTGTCCATCTTATTCACACCGTACACGTTATATGTAAAAATGTATAAAGTGATTAATAATATGTCTCGTGCTTCTCTCGTGTCTGTGTATCATTTGACAAGATGAGGTTAGGCACGTTTTTAGCGCCAAACTGTAGAAGTCCAGTTACATGATGATTGCTTGAAATTAGCTGGATCAGGCGAATTGAAGTAAGCCGTAAGTCCAGTTGCTTGACATCGCCTGAAGCTAGCCGGGTCAGGCGAATTGAAGTAAGCCGTAAGTCCGGTTGCTCGACCACCGCCTGACCCCAGCTTGATCAGGCAAATTAAGGCAAACTTAAGTAAGGCCTTCGTACTACAAGCTGATCAGGCGCAGATCAAATATCAGGCCAGCCTGACAATATTTCTACTCGGGTAGTAGCAGAAATGTAGAATCGCTTGTAAATAGCAGTAGTAAATAGTTGTAGCAATGTAGTAACGCCCGTAAATAGCAGTAGTAAATAGTAGTAGCAATGTAGTAACGCTTGTCGACAGCAGTAGTAAATAGTAGTAGCAATGTAGTAACACTTGTAAATAGCAGTAGTAAATAGTAGTAGAAATGTAGTATCGCTTGTAACTAGCAGTAGTAAATAGTAGCAGCAATGTAGAAACGCTTGTAAATAGCAGTTGTAAATAGTAGTAGCAATGTAGAAACGCTTGTGAATAGCAGTAGTAAATAGTAGTAGAAATGTAGTATCGCTTGTAAATAGCAGTAGTAAATCGTAGTAGCAATGGAGTAACGCCAAGTATGGCGAGATTGATAATCAACGTATCCACATATCAAGTGTGCGATACGTGAGATACTGTGATGTATTCTAGTTCGGCTGGTGACATCACGACTCCTGGCTACTACATAATTGGATTGAACTCGTTGTAAGTGCGGTTACAGCTAATCTAATCTGTATCGCCGCGAATAGAGTACAAGTAGGTACACTTCTTCGAGACGTAATCGAATTATTATCGAGGCAGGTTAGGCCGCGGCACATTATCTTGGTATAATGTTTTTGTTAAACCGTCGTACTTTTATTGTCGGTTGATTGCGGAGATCCCGCGAGATCTTCTTGTACGTCGGATGATAGTCGGGTAAATCAAATTACCATGGCACAGTTCGAGATTAACGTTCATTGCGTCTCTAAGAAAGCCGACGCATCGCTCCTCCACGAGCCCCTTAAAATCGGCTTGTGAAAAAGGATATGTATGGAACGAAATTACGAGAAAGTATAAACACGATAATTCATATTCGCACATTAAGGGGCTACATCTACCTCGAGGCCCGAAAAAAATGGCTAAAGGCCGAGTTTTTTTGGGAAATGGTTGATGAAAAATAATTTTTTTAAACCAAAAAGCTTCACATATTAAGAGCCTTTAAAAAATACACTAAAGAATACGGAAAAAACAACAAAAACATGGTAGCCGGCAGATGATGAATTTTTTTCGCGACGTTTGGCGGTGGACTCTCACCAGCTTAAACGATCCATCCGAAATTTAAAAACCAAACGGGCTATTCAAGTTAGCAATAAATACGAGTCGTTGACGATCGTCGATTTTTTTTATCATTTTTTTTCTTCTGCCGAAGAAAATCGGCAATTATAAAAAAAAAAATTCTCGTTGCGTTCCAACGATGCAAACTTCAATATCATAGCTTTGTAATGTTCTTCATACTTTTACAATTTACAAAACACGCGACACGGTAAATCACTCGAAAATTCGGTTTCGCTGCTTACCTCCTTCGAAGGGGAAACAAACCAAGTCATTGTTGGTAACAACATCCTGAACATCCGCAATGGAGCATACGTATTCGCGAGTTTGAGTATATCAGGAACTCTCGCATTAGAATACGAAGGATTTGCGAATGCGGCATAGTTGAAAACGATTTATTTGCACACCCACACAAACACACACACACGTGTCATGCATACGTAGATCCAGGTATATCTGCATAGGACTGTGCACACGGTTCGTCGATGATGATAGAATTAATTTGTGGTCGCGGTCCCCCTCCGGTTAAGTCGCGAGGCCGTGCTTCCGGCGTTTGGCAGCGCGCGCGCGCATTGTAGTACCGGCAGCCTCGCCGTTACTGCATGTGCAGTTCTGGCTTGCTGATGGTGCTCGCTCAAGTCTCTCCGCCCGACAATGGAACGGCCTCCGTCTAACGGCATTCTAACGGCCGGTATATGCCATACCGATAACAGGGGCGAGCAGAGCCACTGTCGTTGACTTTGCTGATATATATATATATATATAAATAAAGTACCCATACTCTGCGGACATTCCCCGTCGTCTCCGAGTGCGGCGCATCGGTTCCGTTGCACTAATGACTGGTTCGCTGTGCACCGCGCTGCGTAACCGAGTTTTGAACTATCGAAGTCCAGAGCAGCAGAGTGTACAGCGATATTCCGTGTGAATTCAGAAATTTTCAATGCCGAAGAAAAAGTCCGCGAATTGCGGAAATATTTTATTTATACAGCTATAAAAAAAGACGAAAGTAACAAAAACAAGTAGTCAGTGTCACAAGTGCGACGGTTTAGTTTCAATTGAGTTAAAACTCGATTTAAAGGGTTATATACAGTCAGGAGGCCCAAAAAGATAGATTTTTAAAGAATTTTTCTTGAGAAGACCTTTAAATCTATTAACGTAAAAATTTGTGCACATATTACGGTAACTTTTAACTGTATTTTAACATTTTTTATTTGTAAAAATAAGTATTTTTAAAGCTGCTCTAGCTGATGCCGGGAGCACCTCTAAAAAAGGCGTCATGCGGTGAGCACGATATCTCTGGACTGGATCATCTAAGATGAAAAAAACCAAAAATATTTCGTTAATATAATGGATTATCTCGTAATTGATCGAAGGAATGAGCAAGATAATAATTTTTGACAAAATGGCGGATTCTCAAGAAAAAAATTGATTTTTGAGAAAAATTCGGGCCTTAAATGGTTCATAAAATGGAAAATATTTATCGGTGAGATGAAAGCTTCGATTAATTACTGAATAAAATATACTTGAAAAGATTGTGTTAAAATTTGAGACTCGGTTCAGCCGTTTCCGAGAAATCTTGCTCACCGACTTTAAAACAAAGTTTTGAGAACAACGCGTTTAAAGTTTCAAAAGGACTTTCGAACACTCCGGCACATTAAAAATGTACGTGTAACTTCGAGAATATTCCCCGGATTGACAAGAAATTTTCTGTGTGTGTATTATGTACATTACGAAAATTTTGATAAAAAAATCAATTTTTTGAAAATTTTAACTGTATATAACCTCTTAAAAGATATCCATTCGTGATTGGCGTCGACCAAATTGTTTTTTAATTCGTCGCGCAGGATCTTGTGCAGACATTGTCGTACGGATACGATTCGATTCTCGTACCTTATCCCTCATAGCAGTGATGCCAACTTCTACTGAATGTTCCCCCTAGGACCAACTTCAAATCCCCCTAGATGTCGATGAAAAACCCCTAAAGTTTTCATTATACACCCTGTTGGAGTACTTGACTTACGTTGCAATCCAATAAAACTCGCGAGTAGACAACCAACTAACGGACATAACCTCAACGTTAGAACTGACAACGTGAAAACGGTGAACCGTAAAAGTAAAAACGGAATTCTCTTGATCAGCAAGTTGTTGGTCGTAATTCGAAATTCGAAATAAAATTTGAAATAAAATACGCAATTAGACAACAAACTAACGGACACAACCTTAACGTGACAGCGTGAAAACTTCGAACAGTAAAAGCGGTAAGAGTGAAAACAGAATTCGTTGGTCTTGACCAGCAAGTTGTTGTTCGTCGTAGTGCGAAATTCAGCCACCAGCGCCACTTGTGTTGCTAGTACAAGACATGAAGTATGGCATTGGTGTAAAACATTTAGAAAGGCAATCGATTATAATTGAGCAAAAGGAAAAGTGATCCTTAAATTTAACGTATAGTTTATAAGAAATATTTATTGCGAATGAAAGATCCTTCGCATCAATATGTATTTCGAATATATAAAATATATTATCGCACACATAATTTCGACGATCGAACGAATTGATCTATTTCAATTTCTGATCAAATTAATTGAAGATACATTGTTTCCTTTTTTTCACTTTTTTCAAGATATACACTTCAATTTCACGCCCTCAAAAAAGTTTCTTAAATAATGTACCCGCTGAAAAATCCCCCTAAAGAATACCCCTAAATAAATTTACCCCCTAAAAAACCCCTTCACATTTTGGTTCCCCCTAAATTTGGGGGCAAAACCCCCAAGTTGGCATCACTGCCTCATAGGGATCCAATGGGACATCGCATCGCATCCCTATTCGCAACGTTTGGCGGTGGACATTCTCCAGCTTAACCGATCCATCGAAAATCTAAAAACCAAACGGGTTATTCAAGCTAACAATAAATACGAGTCGTTGACGATCGTTCATTTTTAAAATTATTCTTTTTTAACAACGTGGCGACGAATTGAATCTCGAACAAACCAAATCTATGAAAAATGTCGTTATTTTTACATAACTATTCAAAATTGAAGATCGATCTTCAAAAAGTGCCATCGTCAACGACCTTTAAATGTGTCTCATCGTGTCTCCTGTAAATTTGGAAACAATCTATTAAGCGGTTCTCGAGATATCATGTCCACCGACTCTGAAAACTATAATCTGTCGGCACCCATGCCTTTGTTGTTTTTCGGTACATGTTGGTGATATCTTTTAAAGGCTCTCAATATACGAGGGCGAATCAAAAAGTTCTTAGAATCACTATAAAAATGCCAAAAATTTCAATCAAAAATATTTTATTTATTAACATAATCTCCTTCTACTTCTATACATTTAGAATATCGCTTTTTTAACTTTCTTATTCTCTCTTTAACAAAATGATTTTCTTGACTCTCAAAAAGATCTTCAACGGCAGCCATAGCCTCATGATCGTCAAATTCCTTCCCTCCATACGCTCCTTTAATGTAGGGAATAAGTGAAAATCACTGGGCGCTAAGTCCGGAGAATATGGTGGACGTAATTATTTTTACATTAGCTTTTATATGGTAAAGGATTTCGAAGCCAGCAGCGGTTTTTCAGGCACAGGTACTTTATTACTGCACGTAACTCACTTTTCTCCATATTTGGGTATTTTTAACAACTATTTGCACGAAATAATTAATAACTCATTATCAATACGATCAAATAGACCGAAACTTTGCATAAATATTGTCTCATTGACACTCTATTTATTCAAAATAAATATCAATATGCGCTTCTAAGAAATTTTGATTCATCTTGTATGTTCCTTTGTGTTAAAAACAATGCGTTGCTTTTCCACCAACCGTTTCCCAAAAAAATCGGAATTTGGCCGTTTTTTTCCGGCCTCTAGGTCTATGTATCCCCTTAAGGCGTTACCCCCACTTGTAGCGCAAAAAAGGCCTTTTTCATGAATTTTTTTAAAGAAAACTACAAAACTTTATTAATCGATCAATGTACCATCTTAAAGAACACATCTTGAAGAACTTTCAGTAATTTTTTTATTGAAAAATAAACATTGTTTAGTGGCAAATGGCCGTCAATGAAATAATGTTTTTATATACACGGTTTGCGGTGACCAACATTGCGGCGAAGTGGATCATCTGAAAAAAAAAATGCGGATGGATTTAGTCAAATATAAGTATAAACTAGTCTTTAATCGAAGGATTTTAAAAAATATTCATTTTTCACAAAATGGCGGACAGTCAAAGTTAATGGTTCGATTTTAACGAAAAAAAAACGGCCGTTTTTTGGCTATAAAACGGCCATTTTTTTCGAAAAAAAAATCGAACGATTAAAGACTACATTTTTATATATTAAATAAGTCTGCAAAATTTCAAGAAGATCGGTTCATTAGTGTTCAAGTAATCTTGGTCACCGACTTCAGAAATGCTATTGTGAGAAAAACGCGTTTAAAGTTTCAATTTCAGTTTACACGAAGAAAATATTTTTTTTGTAAACTTACATAGTCATCTATTCCGGGCATAAAAAAACCGCACTTCAAATTGCACTTCAAAAAAATGCAATAAAAAAAATCGATTTTTTGAAAATCGCAAGTGGGGGTAACCCCTTAATCAGACCGACAAAGCAGGATTGAAATTTTTGGGTATCGTGGTTTTTCGAATATTGTGCTGGTGCGACAAAATATTCACAAGTCTTGATCGAACCGCATCGGGGTGCGCGTTGTCTGATGCGGGGACTCAGTTACGAGAACATCGCGAGAGTCTCACGACCGCGGGACCGTCGACCAAGAATGATCCTGCGACGATTCGACCAATCAACAATTCTTCGTATTCACTGTTCCTTCGTATGCCTATGCGGGCTTTCACGACTCCATCCCATTCACTTTTATCCCACACTTGTCACTTCGCTACTTCCCGTCCCTCAGAGACTCCCAAGAGTGTCGCCATCGAGAAGTCGGTGAGACTCTGTCGTCCAGCTCGGCGGTTGGCGCTCAAGCCAGCGCGCTGTCGAACGGTCACCCGTCCAAGTATTGGCCGAAGCTGCTCATGAAAAATCGCCGACAAGTATATCAACCTCTTTTCTCCCCCGTATATTCGTCGCGGTTTGCGGCGAAAATATTTGTCGCCTCGAAACTTCAGAGTTCGCCGAATTTCGTTTCGTATTTTAATATCCGCCTCTTATCGACGAAATAATAAACAAGTTCGAGAGGGAGAGAGAGAGGCGGCAGACGTGATAAAAAGTTGAGTCTTTTTTGTGCCCCCTTCGTCTCTTTCATCTTCTTAACAAAGAAACAGCGCGCGTCGCGAGACTTTGGTATACACGCTTTAATAAAATGAATCCGGCGCGCGAGAAAAGTAAGACAGTGGCGTATTGCCCGAGAGACTTTTAGACCGCGCGCCTGAGAGAGCGAAGACCCACGCGCGGCCTTCTTTGTTTCCATTGCTTCTCTGTCTCTCTCTCTGTCTCTCTCTCTCTCTCTCTCTCTCTCTCTCTCTTGCTCGCGACCAACGATCGATAATGGAAGCGCGCTTATAGAAAGTTGTGAGCCTTGACTGACCGATACCGCGACACACTGTTAGGAACCGCCGTACTAAAAACACCGAGCGCAGCCGGTCTCATTTGTATGTGTCCAAGATGAAGATGAAGAAGGAAAGGTGCCGCACCTTGCCGTATAGAAGCGGGAAAGAGCGGGGCAGGGCGAGACCGAGAAAGAGAGAGAGAGAGAAATGTTTATTTCACACTCTGGAACTTAGGTTCCCTAAGAGTACCGTACTTTGATAACAGAGACGAAAACCCAGCACTTTTTAGCCTAGAATATGAATTTTTGACTGAAGGTAGATGGTTGCATACTGAACGTAATCCCAATAAAATTTCGCCCCTCAACTCGCCCCAACCCTAAAAAATAGGCGTTGAAAACTTAAAAATCGCCGTATGTCGATAATTAATAGCCCGATGAAAAAATGTTTCAAACAAAAGTCGTTTGGAACAATAAAATACGTATAAAGTTATCTGACGTCCAATCCCCTATCTTTGAAAGTAACGGCACAAAAACACGAGAGCACCACTGACCCAGACAAGAACGCAGCGATATGTCCGCTCGCACACGCGTCAACCCCGAATTTTCGAATTGTTTTTGTGCCGCTATTTTCAAAGATAGGGGGTTGGACGTCAGATAACTTTGTACGAATTTTATTATTCCGAACTACTTTTGTTTGAAAGCTTTTTTGATCGGGCTGTTAATTATCGAGATACGGTGATTTTTAAGGGGATATAGCAGTGTGAACGCTCAAAATTTTGGTGATTTTCGGGAACTTTTTGGAAGAAAAGTACTCAATTAAATGTTTCGGTAAATTAAGAATATATTTGGCTATATTTGACCTATATTACATCATTTTTTCATAGAAAAATATTGAGATCCAAGCAACTTATGCGCTGCCTTCGGAGGCGCCAAAACAAGTTCCTCCACTGCTGACATGATTCCGGCCGATTGAGTAGCTGAAACCGAAAAAGGAAATATGTCGTTGAACTGGAAGGTGTTTCCTGGACAATGACGTAGGATTTTCGAAAAATATGAAAATCTAACAAAATGGCGTAGTTATGAGAAAAAGTCTGTTTTCTTGCCTATAAAATGGTCATTTTTTTCAATGCCAAATCGTCAATTTTCATCCAATCAAAAATATCCTACGTCATTGTAGAGTAGATATATTCAAGAGTACTCTGTTCAAATTTCAGGTCAATCGGATAAATTGCTCTTTGAGTTACAATGTCAGCAAATTTGAAAAATCTCATTTCATATTCTTGAAAGTTGAAGTTTGCATCGTTGGAATGCAACGAAAATGCTTCTTTATTTTTTCATTTCTTTTTTTGAGTACTATCTAAACCCTTTTTACCAACTATGGGTTATGGAACCCAAGCATAATGATCTTAAAAAATGTTGCAGTGATATTTGTGCCTTAAATGAGGCAATACAGGAAAAAAAACTATTTTCGTTGCACCCCAACGATGTAAACTTCAATACCATTAAAAATCTTGAAAGTATAAAAATCTCATATTCTTGAAAGTATAAACTGTCGAAAAAGGCAAACAAAGAGAATCGTTTTTTTGAAGTGTCCCGATTTCTGGAGCTTGGGGCGAGTTGAGAGGCAACGTTTTATTGGGGTTACTTTCAGTACGCAACCATCTACCTTTAGTCAAAAATTCATATTCTACGCTAAAAAGTGCTGGGTTTTCGTCTCATTTACTGGGCCATAAGTGTACATAGCGCCGAAAGAAGACAATAATGAGCGAATAGAATATAATTAGAAAAATGGTAACAATAATAATAATACTAGTAAAATAAAATAAAGTAAAAGTGAAAAGTAAAAATGATCTAGTATAATATGATAATAATAGTATTGAAAATCAATGATGATTGTAAAGCTGAATGATAATGATAACGATGCTGATAATGAATAGAGCTATGCTTAAATCAGTTTGAGTGTAGTATAGTTGGGAAACTAATAATGATAGCGACACGAGTGATGAGTCTATGCCATATCAGTTAGCAGAGAAGTCCGGAGCGAGACTTGAAAACATCCTCAGTGGAGGAGCATTGCCTCAGGTCAGAGAGAGAAGAATACGAAAGAGTGAGGAAGAACGATTCATTACGAAGAGCCTATTAGTCCTCACTGATTGTGAGTTTAGTTGAACAACAGAAAACGAAAATCCCCTGCAGATCACTTTATCATCAACATCTTCGCACGAAGCAACACGCGTTTGTTTTGTTCATTTTTTTCAAACGATCAAAGTCCTCGGCAACTCAACAGAACGCGTGCATTGTCAATTCGTGAGTCATTTGAACTCAAGGTGAGGCGTTTGGGTTTGTTTTGGTGAAATCCTCATTTATAATTTATCCGAGTCGCAAATCATAAATTTAATTGATTTCCGAGCAACCCAGTGGTTCTTTGTTGCGGACAATCTAAAAATGAATTATGAACCGCACTGTTCAAGCCTCCGAAAAAAGAACGAGAGAAGCTCCTTTTTGAATACTTGATTTTTGGAATTATTATAACTGTTTTTCTCTTTTGCCAATAGCCTCAAAGAGTGCACGGAACCGCCAATTGATGGAACGTTCAGTTTTGTATTCTACCGAACCGCATCCAAAAATACTCTTTCAGATGGGGTTGAAGTTCGCATCATTGGGACACACCGAGAGTTATTTTCAATTTCTTATTTTCACCATTATCCAAACTCAAATTTTTCAAATTTGTTCTAGATGGCTGAATAAAAATCCCAAAAAAGATTTCCGTGAAAGGGAATTGAGGAAATGAAAAAATTAATCATTTCCATTTTATTCCAACGATGCAAACTTCAACGTTATTCTTTCAGTCCGTCACGATGTTCCGAAAAATAAAAGCAAACTTCTACACTTTTCCCGCTCGCGGGCACAGGATCATTCAACCCAACTTCCGATGACGTTGAAGTTTCCATCGTTGGTCTGCAACAAAAATAATTTATTCAATTTCCCAAATTTCCTTTGATAGATTTGGGCTACGAAAATTACGCAAACATTTTTGCACAATTCTTACTTAGCGATCTAGAAAAAATTTTCCAAATTTTGGATAACGAAAATAAGAAATTGAAAAGAACTTTTGTCGCGTTCCAACGTTGCCAACTTCATCCCCGCAACCTCAATCCAATCCAAGGTAAATGATTCGCGCAAAAGTATCGTCGATGATGTTTCCCCCTATGTTTTTCGACGCCGAACTCTCTCGTATCCCCTCGTTTCTTTATAATACATATTTTGTCTATCTCTCTCCGCCTCAACTTAATATACGCGGCTGACGCGCGCGCGAATTCGCGTTGCGACGGTATATTTAGCAGCGTGACGAAGATCGCTCGTGCGGAGGACGTCCGAAATAATCGCTATTCGTGACTTGCACGTGTACGAGTGTTGGTGCAGTAGGTGTGTACCGTATGTGTTCTCCGCGCTTGTCGAGCCTGCGATCCTCTGCTCTCGCGATCATGAAGACATCGCGGGCCCTTCCACACGTACGAGTCGCGCTGGCTGCCCGCCAACGAAAGGGCGTAGCTTTCAGGACTCGGCGCGCAAAGTAACGCGAGTTAAGCTCTTACGCATGCTGACTGTCCAGATGTATGCTGCATACCGCGCGATCCCGACTGTGGAGCATATTGCTTCATTCTCCACATTAGGAGAATGATGTACAGTATAAATATACATATCCATCCTTATATTCCGAATATATCTGCATATGTGGCGCATGTATATATCCAGCATAATCCAGGTTCGAATATAAATGTGTGTGTGTGTGTGTGTGTGTGTGTGTGTGTGTGTGTGTGTGTGTGTGTGTGTGTGTGTGTGCGCGTGTGCGTGTGCGTGTGTGTGTGTGTGTGTGTGTGTGTGTGTGTGTGTGTGTGTGTGTTATTATAAGACGACGAAAGCGACACCTCTCTTTCTTCGACTCTGATACACGTACACTGGCGCTCAAAAGTTTGGATACACCAGTCGATATTTCTTGCCGCACTAAAAGTTACATGCCTTCCTCAAAAACATATGTAACCAAATTTGCCGAACGGCCTTTTGAAGGGAACAGATTCAGCTTTGTTTTGCTTTTTTGAAATATTTCGTATGATTTTTTTCGACCCAGTACGCACTTTGGTACGTGACTGTTTTTCGGATTTTTTCCTACCACCGAGAAATGGGCGGATGACTTACGAAAGAAAAATTTTGTCATGTTCATCGATGATACACTTGAACCGGGTAGCAGGAGCTACATTTTCGTTTTTTAAAAGGTTTTGTACGATTTTTTTTCGCAACGTTATTACATTTTTCGCTAAAAAAGACAAATTTTGGAAAATTCAACGTTACTCAAGAACTATAGGGTTGAAGAGGAAATGTGTACGTAATAGTTTTCAATGCTTTATCACAAATGTAAGTTTCAACAAAGTCGAAGGCGGACTCTCAAGTGATGTTCCTTGTTGGATAGATTCTCCAAAGAAGTTCACACGATTTTTACGATTTATCAGCAATTCTCGTTTTTCATGAACATATTAAGGCCGATTTTTTAGCAATAGAAAAGAAAGTTATTAAAAATGATGCCATTTTGCATTGAAAAACCATATTTTTTAAATAATCGTGTGTACTTGTGTAGCAAAACTAATGTAAGTGACGATTTTTTTTGCTAATCCTTAAAAGTTGGGCGCCTTCCGGCAGAGCGCCTAAAAATGCTCTTAGTGTAGCTACGACTGAGTCGCCATTTTGTATTTTTTTGCATACATTTTTTTTGTGTACGTCAACACATCCAGAATAAACCCTCCAAATCTCATTTTTATTGCTCTTTTAGTATTCTCAAAAAAAATTCCCAAAAAGTCTCATTTTTCCGTGAACCCATAGATGTAACACCTTTTAGCAATTTCTCGCGAAGCAATCTCGTTTTTAGATATCGGCACAGCGCTAATAACGTTGATCCTTTATAAGTTGGATCAGCTTTTGCCAATCATGATGTTGAAGTTTGGATGCAATGTAACGAAAACTCGTCCTTTGGTATCATGAACTTACTGCCATCCAACATTTTTCAACAGTTTTAGGCTACGGGGATTACTCAAACGTTGTTAGGGCGTTTTCTAAAGTCTCCAACCTAAATTTGCAAGTAAATATTTCGGGTGATAACAGCATTCCGAAAAAAGTTCTTCCGTTGCGTTTGACGATGCAAACTTCAAGACCATTGCCGATCATCTGTTTACTCAATTCCGAATAGATTCAAAAATAGATTTAAAAAAAGAGGTTTCAAAAATTACTGACAACCCTTGGCGTGCACGCTAGTTTTTTGGGGCTCTGACGTGGAACATCACTTTGGTGTCCTGCTCCGATTTTGCTGAAACTTTTTTATGTGGAAGAGTATCAAAAACTAAGAGGCACGTATTTTTTTATCGGTTGAAAAACGGTTTTAAGGGGTGAAACGCACCCTCGAAAGTAGGGGTGTTTTTCGTTTTTCGTCGATAACATTATCGTTCTCATCTCCAACGTACACCGAAAAAATAAACATTGTTGCAATGGGAATTTTTTAAATATCTCGTACCGTTAAAACGTTATGGACGAAAAACGAAAACACCCCCATTTTTGAGGGTGCGTTTCACCCCTTAAAACCGTTTATCCGCCGATAAAAAAACGTGTCTCTTAGTTTATGATATTCTTCCATATAAAAAAGTTTCAACAAAATCGGAGGACACCAAAGTGATGTTAGTTGTGAGCCTTCGTGGGACATTCCACATTTTCGAATTGTCCTCGGTTTTGAACAAAACGGTATCAAATCATGATACTGGAGTTTGCATTGTTGGAACGCAATGTAAATGAATTAATTTTAATTTCTTTTGGCCCATGTAGGCTGTGGAAACCGCTCAAACGTTCCTACGTATTCTCATAAAATGTATTTAATTTCTATTTGCAAAAAAAGTCTTTGGATAATGATAAATATAAAGAGGAAAAAATGAACAAAAAATATAGTTGAATTCCAGCGATGCAAACTTCAACGTCATAGAGTTTGAGCATTGGAAAAAGACAAAAAGGGTTTTGTGAAAAAATATGATACAATCGAAGTGGAAATTGAAGTTCCACCGGCTCATGCAACGATTCGTGTACTCATGGAGCTATTCAATGCGTATCAATGACGAATCCTCGTGGTGAACGATAACAACAATAACCATAGTTTATTCGCAGGGCGATCGGAGTACTGACGACTCGTTATGATTGCAGTGTCGATACACTATTGTTGGTTTTTCGCGAAAGCATTTTTATTTATTTTTTGAAACGCGTTCGTGGGCTTTCACGAAGCTACGTACCGATACGTACCGTAAAACGGGCTTACTTTAACATCAAGTGCAATTATATCAAAGCCAATTATATCAAAAGTGATAAATTATTTACGATTTTCAAGTAATCGAAAAAAGCGCTCGAACTTGACTGTTGAAGCAATCTAAGAAGCTACAGTTCGAGTTCTGCTGCGTGCCGAGTTCAAAAACATGGTTCTGAGAAAACAATTTTTTTTTGTGTTAATTTTTCACAATTTACACGAAAATAAAATAAAAAAAAACAGTTTAAAAAAATGAAGAAATCTTATAAATGCCATTTTTACACAAAAATATATTTTTTTAAATTTTCGCGTACATTTTTGCAAATTAATACGAAAGTTAAAAAAAAAGTCATGTTCACGATTTTTAAAAATTACAAAATATTAAGATTTAAAAAATACGAAATTTTGCAAATAAAAAAAATCGTTTCCTATATAAGTTCCTAGATAAGTTCAATGTATGTTTAATAATATACCTTTTTTCCAAACCCAAATAAATAATCCAGTAGACAAAAAAAAACAGTCAATCCGACCTTTTTCTCGGCCTGCCACAGTGGTGTCCTCCCTTAATAAAGATAACTATTTGATTGTAAGGTATCGTTGTTTTTCATTCAGTTCCATCTATAACGCATAAAATATTAATTTTCTGTTTCATCAAAATGATTTTCACTTTTGAAAAAAAAAAAAAAAAAAAATTGCCGGGGCTGGTGGGCTTGATTTTCTTATACATTTGATAGCCAAAGGCCACATTATTGGAGAAAATAAGCCACACTAAGGAAAATAAGGCCACACTATTGGAGAAAAAAAGTTGGAATTTAGGATGTTAATAAAAGTCACCTACAAAAAACTTCCAAAACCTGTTCAAAGTAACCCCGTTTTACGGTAATTCTCTGTCGAGCTTGTGCGGAGTTTCCTGACGCAACGAGTTCGAGGCTACGTTAGCTCTTCGCGCGCAAGTTCTTCTCCTGTCGAATCTCTGTCGATATCGATTTCTCCAACGGCGAACAATTCGGTATGAGGATGAGAAAAAATGTACTCGCGAATTCCGCGACCGAGGACAGTTTCTGCTGGTCGTCGTGCTCCTGTCATTCCCGCACCCTCCCTCTAACTGTAACATGCCGCAGGGTCGTTGAAGTGCAAGTTGGTGGAGCGCCTCGTACCCGCGAAGCTTCTTCGGTCCTGATCTTTCGCGCACTGACCCGGGGCGAAAAGGTTCCGGCGCGCGAGGTCACCGGGACGTCCCTCGAAGAGACCCTTGACTCACCGAGGGCACTACTCCTTCGTCCTTTTCCTTAAGGCCGGAGCCTGAATTAAAAGATCCAAAAAAGCGTTTTTCGGGAATTTTTTTCGAAGGAAAAAAAATAAACGAGCCCAGTAAACATTGAGGTATCTTTTCATGTATATTTGAAATGTAAAAAAAATGTTCAACGTGAAACAATAAATGACTGCAGATTTATCAGTCTATTCCATGTGCGGCTTGTCACTGCAGTCCCCAATCGGCGGGAAAGATTCAGCTCGTAATTCTTCACTGAACCAAATAAACCGACAAAATTCTCAATTGTCATATATTTTTCTTCTGGGTGAAATAAGAAAAAGCGGAAAAAATCGTGAAATTATAACTTTTCTCAGGTTTGAAAAAAAATGTGTTTAAAAAAACACTTTAACGTGGTATAAAAATAATTTAAAAATACTTGTTCAACGACTTTTTTAATTCACTCAGAAGAGATCTTCATACTGAAGAAAATAAACTTTAGTTTGATTCAACAGGTCGTTTAGTTTTTTTTTGCTATCACGCCCGCCAATTTGGAAAAATCGTGAACATGAAAACTGGAAAAAACGCGCTGCATAGTTTTCAATAGGAGAAAATATCAATATCAAATATCAATCGCTTCTTATTAAATTTATATATTGATTTAAGCAATTAAAAAAAACGATTTTACGGACCTTCTAATCCGGCCTTAAGGGGGAATATACCTTTGTGAGGGCAAAATCAAGGGTCTTTTTTGACAATTTATTTGAGCACAATAAAACAATATTTTTGAGTTCGGTTTTTATCACATGTTAATACAAGTCGTAAAGTAAAATAATTTTTTTTTAATTATTTTGAAACAAAATGGCGGCGCAGCAGTCTATGAAAGAAAACTCCTTTTTTCATAGCCCTCTACGGGCGTATTCGCACTGGTCATAATTTTGAAGCTAAAACAAAAAATGTAAAATATTTTGAAAGTAGATATAAGAAACTAGTCCAGTACGTGGGGGTTCTTCAAAATATTGATCTAAAAAAATGGCGTTAATGTGAAAAAAAATCGTAAAAAAATCGGTCGAATATCGATCATATAATTTTTAAATTTCAACCTATCGAAAAAGTCCTACATACCGGACTAGAAAACGTTGTCACGAAGCTACAGTTAAAATTTCAAGTCCGTCGATTGAAAACTCGAGGCGCTACTCATACACCCGTGTCTAAAAACATAGTTTCGAGAAAAACGCGTTTAAAGTTTTAAGTACTGTAAAATCATGGAAATTTCGTGTTTACCTTTAATCGGCGATGCCTGGACCATACAATTGTCTTTCTAATTCAACATTCTCTTGCTGTTCTTCTCTTGGAAGATGTAGGAAATAAATGCAACAAAAAATGTACAAAGGTATATTCCCCCTTAAGGGGCCAGTCCACTTTGGAGCCACGAAAAAAGGCTACTTTCGCGATCTTTTTTTCGAGAATTTTATAAAAGTTGTTGGGCTTGATAAATAAAGTCTTGAAATTCATTTTAAAAAAAATGTATTCATTTTTACTCATTTTTAAGTACAAAAACGATAGTTTAACGTAACGCCTCAAAAATAGGTGGGCAGGTAGCTCCGTCACCACTCGGCAACGGCATGTCTGAAACAAAAAAATCAGAGTCCATTAGATTCAGTATGACACCAGCTACAAAATGACCCTTGGATATAAAGTTTTATCAAAAAATAAAAAAATGGAAGATGAAAAACGAAAAAAGTAAAAAAACACGTTTTTTCGCAGTTTTTCGCAAAAAAAAAGAGTAAAAATCAATATTTTAAAACCATCGAGGGTCATCTTGTTGCGAATCATGTTTGCAATATGTGGTTCAAATTTCAAGAGAATCGGTTTATTAGTTTTAGAGATACGATGGAGATAGATTTTGAAAACGTTGTTTCGACAAAAACGCGTTTGAAGTTTATACTATGAAAAACTCTTACCTAAACTCAATCGGCAGTTCCTGCACCGTACAAAATCCCTTCTGATTGCTCATCATCGTCGATTTTTTCAAGTCTCGCTTGCTTTCGATTTTTTGAAATTTTCACAGTGGACTGGCCCCTTAATAACGTAGTTGCGCGCGTTTGGCAATCGGTGCCACAGAAACAAAAATCATCAAGGAAAAAACAAACGAAGCGCTGTCATTCGTACCTTGGCCATTCGGGCTTTTGCCGGACTTAGTCCTCTTTTTCGTTTCACTTCTCTTGATTTTCCTCTTTACGGGGGGGCATTGCGGCGGGCGCCGTACACGAGCTCGGGGCTGAGTAGACTCCCTCGACTCACCGACTCGCAAGGATTTCCTCCACTCTACGCACTGTTGTGACGTGGGAAAGTGGTGGCGGCTGTGTGCGATTCGACGGCGAGAGAAGAGGAGCCAAGGCGACGGGGATGAGGGCGCGTAAAAGCTGTCTCGCTCTCTTGGTCTCGCCGCGGATCGATAGAAAGGCCGGAGGTGGCGGTGTGCGCTGGTCTATGAGTCTACATATATATGTATGGTGGACTTGCGAGAGGCCTTCGCACTTCGTACCTTATGGATTTCTACATTTGCGGCATATACGTATACACAGAGCTTGCAAGCATAAGGGCGTAACTGACAGAATTGGCCTTTAAATCCCAATGAAGCCTCCCCCCCCTTAAAAAGTCTGCCAGTTACACGCGTCATCCGCCAACATTGATATTGGCCCTTTTGCCCGCCCACACACCTAGGGTTCTCTCTTCGTACCAAGTGGACATCGTCCTCCATTTGATTGATCGTCGCTTGAGGAGGTTGGAGCGTTAGCCACAAACCAAGGTTAAATTTAATAAAAAAATACATGCTTTTGTTTAGACGATACTGAGTCTTTACGAATTTTTTGATCTTTTTTCACCACTAAACACCAGAGATAAAAAATAGTTCAATGTATGTAATTTAACGTGCGGTTAGACGGGCAAGACTTTCACACTAAAGGTTATGTAATTTTTGTTGTTATTTAACACCAAGATAAACCATTTATAACAACGGATTAACGCAAACAGAACCTTTGTAAACATTTAGAAAAAAAATCCTCATCTTGCCCATCGTAAATCATGGGCCAATAATCTCGTGACGTAAATATGAAAAGGGGCAATTCCACCAATTCTGTGTCAAAGTTGTACCGGGTGGCAAAACTAAGAAGGGCATCTGAAAGGTCATATTAAAACAAGTATCCATGATTTGTTTCGAATTTTTTTATGCAATAGTTTTTGAGTAATGGCGGCTCACAGTTTTCAAATTTTGTAAAACACCACATTTTCAAATGCCCATAACTTCTTTCCAATTATAGCTAGAAAAATTTAAAAAAAAACGATTTTGTTTAGAGAAAAACATGAACTTTTCGAAAAAAAATATGCTGAAATTCTGGGTTGTTTCAAAAATTACGAAAATCACGTTCAAAGTATAAAAATCGATTTTTCGTGCCTTGCCCCATTTTTCCTGGTTTCGAAAGTATTTTTTTCGAAAAATTCAGAATTTTTTACTTCGAAATAGATTTTAAATGAGATGGGATCTCTAAAACATCAGCCTCAGAAACATTAAATAAAACTTTTTCCCAATTTTTTAAATTTTATTTGATAATACGAATTATTGTTATTATTATTATTACTTTATAAAGTTGTAAGTGAGAAATTTTATAACCTCAAAACCAACAGTAGCTATTAAAATTAAATGATAATTTATTTACGTAATAAAAATGCCATTAAAGATGTAAGGTCGATTTAAATAAATGTCATGGAAAATGAAATTCATATCTATAGATATGAATTTAATTTTCCATGACATTTATTTTAATTGGTGGAATTACCCATAGGCATAATTATAAATAACTCAAAATTCCATTGTGAATTGTATAAAACATTCGTTGTCGTAGTTTTTGTATAATAATCATCGATAATGTTATACTTATTCAAGTTGGTAGTAACCCAAATTTTTTCTACTTTACGTAATAAAAATATTAAAATGCATCATTTTGCCCTTTAATTATATATTTTAAAAAATTAGCATATAGAGAATAACTCTGTACCTCGGATGCATTTTTTTGAGGTTCATGGAGAAAAAAATGGATAAACCGTCATTTAACTCAACTGAATCCCTCCAACCTCCTTAAAACCGCGATTATGAGAAATATTGAACACAGGAGCTCCGCAACGAGATTCGTACGTTAACCTCCACCCGCCGCTGAAATTTGGAGCAAACCATATGCCGATTTTTGCTCTGCCTTTTTTTGTCCATTGGATTTATGCACCCTTTCGAGCCTGTCGATTCACATCGGAAACGGAAATGGCTGGTACTTGGTAGCTTCGTTATAATGACATTTCATCAATGGAAACGAATTTAAAGAAAACTGGCCGATATCGAACTAACGTTTCTATTCGTATTCCACTGCTCCGGGGTTCGCGTTACCTTGGCTTCCGGGATATGAATCAGTTTAAATATCGGTAATCGGCTGATATAAATTCGGTGCGAAAATAGATCGTTGACTGCGCGACCGCGAATCATGGGGTGGCTCGTTTTGAGCCAATTTTTGGTTTACCAAAGTAGGATATGGACATTTCAAAACAAACCCAAACAGTCGGTGCGTTATACACACGATATACGGTGACTTCATTACACCCTCGTCCTCCCATTCGAGCTTTCAAACGTTACATATGTATACTAGGATGGTAAAAAAAATCGAGTTTTTTCTCTACGGAAAATTGAAGCATGTTAAGAAAAACAAAGTTTTGCAAAATTTGAGGGTTCTAAACAATTTTTCAGTCAGTGCTCAAACGCCTTTTTCATGTTGTTTTTTTTTATACTTATCGGAGTATTAATTTTTTTTATCTCGATGCAGAAAATGTTAGTTCGTGATCCAATGTAAGTCTTGATTGAATTTTTTCTGTAACAATACACTATTTTTATTTAAATATTTTTTTTTACCATAAACAATTTGTATTTTTAGATTAAAAACCAATATACGTAATTCGGTTGTGAAAATTATATCAACTGCTTGATGAACAAGAACACGGTGTTTACATCACTGAAAGTCTAACAAGTATGCGTGTTTTTTGGAGTAATATGTTGTTTTGAAAAACGAAGACCAAAAACAATATCTGTTGCAAGTTGTGAGCGAGCACAGAAAAACCCATCCCTTTTGCGAGAAGGCTCGATCTTCGAAGTAATTACGTAGGTTTTTCAACAATCGCATACTATGATCCAGGAAACATATTTTTTAAAACATCGTTTGGAATTATTATATTTATTAAAACTACTTGAAATGAAAATGACCTGTTTATGTTAACTTAGAAAATGCTACAGAGCATAAAAAGTTTTTGCGAAAATTATATTATTATGATGTCTATTGGCGGGGAAAAAAAATTGACGAAAAATCGAAGAAAAAAATTAAACATCGTTTGAGCACTAGCTAAAAAAATGTTTAGACCTTTCAAATTTTGTATAAATTACTTTTTCATAGTGTAGTAACATTTACTGTTGAGTACAGCGGAAAAAAATGAATTTTTTTTAATCACCCTAATAAATAAATATATATAAATATATATATATATATATATATATGTCGACGAACCACGAAGTAATACGGTATTATTGATCAAATGTATTACGGAAGCCTTAGCAATGTATATGTACAATGCGTTTGACAAGAGAGCGAAAGAGACGGAGAGAGCGAGAAACCCGGTACTGCTTCACTCTATTTAGCGGAACCCCACGGATATTCGCGTGTACTCGAAAACGGTGTAAGCGGTGGTCGATATCGCGGCAAAGGTCTCGTTGTTCATGAAGAATTCGTACCCAAATATAACCGAGTTCCATCTGGTGCATTATATCTTTGCAAAAGTAAAAAAAACGTGCAATTTCAAAAGGACGGGAAAGTTAGAATAATCTTCTAGGGACTTGCCGTGCAGATATTTGTTGGCGAGTCCCCGGATCTTACCACATGCAACGATTGCAACGATTTTTTATTCAATTACCCAAATTTCCTTTGGCAGATTCGAGCTACGAAAATCACGCAAACATTTTTTGGGATTCTGACTTAGCGATCTAGAACAAATTTGCGAAATTTCATTTTTGATAATAATGACAATAATAAATTGAAAAGATTTTTTGCTGCGTTCCAACGATGCAAACTTCGACCCCATCCACATCCCTATAGGGATTCGATAGGGCATCCCTATCAAAGCACGTTGGGAGTGCACATTGGAAAATATGTTGGTCTGCTTTTTTGAAATGCGATGAAAGTTAATTTTTCTTCTGTTGCTCAGATTTTTTCGCCCCCTCAGGGTACGAAAATTACCCAAACAATTTTTTTAATTTTCACTACAGATTCACGGGCTTAATCTATAAAAGAAATCATGGAAGAAATCAAAGAAGAAGAATTTTCGTTGCATTCCAACAATGCAGGGTATGCAATGATAGGGCATCCCTATCAAAGCACGTTGAGAGTGCACATTGGAAAATATGTTGAAGTCTGCTTTTTTGAAATGCGATGAAAATTAATTTTTCTTCTGTTGCTCAGATTTTTTCGCCCCCTCAGGGTACGAAAATTATCCAAACAATTTTTTTAATTTTCACTAGAAATTCACGGGCTTAATCTATAAAAGAAATCATGGAAGAAATCAAAGAAGAAGAATTTTCGTTGCATTCCAACAATGCAACCTTCAACCTCATCATTGGAATTCAAGTGGATTCCGCGCTATTTCCCGTTTGACGTCGTTTGATAATTTTTTATTTCAAATTCTTATCCGGAACTTGTTGCATTTCCCCCAAAAAATATACTTTCGTGATCGCGTGCATAAATTTGTTGAGGGGTCCCCAAGATACACCTACATATCTATAGGCATTTGTCCCTATCTCTATTGGGGCAGCGCACATGAACAATCCTCATTGGGATCCAATTGGATTCTTTACTGGTCCCCGAAGAACGCCGTTTAAGAATTTGTACCACGTTCGAATGAAAAACATGTATAAAGTTACGAGGAAAATCTTGACGTGTTGAAACAACCTGCACGCCGCGTGAGCGTGTACCTTTGTGGTGATTTCATGTCAAAGTGCAGTAAAATAAATAACAAACGATAATTACAGTGGATTTGCAGTGATGTGATTCAAACCGTTTTCTAAGATATACTTTTTCACATCTATACTTTTTACAGAAAAGATTTATACTTGCTAAAGATCATTTCGTATACCTATATTTTGTTTAGTGAATTCCACCCACGGAATGTGATGAGGTCCATCAAAAATCGTATCGATTCCGTTCAATAATGCGATAATCCTTTGGGATTCGAATTGGATACGTACATTGGATTCCAATGGGGAATCCCGATATAAATCCAACGTACGAGCGTGACGTTTCAAAACGTCGAAAGGGATCCAATGCGATGTCGCATTGGATTTTTGACGTATACCAGAGACAAGCATGGGAATCCAATTGGATCCTCACGAGACTTTCTGCACGGGTTAAGGGGCTATACCAGTGTGAACGCTGAAAATTTGGGTGATTTTCGGGAATTTTTTGGAAGAAAAGTACTCAATCAAATGTTTCGGAAAATTAAGAATATATTTGGCTATATTTGACCTATATTACATAATTTTTTCATAGAAAAATATTGAGCTCCAAGCGACTTATGCGCTGCCTACGGAGGCGCTAAAAAAAGTTCCTCCACTGCTGACATGATTCCGGCCGATCGAGTAGCTGAAACCGAAAAAGGAAAAAATGTTAAACTGGAAGGTATTTCCTGTACAATGACGTAGGATTTTCGAAAAATATCAAAATCTAACAAAATGACGTAGTTATGAAAAACAGTCTGTTTTCTTGCCTATAAAATGGTCGTTTTTTTCAATGCCAAATCGTCAATTTTCATCCAATCAAAAATATCCTGCGCCATTGTAGAGTAAATATATTCAAGAGTACTCAGTTCAAATTTCAAGTCAATCGGATAATTGCTCTTCGAGTTACAATGTCAGCAAATTTGAAAAATCTCATTTCGAGAAAAACGCGTTCATAGATTTAACTATCGATTTTTGCAAGATAAAATGATAGAGATACGACCTTGAATTGTTTACAGGATATTCTTTAAAGTATAAACTGTCGAAAAAGGCAAAAAAATCCATTTTTTGAAAGTGTCACACCGGTATAGCCCCTTAATACGAATCGGATTCACCACATACATGAATCCTGATGAAGTCAAATGGCCCGAGATGTTCTGACCCTTTGAGGCGAACGTCCGAGAGGTGAGGGAGGAGACGGAAGTACGGGTGCAATGCCGAGGGAGCTTTCCAGCGGTTATGAACCTCCAGTTTGTTCGACGACCCCGCGCCGTCGTTGGGACATATCCCTAGGAACTTGGAGACCACTTCCTGTTAGACACGCGTCGAGAAGTTGCCCCGGCCAAAGTTCGCAATCCACCCCTCATCTTTGCGTCTTTCTCATCCATCTTTCTGTGCTCCTCTCTTTTCAACCCCCCCCCCCCCCCGCAGCGCCTCCCCGCTCTCTTCCTCGGTCGGATTCCTTGCTCTCGTCAGCGACTAACTGGCGCTACTCCTTTGCTCTTCCCCGTCGTGCGCCGTGCCGATGTAACTGCAAGCCAGCGCGCAACGCCGACAGCACGCGGCGGGGCAGCAGGGGAACGAGGCAATCAGATGCAAAAGCTCCACTACCCCTGGCACTCCTGCCGAACCGTCCACTGCAAGAGAGAGAGAGAGAGAGAGAGAGGCGCGTGTGGCGATCCCGTCGTTGCTGCTGCGCGTTCGAGGCTTGGCGTGGGTTAGAAGGCCCCAACGTACAGAGGGTGGAATCGATACCTTCCCACCGTGTGTGCACGTTCCCTCTGCCGTTACTGGTGGTCGAGGTGCGCGCGGGGGTGTCCCGTGCGCCACCCGGCGCGCTTAACCCTTCATTGTCGGCGCGTGAAGCGTGAAACCTCGTTCTATCGTCATCACCCACTCGGTCTACGCAATACACACGCCTTCAATCCCGCAATGTTTACATGACTAGGATGTAGATGATGAAGTTTGCATTTCTGGAACGCAACGGTAATCAGTTTCTTTTAAGGCGTTACCCCAACTTGTAGCGCAAAAAAGGCCTTTTTCATGAATTTTTTTAAAGAAAACTACAAAACTTTTTTGATCGATCAATATACCATCTTAAAAAACACATCTTGAAGAACTTTCAGTAATTTTTTTATTGCAAAATATTACATTGTTTAGTGGCAAATGGCCGTCAATGAAATAATGTTTTTATATACACGGTTTGCGGTGACCAACATTGCTGCGAAGTGGATCATCTGAAAAAAAAAATGCGAATGGATTTAGTCAAATATAAGTATAAACTAGTCTTTAATCGAAGGATTTAAAAAAATATTCATTTTTCACAAAATGGCGGATGGTCAAAGTTAATGGTTCGATTTTAACGAAAAAAACGGCCGTTTTTTGGCTATAAAACGGCCATTTTTTTCGAAAAAAAAAATCGAACCATTAAAGACTACATTTTTATGTATTAAATAAGCCTGCAAAATTTCAAGAAGATCGGTTCATTAGTGTTCGAGTAATCTTGGTCACCGACTTCAGAAATGCCATTTTGTGAAAAACGCGTTTAAAGTTTCAATATCAGTTTACACGAAGAAAATAATTTTTTTTGTAAACTTACATAGAGTCATCTATTCCGGGCCCATACAGAAGTATGGGCCTGGATACTTATACTTCAAAAAAATGCAATAAAAAAAATCGATTTTTTCAAAATTGCAAGTGGGGGTAACCCCTTAATGCCGATTTCTTTATCGCCTATTTATCCTACGAATAAAACCGGTCCTAAATGATCAACAATATTGCGCAATGTTTTTGATCGTTAAGGGATCATCACAGTGTGACCGTCCGAAAAATAGCCGATTTTCGCGATATTTTTTAGGTGGATAGGACAAGCTAATCGATCTAATTTTTTATTTATTTGAAGCACCGACAAAGAATATAAAATGATTTTTTTTAATTTTTTTCATTTATTATTTGACATTGTTCTTATTTGAGGAAAATTGCGTGGAAAAGAATGGTGTCCCACGGTGGCTTGCGGCCCAAAAATTAATCTGAAACAAATTTTTCTAAATGATTATTAATCTGTAGCAAAGCCGCTATGTTCCTACAGAGATTTTTTTTAGTGAAATTTGAGAAAATGGCGGCGATTTGAACAAGGAATATCAAATTTAGCCTTTTTTCGACAGTTTTTTTGTCGAAGTTTAAATGTTATTGCACTATGTTTTTTTATTGCACCGTGTAGGATTAGTATTGCGCTATACACCAGGGAGGCCTTGCTCACGCGAAAACATTGACGCTTAGGAGCCGTCAAAATTACGATGAAGTTTGCATCGTTGGAATGGAACGAAAGTGATTTGTTTTGCTATTTCACAAATTGCCTTTAGCAGAATAAGCTACGGAAATTGCGAAAACATTTTTTAGCATTCTTATCGAGCGATCTTCAACAATTCGGCAAAAAAATATTTGGGATAGTAATGAAAATAAGGACAAGAAATATTCGGAGCGCCAAGATTCGACGGCGAATTCAGGGCTATCGGCTCAAAATAAACAAAGTATGAAGAGTGGTAAAAGTTAATATTTCGCTTATTTTGCGTTAAAATTCGAATTTTTCGTTAGTTATCGAAAATGACGATGTTTTCGAATTTGAAATTGTCAAGGAACTTCAGGTAACTTGGAAATATATAGTTTCAACAGTGTCTCAGAAGCCAAAAGTGTATTTCAAATACCACTGCCACGTTTTCCTCGCTTACAGGTGCGACTAGACAGAGAGTAAAGTACTACTTTTAATCGCTAGGAGTCCGAAGAGGGATTAAAAGTATACGGTTCATCTCTCTTCGGACTTGTTAGGCTCCGAGTTTATGTAAAATATATCGTTTAGTAATTTGGGTTTGTTTGGGTTATATGGAACAATTTTTATTGTTATAAATAAACAAAGAATATAAATTAATAAAGCGTTTTTGTCTCGGATTTTATATATCACTAAATAAACCCAAACAAACCCAAACAAAGAAAACATTATAATCTCGGAATTTATGTTGAAAATCATATAAATACTACGTTTAGTGATATTTATATGATACCACTAAACAAACCCAAACAAACCCAAACAAAGAAATATTTTTTAAAGCTCGCCCGTCAATTTCCATTATTTGCGATAAAATAAATATATTGTACCATGAGCCAACAATAATCGTTGAATTTTGGCGTATTTGCATTTACCGCTAAAAGCACTCATAATTCCTTAAGGGAGCCGAAACGGCAAATTTTTTATTCCTGAAATTCTCATTATTTTGGTTCAAATATCAAGAATCGACGGTCAAAACTTGGCGCCCCGGATATCGTCCTATCCCCCGTGATAATAATTGATCTTTTGGGTTCGAGGTGTTGTTCAAATTTGTGCATAATGAAAACTATTGTAGAATGTTATTGTAGGTCTAGGATCCGCACGATTGTTACATGGAAAGATTGTGGAGGATGAAAAAAGAAATGAAAACGAATTTTCGTTGCATTCACGGCAAACTTCAATTCCGTCGATGGTGTTGTGATACGTTTGCATTGTTCGAATGCAATAAAAATGATTCTTCTTTTGATTGCTCAATTTTCTCCTGGCGAAATTTCCCTACTGGAATCCCACAATTCTTGAAGTTACTGATCAAGAGATTTACGATATATATCTGCAGAAGACTATTGTGTAGAATTATAAAAATTGAGGGAATAAAAATAGAAGAAAAGAATTTTACATTCAAACGATGTAAACATCAGCGCCGTATGTTGAAGTTTGGATCGTTGGGACGAAACGAAAATTCTTTTCTTATATTCTTATTCCCCTATTTTTATCGTTATAAAAAAATGCACGATAATTCGCTTGTCGAAAGAATTAGGTGTTAAGTGTCTAAATAACAGTCCATAAAAATGTTCCAATGATTTTCTCAACCTAAATCTGCCAGACGAAATTTGGAAAATTCGACCAACAATTAATTCTCATTGTTATCGAACGCAAACCTCAGTCTCATCAAAGCTGGGTACACTGAGTAGCGATATTCCCAAATCGTACCTCGCGAATTAGTGGTCGTACACGGAAATGATATCGTTTTCAGCGTTCAATCGAATTTAATCCAACGAATTTCTCTCGCGAGCCGCCCTAATGGTATTCGTTTACCGCATGATTGACTATTAATTCAACAGCTAGTTAATTCACCCATTCGTGTATACATGTATCTCGTGTTTTAACGACACCTGATTACCTTTTGATCGTTACTCTCGTTATGTCTCGTTGTACGCAATTTATTCGTAACGAAATGTGGGAAAACGAAAATTTCGCCTATCGTTCGCAGCACGTGTGTATCGGGTGTATTTGTCGTGCGTATCGTATATATCTGTACACGAGTAAACTCTTGACGCGCGTTAACACAAGCCGAAGTGATTCCGGAGTAGCGAAGCTCAACTTGATTCGACCAAAAATAGGACTGTGTGCGTGTGTTACATACGTAAATAGTCCGTCGCTGTAAGTCACTCGTCGTGGGACCTATGAATGTGTTTTCGCTCCGCTCTGTGCGCCGCACTGCTCGCGCGATGTTCTCTTCATCGTCTCCCGGTTATTCCGATTATACGCAACATATAGATGCATATCTATATGGGACATTCCACGCCATTTCACCTAGCCCGTGACGCCGACCATTTTTTATTTTCCTGGTTTTTTTGTTGTTGCAACATTGTACCACATGCACGGAATATCCACACCAATTTGTAGATTTTTATCTCTTCGTTTTTTGGAGTCATAATTTTGCAAAAAATGTCGATTTCGGAAGTTTGGGAAACGTTTAAATGCTGATAACTCCGGAATTAATTGAGATATCGACAAATGTCGATATATTACTTTTTATTTCAAAGCCGAATTTCCAATTTGAATTTAACGAAAAAAAAAATATTTTAGTAAAAAATTTCAATAGTTTTTTTTTCTTCGTGAAATTCAGCCTGAATTAAGAATAAACCGTTTCAGGTCTGTCGAAGCCGAATTGGAAATCACAAAATCATTAATATCATTATTGAGGATTAAAATGGAAAAAATCTTTAAATTATATGATTAATTCGAAAAAATAGACGGCGAAATGGGCCCACGATGTAACTAGTCTTAAAAATGATAGAATGGTTCACTCTCTTTAAGAGATTTTTTTCGAAAAAATGAAAAAGGCAATCATCTTTTAAAAAATAGTTTTCACTTTAGAAGTAAAAAAAAACGTTGACATTGATAATTGATATTTTTGTTCATATTTTGTACCGAAAGTATGCTTCAAAATGGAAAAAAAGTTATATGTCGACATTCGTCGATATCTCAATTAGTTCCGGAGTTATCAGCGGTTGAACATTTCCAAAACTTCCGAAATCGACGTTTTTTGAAACATTATAATTCCTGAAAGAGAGGAGATAAAAATCTAAAAATTGGTGTGGATACTTCTTTCATGGGGTACATTTTTACAAACAAAAATCAGGAAAATAAAAATTGGTAGGGCCACTGGCGAAACGAAAAGCAGACGATTAAAAAAAATAACATAAACCCCAAAATCTCGAAAACCATGAGACTTTTACTAAACTAAAATTCCAGCATATAATAGGACATGATCTGACTTATCCATACTTGTAGGATTATTCAAACGTACGAACGACCGATATTTTCGCGCTGCTTTTTCGTGACTCCGAGCTCGAGTCGATATCAGTTGATTTTCACACACGCTGTACAGACGCGTCAAACTCGTTCTATCTTCGATCCGAGAGCCGCGCACTGGCTGCTTCAGAGCCGATAATTCGTGCCTCCTTATATCTATACATCGAAAGTTGGCTGGTTACAGTTCTTAGTTTAGAAATCGATGTATAGGAGACGGCGAATCTAAATGCAGAATACGCGGCTATATCCGACAGTCCTTAAGGGGGGAGATCCCTTTATAACGCAAGGAAGAGCTGCTCCGGCACTACTTTTGGCCTTGGAATCGCAAATTAGTTAGTGGATCATTTAGTCACAATATTTGTGAGTCTCGAAACTTTGAACGCTTTTTCCTGAAAACCACTTTGCACGTCGTACAAGACAAGTCAATAACTATCTGACCGATCATTTTTAAAGTTGCACATTTCCGGGTAAAATAATTATCGTCTGTGTGAACCTAAAGTTCCTTGTATATTATTTTTTTAAACTACTTTTTCATTGACAAATATAATCGAAATTTCATGAGAAATGGAACATTTTCCCAAACACGTATAATTTTTCGAATCTTCGTTCCCACACCATATCATCACACCATCATCACATCGTTATTACACCATATCACACCATCATCACACCATTATCACACTATATCATTACACCATAGCACCACACCATGATCACACAATGATCACACCATGATCACACCATATTATCACACCATATCATCACACCATATCACACCATCATCACATCGTTATCACACCATTATCACACCATATCATCACATCATTATCACACCATATCATCACACCATCATCACATCGTTATCACACCATATCATCACACCATTATCATACCATGACACCACAATTCGCAGGCCGATTGGACGACCCGGCAACCAAGGTGAATGCATTTTCGGTAAATTGTTGGGAAATCGAGTGGATGGTCGACTAAAAGAACGGCGTTGATGCAATTAGTGATCTTGATCACTCGGAGACGATCGAAAACTAATTTTCCGAGGGAAATTTCGTCGAAAAATGCTTTATCCAGTTTCGCTCGTCCTCCCACGATGGTTCGCTTAATTGAACAAATGGAAAGCTCGCAGGAGCGAACCCGACACATTTCGAGATTATTTCGGTCGAGCGTTTCGTTACGCCGAAATCAAGCGCTGCAGCTTCGATACCGAGGCTACGAGAGCGGTCGAGGGAGGGAGAGGAAGAGAGGCAGCGAGAGAGAAGAGGAAGAGGCGGGTGCCTGGTTCGGTCGATCCGTCGCAACCCTTTGCTTCTCTCCTCCGCAATCGTCTCGAATGTATTCAACGCTGTGAAGTCGCGGGAGAGAGGCACAGTAGCGCATACTACGCGGATATACATGTACACGCATACGTGTGTGGAAGGCTTGTTTGTTCAATAATCAATTCGACGCCCGCGACGGGAGTCTTGCCAAGGTGCCGAAATATATTTTGCACGAGGAAAGAACATACGCGACTCGCGGCGGCGAATCACGACGATCGATCACCCCGGCGAGACGATCCCGAAAAGCTCGCGTCGTCGCCCTGATATCCCTCGCAATCGTCCCGCTCGGCGACAAACGCGAACACTTTATTGCACACAATGAATATTTCAAACGAGATATTTTCTGCTTGCATACAACCGCGTTTCTTCTTGAATCATCGATGAGACGCGCTGCGGATTTGGAGTCGCGGAATGAACGCTCGCCCATTCCGTTATCGGCTACGCGATCAAGTTTAGATTTGCAGCTCGCAACGTTGGAGTGCAACGAAAATTTAAAATTCTCTTTTTTCATTATTTTCATCATGGAAAATTGTATTCTGCGAATTCGAGCTGTAGAGTTGTGATAGGGATTCTAAAAAAGGTTGGGCGTTCTTTGTAGCTAAAAATTTGCCAATGGAATTCGACTTTTTTGCTAAAAGCATGTTGCTAAGAGCTTAGAGCGGCTTCTTTGCTAAACACAAGAATTTCGCTAAAGGAATTTTGCTAGAAGCTTAAAGCGGCTTCATTGCTAAACCGAAGAATTTTGCTTAAAGTTAAGATTTGAAGCTCGTATCGTTGGAATGCAACGAAATTTCAACATTCGTTTTTTTTTTTCATTTTTTTTATGATGGAAAATTGTATCCTGCAAATTCGAGGTGTAGAGTTACGATGAGGATCCTAAAAGAAGGTTCAGTGTTCTTCGTAGCTAAACATTTGCTAAAGGAAACCGGCTCTTTTGCTAAAAGAATTCGAAATTGCTAAGAGAATGCAGCTTCTTCGCTGAAAAAAAATTAAAAAACTTTCGTTGCTCTCTAACGATGCAAATTTCAATATCACTTGAAGTTTGCATTGTTTGGATGCACCGAATATTAATTCTTTTGAATTGCTGACTTTTTTTTCGCCGATTTAGGCTGTGAAAATCATTCGAACGTTTGCACATGTTCTTATTGGAGATTTACGATCGTGATTGCAAAAAGAAAACTCTTGATAACGATAAGAAATAAAGAATTGAGAAATTCAAGAAGAAAAATCGTTGCATTCCAACGATGCGAACTTCAACGCCATCGGAATTAAAGAGTGCGACCGAAATCATTGATTGTGAGAACGGAATCGTTTTACTGTTTCGCCGGGACTGTTTCGATCAATTTTTCGTACACACGACAAATAGATGTAGGAAACGCGAATAGAACATTCCGCGACTTCCGATGTTGCTGTACGGACGAAACAGACGCGTATACGTCAGTATTCTTCCGTTCAAATTAGCATCGGCATTGTGACTAGAGTGTCGCGCGCATTATATGTGCCGCGAACTCTCCTATCGCCATCTTTTCCATCGAGCATCGTCCGTGTGTTCCGGGTGCTGAAGTTCAAGGGTGCACATATATCAGCCGTTCACGCTCAACGTTGACGCAAAGATCTCCGCGTCACATCTCTACTGTTCGATGTGTATTGTCATATTGTAATGACGGGAAATAAAAAAAGAAACGTTTCGAAAAAAAAAACAAAAAAAAAGAAACACGAGTGAACGAGCATACAACGACGAACGAAGACGCGCCCGATCGTCTTGCCGAATCGAATTTATTCCACGACGTCATTGTCGCGATCTTGTGCTCAAACGCTTTCTTATAGCGAGGTCGATGGCGAAGCGATAATGCGAAATCGCCGGTATTCTTGATTTGGAAATAAAATGTCCTCGACTCAGAAAAAACTCATTTTATTTAAGAAGCACACTGCTGTGACACAAAAAAAATTGCCGGCAATTTTGAAAACAGTAATCAGAGTATTTTGGGTGTAGCATTAGTATCTATATGAACGCTCTAAGATGTACATGAAGTTTGCATCGTTGCTATCCAACGGTTTCATTTTTTTTTTCGATTTTGTTTGGTTGGTCCCGGTGGCCGTAAATATTTTTTATTCATTTTACCATATTTTTTTAGCAACTAGAGCCGAACTGACCAAGAAAAAGATAGGAAATTACAAAATCGAAAAAAAAAATGAAACCGTTGGATAGCAACGATGCAAACTTCATGTACATCGCTCTAAGTTCGGGACCCAGATCTCGGTCAGTCAAAACTGTGCTTTTTTGGAATTTTATGATTGCACCGAGCTCGTGGTCGGAAAAAAGACGAATTTTTATGAATTTTTTTGGGGAAAACGTGTGCAGGTTTTCAATTTTTTTTTTTACATTAAAGTGTATGGTTTTCAGTATATTTTACAATTTTTTGTATTGAAAAATTGACCGCTGTGTTAAAAACGCCCTCCGCGGTGACCACTGCTACTCGGAAACAAATCACCTGAAATAAAAAATCAAACGCATTTAGTTTTTGCATGAATTTATAGCGCTTGGACGAAGGATTTAATGAAATATTTATTTTTGTAAAAAATGGCCACGGCCAATGTGATGGCATCGAATTTCGGTGAAAAAAATGCTCTATTTTCATTGATTAGAAAAAAAATATATAAATCTAAAAAAAATCCTTCGTTTACGCACTGCTTTTTGGAATGTGAAAGAAACTTATAAAATTTGAAGTTGATCGGTGCCGTGATTTTTGGGATAGCGTGGTAGTAACCACGCTATCACAAACTTAAAAAAATCATTTTGAGAAAAATGCGTCAAGTTCGCCGTGCTCGGAACTATAGAGGCCCATAACTCCCTCAGCGTAAAACGGATCGACTTGAAATTTCCAGAGAAAATTTTTGAAATGTTATATTTTGAGAATCGGTCGGGATATAAGAATTGGTATTTTCAGAAATTTCAACTACGTATAAGTCCTCAAACAAGTGCCCATTTTTTACGATCATAATGGGTTTTAAGTTGAAAAAGTCACTTTTCAATATTATGAACAAGAATCTGTCAAAATATTTTTTTTTCCAAATAATTAAGGAAAAGTTTTCCACAAATGTTGCGCTGGTTCTTTTCCCACGGGATGCTCTTGCCCCATTCGATTTTCGACAATACCGATTTTTGGGAGCCGTCTAAAGTGAATGTGCTAAATTTGGCACGCCAGTCACTACCGGCAAGTGCATCGGCAAGACGCAGAGAAAAAATGTAAATAATTGGAAAAGTTATTCAGTGCTAGAAGCCCGCAGTCGGAAGCTACCGCTAATTCCACCCACGCCAAAGCCCCCCCAACTTCTACCGCCTTCGGGTATAGTATTGCATCGTAGCCCCTTTACCCATGTAGGGTGATCGGTAGTGGCCAATGATTGGCCGATGCTCAACGCCAAGCTTGCCAACATTGGCACTCGAGCTTGGCCCGATCATCGACCGAGCCTTGGATGATAAGAGCGGCCCGATATTCGCAATCAATATTGGCCCTAGAATGGCTTATGAGAATCGGCCGAGCATCGCGTAGGAGTTCATTCGAGAATCGGCCAACAATAAGCCCCCTCAAGATTGCCATCATTGGCACTCGAGCTTGGCCCGATTATCGACCGAGTCTTGGCGGATAATTGTGACCCAATATAGATCACCAAAATTGGGCCTGCACCGCCAAAAAAAAAAATTAATTATTTTTGTATTGTAATTCGTCATTACCTGGTCTTTCGAAATGATTAGTTCGAAGAAAATATTTCACCCCATAATGGGGCTCGAACCTTGAACTTCCCTACTCATAGCCAAACACGCTGCCCCTATGCTACCGAGTGCTTGTAACATTTGAATCGCAGATATGGCATAAGATACCAAATGGATTCTGATCATTATTTGTATGACATAAACTATATCAATTAGTTAATATCATTGTGATAATTAGAGAGTGTTATCGAATGACATGTTATAGAATTTTCAAACCTAACCTATATATATAATTCTCTCTCCACCTTCTCTACCCCCACAACCCGTTAATATGTGTGTTGCAATAAAGACAGACCATTAGTTCATTAGTTCAAGTTTACTTTGAATAAATAAATATATTTAAAATGAATAATTCCAATAATGGAATGCAATAGGAAAAATTTGATTTCACGAAAAATCTAGTTAATTCAAATAAAAAATAAATAAATAGACGCGGTTAGTTAATATTAATAGAATTTTTCTGTCAGTGTAGGATGGTTCATAAAAATCGGCAGAATATCGCGTATGAGCTCGTTCGAGAATCGGCCAACAATGAGTGCATTGATTTGGTAGTATATTTGTTAAGAAAAATGGCCAATGGACTCGTAAAAAGTATTTATCTCGTCTCTCAATGATTTCAACGCGAAACAATGAATCGTCAATATACGAATTGCGGTTCGATCATGCGTTACTCGGCCGAACATTGGCCTCGTATCGGTAAAAACATGATTGGCGAGTCTATACTTCGCCAAACGTCGACCTCGTATCGATAAGCCAATGGTTAGAGAGCCTATATTGGGCCGAACATTGTCCTCGTATCGGCAAACCAATGATTGGCGAGTCTATACTTCGCCAAACATCGGCCTCATATCGATAAACCAATAATGAACAAGTCTATACTTGGCCGAACATTGGCCTCGTATTGGCAAACCAATGATTGGCCAGTCTATACTTCGCCAAACATCGGCCTCGTATCGACAAGCCAATGATTAGCGAGTCTACGTTTGGCCGAACATTGGCCGCGTATCGGCAAACCAATGATTGGCGAGTCTATCCTTCGCCAAACATCGGCCTCGTATCGACAAGCCAATGCTATATTTGGCGAGCGAGTCTATATTTGGCCGAACATTGGCCTCGTATCAGCAAACCAATGTTGGCTAGTCAATACTCAGCCGAGCATTGGCGTACAATTGGTTAATCGATCATCGTCCCGCCAACATTGGTCCAAGTATTGGCCGTTACGGTTCGATTGGCGAAACCTACATGGGTAAGGCCTTAGGCCACTCTAGAGGCCGAAAAAAATAGGCGTTTTGGGGATTTTTTTTCAGAAAAACTACAAAATAAATCGAGATTACAAAAAGGGTGTTTATCATACACATCAGTGATTGTATACGATAATTTTTTTGAAGCGATTAATTTCAAAATTGCGGCTGTGCAGCGTTTTTGCGATGGCGTCTCCGTTTCTCCAGAGTCCACGGCCGGACAAACAGTTCCTGTCATTTTTTAATTATAATTATATATAATAACTGCTATAAAGTACGTAGGATTTTTTCGATATATTGATTTTTGACCAAATGGCGCACTTCTAAAGTGGAAACCTGCCTAAAAAATATGCAGATAATTGTTAATAACAAATTAACTATGCAATATAAAAAAAAATCCTACGTACTTCCATAGACAATGTATTTTTCAAGATATATTCAACATTTCAAGTGAATCGGTTAAAAATTGTCTGAGTTATGTTTCCGGCCAACTTAAAAAATGAAGTTTTGAGATAAACGCGTTTGAAGTTTTGAGTTCGCTCGCTGCAGAACAGGCGGCCTTGTACTAAAATTCGAAAATCGAGTACTTAGAGATTTTTCCCGGCTATAATCTCTTGGGACATCATTTTTGAGGTACTAGGGGACTATTAAAAAAAAAACAATTTTTCGAAAATTCTAGAGTGGCCTAACCCCTTGAGGAGTTTCGGGACAATTGACAAAATATAACCATTTAATTTCAATTTATACAGTAAATTCTTTGTCATTTGCTGAATGTACCCTCCGAATTTTTAATCGACTATTTACACCGTTTCGATAAAATTTATAATTGAAACACCACTCTTCAGCAAAGGGAGATGCCTACGCTTATCGCTGAATGGCAGTTTTACGCATGAAAAGGTGTGAAAAAATGTCTAAAATGTTACGCAAAACCGTCAAATCACTCAGTCAAATGAAACAAGTTGAATAACTCGAAGACGGTTAGTGACAGCAGCGCAGCCCCGAGGGGGGAGGAGACTGCTTTGCGTATCGAAACCTGTCGCTCATTGCCTGTCACCTCCTGAGCGCGTCGGACATTTTTATGTGGGTGCATCGCTTTTACGACATAAAAAGTAAGTTTTTTTTACTATTAGTACTTTGCGTATTGCTCCAACACTATTGTTCCTTCTTCAGCGTTGTTTACAATCATCATTACTGTGAATATCCTAGTTGAGTTTATTGTCGTCAGCACCTACTTACAACATTTAGGTTTTTTGCTGTTTGATAAATTATTTGAAGCGAGGGTATGGGGGCAGTTGAAACAAACGATTTGGGGTCAATTGAAATGTGCTTCTATCGACTCCGAACAAACATTTCATGCGGAAGCGAGTTTTCCAAATCTTGTTTTATTTTTCAGATGCCAAGAAATCGTCTGAAAAGTAAAATAATATTAAAGAACCTTAATATACCTTCAGTGATACTCAAACTGGAATGAAAAGCAATAAGACTGATTATTTTGATTGAAAGTATATTTTATTCACAACAAACATACCTTATCACTTGTTACACATCATTAACAGAACCTGGATTTAGTAAAACATTAGTTAAATCAGTTTAAAACACCTATTTCAACTAAGATCAGGCACTGTTTCGATTGACCCCGACAAAGGGTAAAATGAAACATTTTACGAGGATTTCTAAATAGCGGCTGCCTAAGTTAAGGGCATATAAGAAGCTAAATCAATAATGCTATCATATAGCCAGATAATCTAGATAGTAATAATTCAAGCCCATCGATAAGAATTCCCAGAACAAGCCCCAGATAATAATTCAAGCCCATCGACAAACGGGGTATAAAATGAAGTCACACCAACCGATTTTCCCAAAAACGGTCCAATTGATCCCAGCCTATCCTACATTATGACAATTTTGTCATCAGTGGCATAACGTACTCCTTACGTTATCTGATCCTAGGCATCTCCCTATGTTAACCCTTAGTGGTCACACTTAGCTAGAATCACGTTATAGTCATACTGGGTCCATGGGACCCAGGCGTTTTTAAATTGCTATAAATAATGAAATAATGCATTGAGCGACATGAAAAAAATAGTGAGGTATAATTTGAACCTTGTTTAATACAAGGATATTGGTTAGAAATCAAAAATTAAATTTTAAACACGCAAAAAAAATTATGCAAAAAAACGTGAAAAACGACTTTTTTTTACAAAAAATGCTGTAACTCTTGTAATTATTGACCAAAAAAAATAGTTTTATAATCTGGAAACAATGTACTTTGAAATAGACATAGCGGTTTCTGTAGACTTTTCAAAAAGTATATTTATTTCATCCAACGCAGGTGCGATTTAAAAGGAAAGAATAAAACGCTCACGCATATAAAAAAATGTATGTTTTATTGAAAAAAAAAGTTGTACGGCATCAAAATAATTTGTTTGGGTCCCGTGGACCCAGTGTGACTATTAAGGGTTAAAAAGTGGTTTTTTTTTCAATTGTACATTTTATAGAAACGGTGTAGACGATCGATTTAAAATTTGGAGAGTACATTTGGCATACGACGAAGAATGTAATGTATAAATTTGAAGCAAATGGTAACATTTCCTCATTTGTCCCGAAAATCCTTAAATAAAAAGTATTCGATAGTTTTGCGTGCTGCTTATCTCACTAGCGAATTCCCGTTGACTCGTATTACTCGAAATCCGCGGGATAAAGTAACGAGCCAAACAAACCCAAACGTCGATGTGTCCCGGAGCATTAAATTTTTTGTGGCCGTCTAGATAGGCGTGAAACGAACGAGCGAAACTTTTCCTCGTGGATACGAGGCCACGAAAGCCAAAGTCTTTTTCGAGCACATCGTTCTAATTGATATACACTTTATTCGCAAGCGTTTTCATGCGATCCGAATGGCCAGTTCTTGGTCCCCGGACTTTCTCGAGCTTATCGCGTTGCTCGCTCGCACACAAAGCACGCCCGCACCTACACTCGTTTGGCTCTCGATCCGTACGTACGCGAGCGTTTAATCCTATAAGTTTCTTGATTGACGATTGCTTCTCTCGAATAACGCATGTGCATTCGCCAAGTTTGTTTGCGCGTCTTGCGATTCTCGGCGTCTTCGCGATATATGCGCGTCAGATTGGTTTTTTCCCTTTCGATTCTCATTTGTCGACCGTCGTGAAATTCAGGAAGCAAAAACATCTTACGATCGACACTGACGAAACGTTTCGGACTTGCGCCCGTTAAAGCTTGCATCGTTCGATGCAACGAAAAAACGGTTTTTTTGCAGTGTCCAAATTTGTTCAACAGATTAACGACAAATCCGAAAACCGTTCTGCGAATTGTCGTCAGAGATCTGCGAACGGAATGTGCAGAAATAGATTTTGGATGCGAACGAAATTGAAGAGAGGAACGAAAAGGGTGACATTGAAGTTTGCATCGTTGCGATGCAACGAATTTTTTGTTAATTTTTATTTTTTTTTATTTTCATGCGGGGACGGGTTGAAATTCCGAACTTTAAATGCTCCGACGGTTTGAAATTCCAAATTTCAATATTTCGAAATTCAAGATGGGGCCGGGTTGAAATTCCGAACTTTGAATGATCAGAACGCTCAAAAATTGCTAAAGAATACTACCCCGAAAGGTGAAAACTCCGAAAGAATCTTACACGAAAGACGAAAACTCCGAAATTCTGAACACCGTCAAAATAATACGGCTATGGAAGTTTTTAAAGTTTCAAAATTTTCAATAAATCGACGAATTATCTTAAGAATTTTTTTTCATTAAGAAGCGATTTTGCGTAAATTTTGAAATTTGTCCAGACAATGTTATACGTTCTACATCATTTACAGTCAACTGTGTAGGCTTTCGCTGGCACGATCTTGACATGGGGGCCGGGTTGAAATTCTGAACTTTGAATGCGCCGACGGTTTAAAATTCCCAATTTTAATGTTCCGAAATGACAAGGTTCGTCAAGACCATGCCAGTGAAAGTCTACACAGTTGACTGTAAATTATGTAGTACGCATAACATTGTCTAGACAAACTTCAAAATTGACGTAAAATCACTTCTTAATAAATAAAAATCTTGAAACAATTCGGCGATTTAATGAAAATATTGAAACTTTTAAAACTTCCATAGCTGAATTATTTTGACGGTGTTCACATTTTCGGAGTTTTGGTCTTTCGGGTAAAATTCGGAGTTTTGAGCGTTCTGATCATTCAAAGTTTCGAATTTCAACCCGGCCTCTTCGATGCTTATGCAAAGGCTTCTTTCTTGCAAATTGAGGTCGTAAATCTTCGATAAAAATACGTAAAAACGTATGAGTGATTTTGACAGGCAAAAACAAATTCCAACAAAGAAAAAAAAGTTTTTTGTCGTTGCGTTCCAGCGATGCAAACTTCAACGTCATTGCTTGGGATTATCTAACTAATTTCCCAGGTAGGAATTGACGATGAAAAAAGGGCTCGCCAAGCTCTGAAACAAGGCTCACATTTTTTTATTCAGGCTGAGCACCAGCCTGATTTCAGGCCTAGTTGAACCTCTGAATGATAACGCGGTTTCAGGCTCTTGCACACAGGCTTGACCAAAGGCTGGTAGAAAAGCCAGTACTAAGCCTGAAACGACGAAACAACAAGGCTCAAAACGAGCCTTAATGAAGCCTTCACGAGGATTTATGACCAGGCTTTTCCCAAACTCTTCCCGAGGCTATATGAGGCCTGTTTTTAGTTTTCTATATTCTACATTGGCGTAAATTTAATAAATTTGTAAAGAATTCATTTGATTTGTTATATATATTTATTATTTGTTATATTATTTGTTACAAAATATATATACAAAATATTTTAAAAAACAATACTTTATTTTATTGCGTACTTTTATTTTCGTATATACTTTTTTGTGTACCTCATAAATATCGATAAGAGCATATGTTTAAATGTTCTGAGCTGCCTCCTTCGCTTTCGTTTTTCGTGCCTTCGCACCCGACAAATTTATTGCTAAATTTTTTTTTCATAAAAGTACAGAAAAAATATTATTCTAAACTTATTTTATTTTATCACATCCTGAAACAAGTCTGCATCCAGCCTTGATTTTTCAGCCTCAAAATTCACCGGCTGAATAAAGCTTGAAATAACCCTGAGTTTAGGCTCAGCAGCCAGTCTTGGTTCCAGGCTGCTCCAAACGATGCAATGAAACCTGGGCCAGGTCTGTCTCACCCAGGCTCGGTGAAACAGGGCTCGCACAAGCTTGTTTCCATCGTCAGCCTTTTAATTTCCTACCTGGGTTGTCCAAGGAATCACGGAAGGATTTTTTTTCCTTCGACCATTCGACAAATTCGGGTTGAGAATGTCAAATAAATAAATTCCCAAATATTGTAAATCAGGAAATAGCGTGAAATAAATAAATGCCCAAATAACGTAAATCGGAAAATAGCGTGAAATAAAAAATTCCCAAATAACGTAAATCGGGAAATAGCGTGAAATCCACTTGGATTCCAGTGTGGACTCCCTGCTTGCGGCATACCAATCAAATCCCAATAGAGATATGGTAAGTTCTGGGCACTCCCCGACAAATTGCTGCCGGATTGCGAGTGTGAAAATTGCGAGAATTTCGCGAAAATCGGCAATAAACTCGCAACGGTGTTAGCGTATTATTTATGGGCACTCGTTGATGAACGTGCGCGTAATATCGAGGCACAATTAGAGGCGCGTACGTCTCTCGAGAATGCGGGACTTCGGGAACAAAACATATTCGCGAGAGTCCGTGATATTGTGCAATCCGCGACATGTTCCTCGAGGCAACACGGAGGTGACACGCGTCACGACAATGGGAGAAGGCTAATACGGCTGTATAATCAGGGATACGCGGGCGCAGAACAGTAAAATGGCGTGCGGATGTTGCGCGGTGACGAAGAGCCAGAAAAACACGAAACGAAAGAAACAACGCGCAGTCTCGACTATTTTGCTTCATTCTGGTTTTTTTTCGCGTCGCTCGTCTTTTGCAGACAATATGCGCGTGTATATTTCCAAACGAGCTGCACGAGCGAGGTCCCGGCCTCGTTTTTTTTTTCCCTCGTTTCGCAGCTCTTCACGATTCTCATCGACGTCTCGTACTCGCCGAGAAGACAACTCTTGCGAATTAAGGGGTTAGAATACGACGCGAAAAAGTATACAATTCTCAGACGCGGTAAAGAGAAAACTTACGATTCGATCAGCTTGCGATTTCACACCGTATTTGAGTGTATTTTGAAAAACAACGAAGAACTGTTATGAACAGTAAAGATAAATATAGATATGGCCGTGAGGGCGCCGAGCGGCTGATCCTTTTTTTAGGTGTCCGAACGGCGTAGCCCGTGGATATTCGATCAGCTGAAACGAAAGATCCAAGGTTTTTAACCCTACGTTGATACACTGGGTCATTTTGACCCGGACGAATTTTACATAAAATTCTGACTTTTAAAAAATTTAAAGTTTTCTATAATTATTTACAACAGTTTAATTTGATATTTCCTAAATTTTTATTATGCCGACATATTGAGAAGCGTCGAAAGCGTACTGCTGATGTTTTAAATAAAAACCGACCGAAGGATTGTTGATGGCAGGTGGATGAAGTAATATTCTATGAGTACCATTATATATGAAGATCGTTGCCATACATAAGTGTGTCAACAAACCGTTAAATTGAATATACCTGAGCATATCATTTGACCCTGTACTTCATAAAGTACAGGGTCAAATTGTACTACTATGTATGAAGCTCAGGGTCAAATTGACCCCGTGTGTCAAGGTCGTGGCCATACATAAGTGTGTCAACGAAGCGTTAAATTTAATATACTTTCATACCTGACAATCCACTGTGCCATTCATGAATTTTTTGTAAAAATCGCCAAACAAAGTTTTCAACAAAGTGTCGTTTTTTAATGATGTTGAAGTTTTCATCGTTGGAATGTAATGAAAGTTCTTTTCCACATTTTTCTTTTTTCAATTCTTATTATTATAAAATATCATTTTCTGTAGGTTTGTATAGTAGATTGCTAAATAAGTATGTTCAAAAATTATTGCGCGTTTTCTTAAGGCAAAATATGCAGAAATAAATTGAAGAAATTCAGAAATATTAATTTTCATTGCATTCCAACGATGCAAAGTTTAACGTCATGATTTTAACTTGGAATTAAAAAAAAAAACTATTGTGCAAATTTTCCAAAAATTCACAAAGGATCCCGTTAATCCTTTGGTATAAAAGTGTAATTAACAATAACTTGATTACTTTTCTTCAGATGATTAAAAAAGATGGTACTCCGTTTGTCTGAAAAAAAATGTCGACATGTCGCCTAAAAAACCCGAGACTCAATCCTGATAGTCCCATTAGCCATTCATTGTTCTGGCAATGGATTCACAATTATTCCACCCGAAAATCACTTCAAAGGATTGAGTATCACGTCCGCGTTTTTGGGGATGAAGAGAAGCTTATGAAGCGCTTGTCAGCCTTTCGAACAAACCAATTTTCCGTTTGAGCAGCTCGGCCACATTCCGTCGTCATCGTAGCCGATCTCGGTGAACCGCGAAAATCACAGAAGAGTATTTCCTTCGAGTGACGCGTAGATGTATAAAGAGAGGGAGAGAGAGAGAGAGAGGAGAGAGAGAGAGAAACGTGCGACGAGGATCTCTTGTCGTCACGTATTATTAGGGTGAAGGAGAGCGAGGTGGCTGGTTACGTTTAACGAGGGGATATCGAGTCCGCGCGAGGGTGGCCCCGAACGTCCTGTTGAATGGACCGGTCGGTGTGCGGTCTCGAGGGTTCGTAAACGGTGGACACTTGGATGCAGCGACGATTTGAGGGGTCAGCAGTAGAGTGTATTCGAGGGTTCACAAGGACTTTCGTAGATATAGCTTTGAGATGAACAAAACTCTCAGAAACGGGCGATATATAGTATCGATCTATTCGGGGCAATCAGAGAGGGGCTAACAGAGAGTGACAGAAGGTGGAAGAAAGAGTAGATTGGATCTGATCGATTCTATCGTCAAAATTTCTCATCGGGAAATGTTGAGAATCCGATTGAATAGCTGACCATAAAACTTGCGAGTATTCCTGTCCGAAGATTGACGCATCGCGTAAAGAGCTCTCAGATGCTGTCGTAAATTCTAAGCTGAGCGAGCTTGATTTGATTAAAGAATATATATATATATATATATATATATATATAAACAGGGTGCCTCGAAAAGTGACGTCCAAAGGAAAATCTAGATGCCTCGTGTCAATACATATCCGAATCACTCCCATGTATGTTCTACAATCTTTTTTTTGTTTTCGAAAAAAAAGCATTTTTTTCAAGTATTCCTGTAGCATAGGGTTTCATTTTTTTCTCATTGATATGTACTTTTCCCTTAAACGTTTTGAAAAGCAATTGGAAATTATTGAGACTACTATATGTCTTTTGTTTATTATCTGAACTTTGTTGACTGATCCTTTCAATCTTAATTTGTTAGCTTTTGATAAAAATATAAGGCATTTACGTTATTCCTCAGGAGGTAATTTATTGATTGCTTAACAGAGCACTTTATAATTATAACAGAAGTAAAAAAATCGCGAGGAAAGTACACACACAAAAGCGAAAAATAAAAAAATGCTTTTTCTTGAAAACTAAAATCGATCGTAGAACATACACTACTGGAATTAATTCTGGGCACTTCAATTTTTTTAAATTTCGCGTTCCATTATCATTTTTACGTTATAATCACTTATATTTTATATTTTTATCAAAGTAGGCTCGTTGAGGCGAATGTGTTGTAGAAACATTATGGATGAAAATAAAAAACTACAGTATCGTTTCGGCGTAGCGAATATACATTTTCTACGTAATATAAAAAAGCAAATTTCCATTAAAAGTGTCTAGAATTAATTGCACTAGTGTACGGGCCACCCTGTGTATATGTAGGTAGGAATTAGTCCTACTTAGAATATTGTATTGAGTAATTTATTTATTTATTTGTTGTATATAAGAACTACACTATTGAAAGTTTGCACCGATGTGTTTCACCCTACTCGATTTTACAATTTGTTTATCAAACCAATCGTACGTACGTTGGCAAAATAACTTGCACCTAATAATTAAAGTGCAATATTTATATTTCCATTTTTCTTGGTCTAAATGGATTTGCATATTGAGTGAGGACACCACGCGCGTTCTCTTTTTGTACTGCTTCTTGATGTCATATATATACATAGTGTACGCATAAGGCACGTTTTATCACGTGATCGCCGTGTGTCTCTCGTCGAAGCCCGAATTTGTTATTATAATTGTTGTGATTTGCATATCAAGGGAAGTACGCCTGGAAATTTAAGAGAGAGAGAGAGAGAGCGAGAGAGAGAGAGAGAGAGAGAGAGAGAGAGAGAGAGAGAGAACTGTCAGTATATCGATAGTCAGTCACCGTAATGCGTCAAGAATTTACAATTTTGAACTTGGTAGATCGCCTCCCTCTTCTCATCTATTCCCGGATATACAAATCAAAAGGGAGAGAAAAAGTTCCTCGCTCTGCAGAAAACTTGTCGTAGGGTCGAAGTTTGTATCGTTGGGATTCAACGAAAATTATACCGAGAACAAAAGTTAGAGTCGAGTAGATTTGTACATAAGGGCCGGACAAAGTGTTTGAGTGTTTTTCGTAGTCTCAAAACTACTGAGAGAAATTTTAGCTATTAAAAAATGAATTTTCATTGCATTCCAACGTTGCAAACTGTAAGGGGCATCACTAGTGTGACACCTTAAAAAAATCGATCTTTTTGTTGCACTTTGCGATAGTCTATACCTTACACTTTTATCGATTTATAACAATGAAATAAATATTTTTATCTTTCAACGCGGTTTTCTCAAAACTACATTTTTCAAATTTGCTCCAGGTCTAACTCGAATACAAATCATCCGATGGACTTAGATCCTCTTTTAGCGTATTCAGTATTCGTTTCATCATGAAAAATGTCAATTTCCCATGCAAAATCATCAGATTTTTAAGCTTAATTTGGAACGTTTTTTTTTTCAAAACTCCGCCATTTTGTTAAATTCTATTTTTTTTCCCACAATCCTGCGTACAGGCAATACCTTCTCGGTAACGGGCTTTTTTATTTTTTCATTTCGGCCACTCTGAAGGCCGCAATCACTGCAGCAATGGGAGAACTTTTTTTTCGAGACTCGGGAGACTGCGTATAAGTGGCTGAAAATTTAATATTTTCATACAAAAAATTACTGTATATACATCATTTATACACAAATATATCCTCGAAATTTCAAAACATTCGATGCAATATTTTTCTTTCAATAAATTCGCGAAAATCACGTTTTTTTTCAATCAAAATTCAAATCAAATTCAATAAAAAATCACGCTTCGATCAAAACGTCAATGAAATAGCGTTCGCCTTGATTCGCACGAACTGTATGAATCGTCCACACGTATTTATTTTCCGACGCTTATGCGCCTGCCGCCTAGATAGTAAATTGTCTCTAATTACGGGGCAATTCGAGACGTGAAAAAAGTGTGTTGGTTTAGTCACTTGAAGCCGATCGATCGCAACGAAAGGTGTGTTTGGGGCGTGCAAGTTGAACGTTGCGACGATCAATTTGACGGACGGAACAACGAATGCGTTCGCGATTTTTTAACGGGAAAGACACGCTATCGGCCGAGAAAGCAATTCCTGAAGTTCTCGTGATACGACGAGACACGAGGAGTACGATCGCTCGATGGATCAGACGCATCTGATTAACCCCGAGCTCTCGAGAGGCACCGCCGATACTAAATCGTGTTATACCCACTCCGACGTCGCTCCGTGACATTCTGCGATTCTTTGTCTCTTCTCTCTCCATTGCTCACTCTCTAGCTCTCTCTCATACGTTACAGATGCCCGAGTCAATTTCACGCTCAAATTTTATGACACTTTGCATTAAAAATTTTGATGTACGCTTCCGGCTTGTCCGCCTGACCCGCTAGTGGCATATTGTTGAAGTTTGCATCGATGGAATAAACGAAAATTCCTTTTAATTTCTTATTTTCATTATTATTAAAAATAACATTTTGCAAATTTGTTGTAGATCGCTGAATAACAATCCTAAAAATTAGTTTGACATTTTTAGAAGAATATTTTTAGAAATTATTGTTAGAAGAATAAAAACTATTTTCGTTGTATTCCAACGATGCAAACTTTAACGTCATCGAGTGGCGGCAACCAACCAAACTGAAAAAAAAAATTCGTTCATTCATCCAAAATTCAGTTGGTTTAACAAAATTGTATCTTTAAATACGTTTAACTTGATTTTTAATTGGCATAAGAAACAGTATAGTTGGGCAGTAACCAAAGATACATTTACACTATCTGCTTATTTAGCATGTCTGAGCAACTGTTAAAACAACAAAATTTCGAGACAACAAAATGCATTTTGCACATTCAACGATTCTTTTTTCTCAGTGCAGTAAATTCATCTTTTTACATATTTCCCCACCATTCGATAAACTTTATTACGTTTAATGATAAAGAGAATATATGACGTTGAAGTTTGCATCGTTGGAGTGCAACGAAAGTTCATTTTTCCTCCACTGCTCACATTTATTTCGCCGATTCAGGGTACGAAAATCATCCAAACGGTTATTCTCATCCTCATTCGATATCCGCCATCTCAATCTACCGAAGAAATCATGTATCACAATGAAAATGAAGAAATGAAAAAAATAGAAAAGACTTTTCGTTGCATTCCAACGATGCAAACTTCAACGCCATGAAAAGAGACGGATATATTTTGTCACTGTCAAATCAGTCACTCTTCAGGGATCTTCTCACTTCAGACGCGAAAAAAGGCTATTTTCATGAATTTTTTTCATAGGTTTATATTATAGATATTGATATAAAAGTTGTTACACTTAATAAATACACTTTCGAAATACATTTAAATTTTTATTTACTTATTCAAGACACTATTTATAGACGAAAACGGTAGTTAAAAAAATGTCCTAAAAAATTGTAGGTCTGCGCTGTTGATGAAATCTCGGAGATGGATCATCCGAAACAAAAAAATCAAACGGTTTTAGATTCAGTATGTTAATGGCTATAGCATATCATACGATTTTTGATATATGCAAAAATAACAAAATGGCGGACACTTTTTGGAAAAAACAAAAAAAACATATAATTCACCGCCTTTGGCAAAAAAATAGTAAATATCAAAATTTTAAAAAATTCTTGATATGCGCAATAGCTATAGTTGTAGAGAATATCTGGTTAAAATTTCCTAATGGAGGGTTCAGTAGTATCGAAGATTTTATCAACAAGCCGTCGAAAAACGTTATTCCAAGAAAAACGCGTTTAAAGTTTGTTTGGGTAACATAAATAAATAGATTTTTTTAAAGGTGTTTCGAAAGTGTATTTATCAAGTGTAACAATTTTTATATAAATATCTTTATAGATCTTTGTGATTCATGATTTCTTTAATAGATTAAGATCGTAGATATCGTATGAGGGTAAGGAAAACCGTTTGGATCATTTTCGTACGCGAAATCGGCGAAATAAATTTGAGCAATGGAGGAAAAATCAACTTTCGTTGCATTCCAACGATGCAAACTTCAACATTATCTCTTCTCTACGTGATTAAAAGTAATAAAGCTTATCGAATAGTGGTGAATATGTAAAAAGATGAATTTACGGGAGGGGTCTTCTCACTTTAGACGCTAAAAAGGCTATTTTCATTAATTTTTTGATCGGTTTATATTATTATAAACCTATATAGGTTTATACCTATTATAGTATTATTATAAACCTATCAAAAAATTCATGAAAATAGCATTTTTAAGCGTCTAAAGTGAGCAGACCCCTCCAGTAAATTCATCTTTTTACATATTCACCACTATTCGATAAGCTTTATTACTTTTAATCACGTAGAGAAGAGATAATGTTGAAGTTTGTATCGTTGGAATGCAGCAAAACTTGATTGTTCCTCCATTGCTCAAATTTATTTCGCCGATTTGGGATACGAAAATGATCCAAACGGTTTTTCTTACCCTCATTCGATATCTACGATCTTAATCTATTAAAGAAATCATAAATAATCATGAAAATAAAGAAATTTGAAAAATAGAAAATACCTTTCGTTGCAGTGCAACGATGCAAACTTCAACATCATGAAAACAGACGGATATATTTTGTCACTGTGAAATAATTCTTACATTTGACCTATGGAAATCCTCATATTAAATTTTATCTGCGGTTATACCGTGTAGGTCACTCTTTCGGCGAAATAACTTGTATCAAATAGAGTTCATTTTAGGGTAGCCAAAGGATTCACGAAAATTCGATCGCTGGTCGATAATTGTTTAAATTGTCCCATGTAGGGTGATCGGTAGTGGCCAACGATTGGCCGATGCTCGACGCCGAGCTTGCCAACATTGGCACTTGAGCTTGGCCCGATCATCGACCGAGCCTTGGATGATAAGAGCGGCCCGATATTCGCAATCAATATTGGCCCTAGAATGGCTTATGAGAATCGGCCGAGCATCGCGTAGGAGTTCATTCGAGAATCGGCCAACAATAAGTCCCCGCTAAGATTGCCATCATTGGCACTCGAGCTTGGCCCGATTATCGACCGAATCTTGGCGGATAATTGTGACCCGATATAGATCAACAAAATTGGTCCTGCATTAACAAAAAAAATTAATTATTTTTGTATTGTAATTCGTCATTACCTGGTCTTTCGAAACGATTAGTTCGAAGAAAATATTTCACCTATATGGGACTCGAACCTTGAACCTACCTACTCATAGCTAAGCATGCTGCCCCTATGCTACCGAGTACTTGTAACATCTGAATCGCAGATATGGCATGAGACACCAAATGGATTCTCAACATTAATTTTATCACATAAACTATATCAAATAGTTAATATCATTGTGATAATTAGAGTTTTATCGAATGACATGTTATAGAATTTTCAAACATAACCTATATATATATATATATATATATAATTCCTCTCTCTCCACCCTCTCCACCCCCACAACCCTTTAATATGTGTGTTGCAATAAAGACGGACCATTAGTTCATTAGTTCAAGTTCAATTTCAATAAATAAATATATTTAAAATGAATAATTCCAATAATTGAATGCAATAGAAAAAATATGATTTCACGAAATCTAGTTAATTCACATAAAAAATAAGTAAATAAACGCGGTTAGTTAATTTTTATAGAATTTTTCTGTCAGTGTAGGATGGTTCATAAAAATCGGCAGAGAATCGCGTATGAGCTCGTTCGAGAATCGGCCAACAATGAGTGCATTGATTTGGTAGTATATTTGTTAAGAGTAATGTCCAATGGACTCGTGAAAAGTATTTATCTCGTCTCTCAATGACTTCAACGCGAAACAATGAATCGTCAATGTACGAATTGCGGTTCGATCATGCGTTACTCGGCTGAACATTGGCCTCGTATCGGCGAACCAACGTTGGCGAGTCTATACTTCACCATACATCGGCCTCGTGTCGACAAGCCAATCATTAGCGAGTCTATATTTTGCCGAACATTGGGCTCGTATCGGCAAAAACATGATTGGCGAGTCTATACTTCGCCAAACATCGACCTCGTATCGATAAGCCAATGATTAGAGAGCCTATATTTGGCTGAACATTGGCCTCGTATCGGCAAACCTATGATTGGCGAGTCTATACTTCGACAAACATCGGCCTCATATCGATAAACCAATAATCAACGAGTCTATACTTGGCCGAACATTGGCCTCGTATTGGCAAACCAATGATTGGCCAGTCTATACTTCGCCAAACATCGGCCTCGTATCGACAAGCCAATGATTAGCGAGTCTATGTTTGGCCGAACATTGGCCGCGTATCGGCAAACCAATGATTGGCGAGTCTATACTTCGCCAAACATCGGCCTCGTATCGACAAGCCAATGATTAGCGAGTCTATATTTGGCCGAACATTGGCCTCGTATCGGCAAACCAATGTTGGCTAGTCAATACTCAGCCGAGCATTGGCGTACAATTGGGTAATCGATCATCGCCCCGCCAACATTGGCCCAAGTATTGGCCGTTACGGTTCGATTGGCGAAACCTACATGGGGTCTGATTTTTCCGCGATGGTCTTCATCTCCTTCGGAGTCTGATGAAACATGGACCTTTACTACTTCGACGGGCTATTTTCCTGTCCCGTTCGCGCGCTGTGTCCAACAGCCTGGATGAATGAGAAGTATTCGAATAAATGGAGTTGTAAACAACTGTCTGTAGGATCCGAGGAAGAACCCGCGGCAATTTTCTTGGATGTACGCTCGTTAAAGGTCCATTTGAGACACGCTCAAATTAAATTAACAATGTTAAATATCCGAATCACATAATTGATCGATTTCTACTCGTTACTCGCCCATACCAATTTTGTATTTTTTATTGCAAGCTTCGTCATACAAGCGCTAGATCGGTCCAATAATGCTCTTCATGCGCTAGCTCACCAGGCAGAAACTAAATATAGGAAACAAACTTTCCTCGTCCTTGTTATTCGCGAAAATTGGCTCGTCTCGCACTCGTTGCGATTCCAAAAGTCGCACGCGCGTTACGCAGTGAGAAACGGAGAAACACACAATTTTCTGGCAATGAATGAGAAACTAAAGGGTGTGCGGTTGTGTCGCGCGAGCGTGCTTTACCGCTCTCTCTCTCCCTCCCTCTCTCTCTCCCTCTCTCTCTCTCTCTCTCTCTCTCTCTCTCTCTCTCTCTCTCTCTCTCTCTCTCTCTCCCTGAAAATAGTGCACTGATTCAGAATCTAGGCTTCTCGGAAAGCGCATTCGAGCAAGTGATATAAAACGAAAACTTGGCGCGCAAAAACGTAATCGGTTCGTCGAACTCTCAAGCGTCCGGGACGACGCTGAGGAAAAACCACAATGTGTATCTCTCCGGCGGACTTAAATAACCTGGAATTCCTCAGCGTGCTTATTTTTCAGTATCCGTTTCAGAAACGAGGAATTTTCGAATATTTGACCGGGGTATTACAATATTCGTTACTTTTCGCGCCTACCTCATCTTAGCCCGACGCATAGGCGACCCCGTGCAGAAATTGCCGTAGGGGTCCAATTGGATTCCCATACCTGTACCGAATCCCTTATACCAAAACGTCACGCTTGTACATTGGATTCTAATCGGGATTCCCCGTTGGAATTCTATGTACGAATGCAATATGAATCCTGAAGGATTCCCACATTATCGAACACAATCCAACATACAATTCGTGATGGATCCCATCATATTCTGTACGTTGAATTTTGAAAACAAAATATATAGCATATACGACATGAGTGGATGTTAAAAAAGTTTTATTTTTTTTAAAGTACAAATCGCTTTGAAAAGAGTATCTTAAAAATTGATTTCAATCGCATCACTAAAAATTCACTTCAATTATCGTGTGTTATTTATTTTTTTGCACTTTGACATAACGAAGCGTGCAGGTTATGTTTTAACACGCCGAGTATTTTCTCGTGACTTTTCACATATTTTCGATTGGAACGTGGTAAGAATTCTCCAACCGCGCTCATCGAGGAACATCGCCCAATCCAATTGGATCCCAATGAGGACTCCCTATGCGCGGTGTCCCTAATAGTCCGGTGAAAAAGACGAAAACCCAGCAGTTTTCAGCGTAGAATATGAATGTTTGACTGAAGGTAGATGGTTGCATACTGAAAGTAAATCCAATAAAATGTTGCCCCTCAACTCGCTGCAACCCTAAGAAATAGGGGTTGAAAACTTAAAAATCGCCGTATCATGATAATGAATAGCCCGATGAAAAAAGGTTTCAAACAAAAGTTGTTCGGAATAATAAAATTCGTACAAAGTTGTATGACGTCCAACCCCCTATCTTTGAAAATAGCTGTACAAAAACGATTCGAAAATTCGGGGTTGACGCGTGTGCGAGCGAAGTAGACATATCGCTGCGTCATGGCGCTGAAGTTTGCATCGTTGGAATGCGATGAAAATGATTTTTTTTCACTTTCATAATTTTTTTGGCAGAGTTGGACTACTGAAAGGACGCAAACATTTTTGAGGATTCTTATTTAGCGATCTGGAACTAATTTGCGTAATTTGATTTTGGATAATAATAAAAATGAGACACTGGAAGGAACTTTCGTTGCGTTCCAACGATGCAAACTTCAGTCCCATCGCTGCGTCTTTGTCTGGGTCAGTGGTGCTCTCGTGTTTTTGTGCCGCTATTTTCAAAGATAGGGGATTGGACGTGAGATAACTTTATATGTATTATATTATTCGAAACGACTTTTGTTCGAAATATTTTTTGATCGGGCTATTCATTATTGAGATACAGCGATTTTTAAGTTTTCAACCCCTATTTCTTAGGGTTGGGGCGAGTTGAGGGGCAACATTGTATTGGGGTTACTTTCAGTATGCAACCATCTACTTTCAGTCAAAAATTCATATTCTACGCTAAAAAGTTCTGGGTTTTTGTCTCGCAACGCAACGTAACGCAACGAAAGTTCTCCTTTACATTTTAATCTTCCTATTTTCATTATCATAGAATACCTCTAAAAAATATCTAATTTTTTAGGGCGAAATATATCCAAATATATCGAAGGAATTCAGAAATATTAATTTTCCTTGCGTTCCAACGATGCAAACTTCAACCTCATTAGAAATGTCGATGCATCTTGCGATTTCCCACTTCGTGCACGAGAACACGAAAAGATATATTTTTTTGCTAGATCCAACCAACTCCGGTTGAGAATTTCAAATAAAAAAACGCTCAAACGACGTAAATCGGGAAATAGCGCATAATCCACTTGCATTCTAATGCGGACTCCCTATATGCGGCGTCTCTGCGGATGTGAAAGGACCTGGGGACTACCCAAACTAATGTTTACACCTTCGCAGGTGACTGGAGCGAGAACATTTCCGAGCTCTTTCATCCTCCTGACCAGTTGATTCCTTGAAGTAATCACGTCTGTATAGCTCATACATTTTTTTTTATTACGCTTCGTTGCCGGTGACAGCGCGCGTGTGTCTCCTTGATCCTTCGAAACATATCATTTTGAATAATGGATCGTTCGCGCATCGCGGCGCTAACGAATAGCTCCTTCAACGCTTCTCTTCCAAGCTTTGAGAGATTAATGTAACGAGACAAATAACGTGTGTACGTTAAAACGAGTACACATGCGCGCATATATATATATATATATATATATATATATATATATATATATATATATATATATATATATATATGTTCAAACCTAACTTTATATTACGAGTATCGCCGTTGCTGCAATTTCGTCCAGAGTAGTAACGGTCTGCGAGCTCACCGGACGCGTTATACTATATCACGAATCCGCGGAGAGAGAATCCGAGAGAGAGAGAAAGAGAGAGAGAGAGAGAGAGAGAGAGAATCCGAGAGAGAGAGAGAGAGAGAGAGAGAGAGAGAGAGAGAGAGAGAGAGAGAGAGAGAGAGAGAGAGAGAGAGAGAGAGAGAGAGAGAGAGAGAGAGAGAGAGAGAGAGAGAGAGAGAGAGAGAGAGAGAGAGATAGTAGAAGCGAGTGCATAAGCTCACGTACCGCGGCCAGTCGCTTAATTTAGCGGCTATTCGTTTGTCGAGATTTATACGGCCCGCCGAGAGTGACGCGGGACGGGTTCGGCGAGATGGAGTGAAGGGTGGGATTCATCGGAGGATATATATATATATATATATATATATATATATATATATATATATATATATATGCGTGTGTATGCGCGCAGCGACTGCGCAAAACAGTCGCCGACGTCCCCGTCCGCACGCCGATATCCGTGCCGGTGGCGCGTTCCGAATGTGTCCGCACGGTTCGGTCTCACAAACGTTCGAACTCCCTGCACAAAAAGCCCTCCCTACGTATTGACAACCGCGGTGAGCAATTGCCTTGTTAATTACAAAAAATACTTGAAATTGGTGGGAGGTTTAAGGGACGATACCGTGACGACGTGGTCGAGCACAAGAGACGTATCTACCCGCGCGTTTAGTTAACCCATCGAAAGAAGAATAACTTTCACTAATAATACATGCATTCCAACAAGGCGTAAGAATCGCCATAAGAAAGGAACGAAAAGCCCTTGCCAATTGCATTTATACACCTCGTTGCTTTTTTGCTCCAAGCTTGGCAAAAGGCTGACAACATTTCGCTACCAAATACGGGAGCTTGCTGCGCACCAAAATGTTTTCACGTGAAACGTGACAATGTCGCGACTCTCGACGTCGAAAGAACCAACCATTTACGTTCGCGAATGCTTTTTTTTGACTCGCCTAGTCTGTGACGAACTCGATGCAGGACGTATTTTTGCGAAGGAGTAGGAGATTCCGGTGTGTGGCCCCTTCATGGTGGTACGAGCCCGTGGTGCATTGTCAGATCGCTGCTTTTTCACGTGCTGCGGATAATACACACAGGCGGATTTTTGTGAAAGCTCAAGCAAGCTGACTATTGAGGCTGAATAAATAAGCCCGAAGTCGGGAGTTTTGGATTGGGTTGGATTTGCAGTTGGATGAATATGGGAACAAGAAACTGTTGCGGAGATTCCGAGGATTAAGGCGGCATATACATTTACAACGAACAAAAAATCGATTTCTTTTTTTTTTTTGTTTAAACGATGGAACTGTATATGTAGAATATTTTCCCAAAGTTTCAAAGCGAAATTCGAAAAACTTCAAACGTTACAGCCCGTCAACGCTGTGCCTCACCGCTCGGATTCAGAGGGGGCGTGAACTTCAAATGCGTTTTTCTCAAAACTGCATTATCGAAATTGGCGTGCAGGATTACTCAAAAACTATTGAGCCGATTGAGTTGAAACTTGGTCGAAATATTGATAATATTGGGACCTTCTACTTGACGAGAAATGTTTTTGAAAAATTGGAAAAAACTTCTTTTTTAATCCACATTTTCCAGAAATGTTGCGTGAAATGTTGATTTTTTTCGTAAATGCTTGCCACCTTCTTAAATTTGCATTTTCTTCATTTCAATTACCGTCACACAGAAATTATACATGTTCTAACTGAAAAAATGTTTGAACTTTTCTGCAAATCAAAGTCTACGGGAAGCTAGACTGCACACCGATTCGAAACTCCCGCGGCGACCTTGCTGTAACACTCTGCCACAGCTCCGCCATTTTGATGATGAATTGATTAAAAAAAATTGTTTTGTATACTTAAATATACTATTAAAGTATACCTAAAGTTTGATAGTTGTAGAATAATTATTTCTTAGTTTATAAAATCCCTCTATATTGCTTATTTTTACCTGTCTAAATGTATATGCCGCCTTAATATATCGTTGGCAGAGAGAATTCGACAAAAAGTCCACAAAATGGCAGGAACATTTTTTCATCCTGAAAACTTGTACTCTGGGGTTCTTGAGGGTGCTGATTACGAATCTGAACTCAAAATTCAGGAATTCACAATGACGCACAAATATGGTGAATGAAATGCAAATAATACAGATTGATTTACATTAAACTCGGTACCCATAGGTTGTGTAGGTATGAAGTTGAAAAACTATTTTGCACACTAGTGTTGATAATGATTTTTAAACTCGAGAAAAATTCTCAATTTCGGTCCGCCATTGTAGCGCCGCCATTTTGAATTTTCAAATTTAAAGTTCAGATTCATAATAAGCGACCCCCAAAATCCCGGAGTACTAATTTTCATCTAAATCGAGTAAAGTTTTCGAATTTTGTCCGCCATATTGGCGCCGCCATTTTGAATTTCCGAATTTCGACTTTAAATGCGGATTCAGCGAGCCCAAAAACCCCCGAGTGAGGCTCCGATTTCAAATCAGAGCAAGTTAAATAGGGAAACAAAGGTTGACGCACTATTGCGTCAATGCCACACAGGGCACGGAATCATTTGACGCACTATTGCGTCAATGCCAACGAAGGGGTTAGTCATGCTGAGTCGTTATGGATGAGCGATCGCCCGAAACACGCAGACAATCCGTAAAAGTCGCGCAAGAATGAATTATTTGCAAATTTATAGTTCACCGGGTGTGACCACTGGTCCAATCCAAATTCTACGTGATATAACGATTTTTGCAGTATTTAAATGTGTTTGACAATTTCCACAGTCAAACTCTTCCGACTGATTTCTGTGCTCGTGCCACCGTTGGGGGGGGGGGATGTTCCAAGGATGAATGTCGTTGAAAAATCAATACGTCTTGGCGGGCTGTTTCGGCTGGTACCCTGGGCAGCAGGGCAAACTTTCTCGGATGTTAATATTCTGTGTAATGAACAGATATGCGACGTGAACCGCTGTTAATCGTCGAAAAATCATTGTGTTTGTTTCAGCAGCAGAAATTCTTGAAGAGAACGTCCGAGGACCTCGAGCCAAGCGGGCGGTGGCGGTGGGCGACGGTGGTTTCGGCGAGCCACCGGTAAAGCTGCAGTGCACGCAGTCGCAGCATCAGCACCAGCAGGCACCAACGGGCGGTAGCGGCGGTTCCCATCACGGCCATGGTCAGCATTCGTCGGGCAACGGTTCGAACGGGGGGGCCGGGTTCTCAGGGTGGGGCGAACGGGAATAACGGTGGCGGTGGGAACGAGGGCCTCACGAAATTCTCGGTCGAGATCGTGCAGCAACTCGAGTTCACGACTTCGGCGGCGAATTCGCAGGCTCAGCAGATCTCGACGAACGTCACGGTGAAAGCGTTGACGAACGCGTCGGTGAAGAGCGACCACGTGAATTCGTCGGCCTCGCCGAAGTCGGGTCCGGACGTGACAACGTCGACGACCTCGTCGAGGACGCAGTCGGGTGGACCGGGCGGCGGCGGTGGTGGAATCGGTTTGCGTCGGACATCGGCAATCTGGTCGAGTGCAAGCAAGAGCCCGACAACGAGTTCGTCGATCTCGAGCAGTGCGCGGCTGCGTTGGCCAAAGACGCGGCAGCGAACGGCGCCGGTTTCCCAGGCTTCCCAGACTTCGGGGACGACACGGGCGACGAGATAATCACATCGGACGCTTTCAAGGATCTTCTGTCGGAGATATCGGGCTTCGATCCGGATCTCATAAAGGACTTTGACTTCGACGACAAGAGCGTGGAGAGCCTGGGGGTTGGAGGCCCCGGTAACGTCGGAGGCGGCGGTGGTAACGGGGGGGTGGCGGGCCTGGTGGGTAACGGCAATGGTGGTAACGGTGGCCCGGGCAGTGGGAACGTGACGAACAACGGCCAGATCAAGCTTGAGGACGACAAGGACTCGGTGCATCAGCACACCAACAACGGGAACGCCAGTAATGGCGGCCCCGGTGGCAACAACGGGGTTGGAATCGGTTCGAATTCCAGTCCCGGGGCCCTGGGCTCGTCCCAATACTCACCCGCCCGAATGCCCTATTCCGGGCTAGATTTCAAGTCGGAAATGAGCCCGGCGGCTCAGACCCTCAAACAAATGGCCGAGCAGCATCAGCACAAGAGTCAACAGCTCGGCCTCGGTGGCTTCAATCCCAACGCGGCCGCGGCTGCTGCGGCCGCCAGAGGCCCCACCGCGAGATCACCCTACGCCGAATTCACGCAATTCGGCAGTTCCAACGATTATCTCGGTAGTCCCGGCAGCAACGGGCCACCGGGCAATCAGAGCCAAACGGCCACCAATGCCGCCTCCTATCACAGCAAGAACAACGGCAACGCGGCCGGTTTTCAGGGACAACAGACGAACGACATGTTCTCCGGACAGAATCAGTTCTCCGGGCTTGCCGACATGAAGAGGCCCCAGCAAAGCGGCGGCAAGCCGAACATGCTCGGACCGACCGGCGCATACAAGCAACAGTACTCGCCCTACGGTAGTCCGGGCTCGATGCCGAATCACGGCAGCCCTGGTTACCCGTTACCTCCGAGAGGCTCCCAGGGCGGCGGACCGAATCAGACCGGCTCCCAGGGACCGTTCACCAGCTCGACACCACCCAGACCCCCATCCGGACCTGGCACCTCCACCCTGCAGATCATCCAGGCGCAGCAGCTTCACATCAGCAATCCCGGACATCAGATACAGGTAAGCCTCGACCGAATTTCACTACATACGCTTTCTCGGGTTCTGCAGGAGGACGTGGGGCACACTTGCCAAATCGAAGCTCCTCAGCACTCTTGTTCTTTTTTGCCACACTTTCGACCATTATTCGTTCATGTGGAACGAGGTATTCCTTAAATTGGTCGGCAATTTCGGCAGATGTGGTGTTGACCGTTTCGGGAATAAGTCGTATCGGGAAGAACAAGTTTGAAGATTCCGAAAAACAAGTCGGGCGCAGAAAGTGCAGGGGTCCAATTACCTGCTTTTAAAATCCGAACTATTCGGAATATGGACTCGAAATTTGGACGCAATATTCTTTAGATATTTCCGAACTAAAATATCGAAGAAAAAAAACGGTTTTTTAAATTCGATATGGTACTCTCAATATTTTGTCTGACCCGCACTCGACCACATTTTTTACCTTCCGAAGCTGGACTGGGTTGCTTATCCATATGCCGCTTACCTGGTTCGAGAAATTCTTTTCAAAATCGTTTTGAAATAAACAAAACAGCGACACTCGAGAAGTTTAATTTTATCGAAGTTTATTTGAAGATCCATTTGAAGACCGGCAAATGCGGAAAATACCAAACTTCGCGAGTCGCTTTCGGCTGGGAATCCACCCAAATCATGCGCTCCACGACTAAAAAACTCCCAAAATCTGGTGAACTCTTATGGCTCGGGCGCGTCAAGCTGCGATTGATTGATCACCCAGACCATTGCGAACAGAACTAGCACAAAGTACAGTGGAAAACAAAAATTATTGTACGGACGAATTCTGAAGCCACGCAGGCCTTTAACCAAGCCTGCAAATAAACCAGTCGACAATATTTTTCTAAAGCCAGCCTGCTTTTGTTTCTATACGCCAAAAGGCATCGGAAGAGCCATACATGATTTGCAATTACCAGAGTTGTTGTTTTTTTTTTTGTTTTTTTTTCCCTACATCGATGTTACAATACGCCGATCTTGGGCACCTCTGTCCGAGTGTCCGGTAAAAACTCATAGATTTGCGGTGACGTCTCTCGCGCTATTTGCAGATCCTGCATCATTCTTTACGCTCTCGGTCAATTAGATACTGATGAAAGACCCTCAGGAACAAAATGGAAGGAATCTTGCCGACGCTGCGCGAATTGATAGCGAGAGAGAGATTGATTGATTGATAGAATTTATTATGCCCTAGTAAACTTTCAGGCAAATTAAAGTGCTATGAAATTAGATACAATATAGGATATTATGAACCAAATCGATAATAGAAGATAATATGAAATTATACAAAATAAAACCAATAATACAGTATAATACAAAATAATACAACCCCTGGGGGAAAATGAGAATCGTAATACAATGCAATGCGTGCGTGCAAATTAGATTGAGATTGAACAAGATTGAATAAGAATTAAGGATACCAGTATCATGATATATCATATGATTAAGATGAAGTAGGGGGAGCGAGAGCTAGAAGGTATAGTGAAAATAATAATAATTAAATAATAAATAATTAAATAATAAAAAGTGGCCATAACCGCTCTGTGAAGTATAAGTAGAAAGAATACAAAAGTAACGCAAAAACGCAAAAACGAGTTTAGAGAAGTTGGTAATAGCGGTTGGCCGGCGGTTACGGAGCAAGCACGAGTCAACCAGAGAAACCAAAATTAAATGAAAATAAAATAAAACAGAAAAAATAAATTAAAACGTGAAAATATAAAAAATGAAGTCAAAAACCAAATCAAATGGAAGACGAAATTAAGAAAATGAAAATGAACCCAGAAGAAGAAGGAGAGAGAGGGAGAGAGAGAGAGAGAGAGGTAGAGGGAGAGGGGGAGAGAGAGAGACAGAGAGAGAGAGACAGAGAGAGAGAGAGATGAGGTTATATATGGTACGATCGAAGGGTTGCGGTCTCGATATTTCTCTCTGTGTCAAAGTGTATACTTTTTTCGCTCGCTCTTCCTCTGTCCCTCCCCCTCTCCCTATCTATTACTCTCTCTCTCTCTCTCTCTCTCTCTCTCTCTCTCTCTCTCTCTCTCTCTCTCTCTCTCTCTCTCTCTCTCTCTCTCTCTCTCTCTCTCTCTCTCTCTCTCTCTTGTAGATATAGAGAGATATCTGTTGCGTTGCGACGGCGCGTCTATTTTTGCTGGACCAGGGGCAAGCTCCGTGGTCGCGCGAGAGTCATACTGCATCTCGCTCGCTCGGTTTTCCTCCCTCTTTCGCTCGTTCTACGGAAGCGCCGCTGCTTCAGCGCAACAAGTAGTTTTCTTCCCTTTCCCCTCATCATTCGTGATCTTTCTCCGCCCTCTCTCTCTCTTGCTCCCCTCCCTTTCTCTCCGGCTTCGCCTCGCGCAATTTTCCCACTCCTTTGCCACAATTTCGTTTTACTCCTCTCGTTCAATCCCCACCGCCTTCGCGAAGCCACCCACGCTTCGGATATACCCGTATGCTTGGCCATACAACTGTGCGTACACGTAGGTGTGCGTGGGCTCCCATAGAGAGCAAAGCATCGATGATGGAGTGAGACCTCGTCGAATTCACCCCGCGCTTCTCGACAGCGAGCACCACCACCCCCCCCCCTTCCCCTTCGCTCTCTCGACGTCGCGACGCCAATGTTTGCTCGATTTAACCGTGTATGCTACGGGATGCAGTTCGCGCGAGCAGCCGAGAGCTCCTATGGCCACATAACCGTTCCGTCGATACGTCGCGTCCGTATGCGAAACGGAAGCCTTGAAGACTCTTCGCGTTAAGCCGAATCGTATTTTTATATGTATACGTAAAAAATAGACACAACGCAATTGCTGCTCTTCCAATGATTGCGGCATCGTGAACATTCCGTCGTTGAAATGCGACGGAAATTATTTTCTTATATTTTTATTATTCTAGCAAAGATGTTTTTGCAGGTCGTAGATCTCTTAATAAGCAACTCGAAAAATTGTTGAGGCATTTCATGATTTTGCAGTTTGCATTATTGAAATGCAACGAAAATGATATTTTTTATTTCGTAAATTTTTAAGACATATTGGAGCTACACCAATAAAGCAAACAATTTTTAGGGTCCTTATTTAGTCATGTACAAGACTGCATATAATTTTAGATACTAATGAAAATATGAAATTAATAAGAATTTTTGTTGTATTCCAATGGTGCAAATGTCGACCCCATGGGATTTCAGCAGCTTAACGAGTGCAGACATTTGTTGGGGAGTCCCCGCGAGTAGAGAGTCCACATTGGATTGCAAGTAGATTCTTTCCTATTTTCCGATTGGTGTCTGTTAAGGCGTTACCCCCACTTGTAGCGCAAAAAAGGCCTTTTTCATGAATTTTTTTAAAGAAAACTACAAAACTTTTTTAATCGATCAATATACCATCTTAAAGAACACATCTTGAAGAACTTTCAGTAATTTTTTTATTGAAAAATATTACATTGTTTAGTGGCACATGGCCGTCAATGAAATAATGTTTTTATATACACGGCTTGCGGTGACCAACATTGCGGCGAAGTGGATCATCTGAAAAAAAATGCGGATGGATTTAGTCAAATATAAGTATAAACTAGTCTTTAATCGAAGGATTTTAAAAAATATTCATTTTTCACAAAATGGCGGACAGTCAAAGTTAATGGTTCGATTTTAACGAAAAAAAAAAACGGCCGTTTTTTGGATATAAAACGGCCATTTTTTGGCGAAAAAAAATCGAACGTTTAAAGACTACATTTTTATGTATTAAATAAGCCTGCAAAATTTCAAGAAGATCGGTTCATTAGTGTTCGAGTAATCTTGGTCACCGACTTCAGAAATGCCATTTTGAGAAAAACGCGTTTAAAGTTTCAATTTCAGTGTACACGAAGAAAATATTTTTTTTTGTAAACTTACATAGAGTCATCTATTCCGGGCCCGGATACTTATACTTCAAAAAAATGCAATAAAAAAAATCGATTTTTTCAAAATCGCAAGTGGGGGTAACCCCTTAAGAAGTTTTTATTTGTAATTCTCAACCGGAGTTTGTTGGATTTCCCAAAAAAAGATATCCTTTCGCGATCCCGTGCACAAACTTGTTGGGGAGTCCAAAGATGCATCCACATCTCTATAGGGATTTGTTAGGGTCACCGTATGTAGGGAGTCCTCATAGGGATCCAATTGGATTTTGCACTCTTCCCTGATGAACGCCATTTGTCAATTCTTACCACGTTCAATTCGAAAATATGTGAAAAGTCAGTAGCAAAATCTCGGCGTGTTGAAACATAACCTCCACGCTTTATGAGTGTGTCCATTTGTCGTGGCATTATGTCAAAGTGCAGCAAAATAAATAACAAACGATAATTACCGTAGATTTTGAGTTATGTGATTCAAATCGATTTTTAAGATATACTATTTTAAACAATTTATACTTTTTTTAGATCCACTCATTTTGTATATCTATAAATTTTATTTAGAGAATTCACCGTACAGAATGCGTTTGGATCCATCAAGAAAAGTATCGATTATATTTGATAATGTGGGGATCCTTTAGGAATCAAATTGGATTCGTATATTTGATTCCACTGGGGAATCCCGATTAGAATCCAAAGTGCGAGCGTGCCGTTTTAGAATAGGGATGCAATGCGATGAGCAATTGGTTCCTATCAGAAAGTAGGGACAAGTATAGAAATCCAATGGGATCTCTACGACAATTTCTGCACAGGAAGATCTACCAAAAGAAAATTCAGCAATTAGAGAAGAATCACTTCCATCGCACTTTATAGGTGCAAACGTAAATCTCATCAATGATTGAAAGCATGTTGGGAAGGGCCTCAAATCGATACGACGTTTAAGTTACCATTGTTTCGCCGAGGAACTCTTCAACGCGCCGAGAAATCTGTCAATTATGCACGGAGAAAAAAAATCACCAGGGTTAACGAACTTGTTAGTTCGCAGCTGGCCATCGAAATATTGAAATGAGACACAAAAACGTTTGATTATTCCGAGTGTTCGTTACTTCGATGGAATAAATAATTCTTCAACCAATCTAATATTCCATTGTTTCAATCCCCAATGACGGATTCAGTCAGCCTAATTATCGTAAAACGGGGTTAAATTGACATTAAGGGTAACTTTGACAGTTTTTGGGGTTACTTTAACAGACCGCCAAAATACGGTGTGCGAGGACACAGACTGATTCTTTTTTTAACTTTTTTTCTATTGTTGTTCAAATTTGTTGTTCAAGTTTATCATAACGTTGCTCAAGTTGTTTGTAATGTGGCTCAAGTTGATTGTGCTCTCAATGATAATTATAAGACTGATCAAGTGCCTAGAACAGCAGTACCCTAGGTACTTGATATTTTTATGTGACATTTATCTTTTATAAAGATGACAATTTGATTGTACAAAATCGTTGTTTTTCATTGAACACCATGGGTAATTCTTTAGATAAGTGATTTTTCCGAAAAATGAGCCTAAAATTTTGTTTTGCTATTTTCTCACTTATTGCATTATAAATAATGATATTCAGTCGGGGGAAACTGATATTCATCCCCCATAAAAAGTTATGGGGTTTTGAAGTTCGTGGAAACATGTGATAGGGCATTTTTTACCATTTCGAAGCCTATATTGTGGGTGGAGGGTAGGAGGATTTATAAAAGAAGCCTTCCTGAATACAAACCCAAATAAACCCAACCCCCTCCGGCGTGAGTTTGTTTGGGATTGTTTGTATTCAGGAAGGCTTCTTTTATAAATCCCCCCACATTTGGGTTTTGATACAGAAGTTTCTAAAAAAGACGAAATCAATTTTAACGATTTTGTGCTCGTAAAAAAATTGTTAATGAAAAATGTCAGCTTCCCCCGGCTAAATATCATAATTTATAACCCAATAAATGAGAAAATAGCAAAAATAAAATTTTAGGCCCATTTATCGGAAAAGTCACTTATCTAAAGAATCACCATTCCATGTATAATGCATAAAATTTTACATTTTTAAATCAAAACGATGTAGAGTAATCGTTAAGGGGTTACTTTACTATACCAGTGTGAACGCTGAAAATTTGGGTGATTTTCGGGAATTTTTTGGAACAAAAGTACTCAATTAAATGTTTCGGAAAATTAAAAATATATTTGGCTATATTTGACCTATATTACACAATTTTTTAAAATATATAAAGAGTAAATATATTCAAGAGTACTCAGTTAAAATTTCAAGTCAATCGGATAATTGCTCTTTGAGTTACAATGTCAGCAAATTTGAAAAATCTCATTTCGAGAAAAACGCGTTTGAAAATTTATATAAATCAATATCATTTTATCTTGCAAAAATCGATAGTTAAATTTTCAAACGCGTTTTTCTCGAAATGAGATTTTTCAAATTTGCTGACATTGTAATATCATTATCATTTATATAATTTATATTATATAAATGATAGTGATATTCTTGAACGTACAAACTGTCGAAAAAGGAAAAAAAATCGATTTTTTGAAAGTGTCACATTGGTATATCCCCTTAATCTTTCACATCAGTTGCATTTCAATGCCTTGTCAAACTAACCCTACACTCGAGGTTACTTTGACACTTAAAAAAATATATATAAAATTGTGGGGCTGTGGTGGAGCTTGACTTTTTTATACATTTTATAGCCAAAAGACATATTGTTTCATTGCAGCAAAAAAAGTTGGAATTTAGGACGTTGAAAAAAGTTACCTACCAAAAACTTCCAAAACCTTTTCAAAGTAACCCCACTTTACAGCAATTTTTCATCATTCTGTCATTCATAATTTTGAATCTCCAATGTACCTTCGTACATTGACTTTCGCCTCACACTTGACACCACGTTCTCCAGTTCCTCAGACGCAACCCCGTAGTGTTTTTTACACCCCCTTGTTCTCCAATCCGCTTGCCGATCGGCCCAGCCGTGGAGAACCTGTGCCGATAAAAGCGGCTACATTTTTCTATTTCTTTTTTTCATTTGGCTGAGCGATCACCGATCCAAGTATCGGTCCAGACTAACGATGTTCGACATGGGCGAGGGCTAGGCAGTCGAGGCCATTCGCCGGGCGTCGCGGCCGGTTTTCTCGGAGCTAGTAACATTCGGTGGCCAGAAAAACCGAACATGCAGGCTCGAACGAATTTCTTTCCTCTCTGCCTCCCTTTCTCGCCGTCTCCCCTGCATCATGCAGTGCATTACAGACGCAGCGTTCTCTCGCGAGTGCCAACGGAGATCGTATCTGCGTTTGTGGTCCCGCGCTCACAAACTCACCGCGTACTGGTCCGAGTTCGTAAAACGTTTGCGCTCCTGAACCTCACCTCGTGGATGGTTAACGCCCGTCTAGCCGCGTACGCATTATTGCGTACGTGTCCTCGCGCGGCCCTCGTAAATCACCGCTGGAGCACATTTGCATTTCAATGCCGATCGTCTTCTCTTTCTCCTTTCGTTTTGTTATTTTGTAAAAATAATCTTTCGTCCCCGCACATCAGCGTCTTCTGCTTGAAATTTTGTTATTTTTTTTCCCACGCGTTGAACGACTTTTTTTCACCGTCCGCAATCGTTATCGGTATCATTGTTGTCGAGCCGTGCAAGACGAAAGTTTTCACTTTGTAGTCGACGAAAGTGTTACGAGCTCGAACGCCCGGTGCGTATACCCATTAGATATTTCGTGGCGTCTTTATCGTTTCACACCGGAAGTTCCCGAATTGTTCGCGAGCCTCGAAATACGCTTTCGACCACGAGATTATATCGCCTCATTCGTATACACGCGCACACCAATTCGATCCCGTTCCATTTCTCTTCTTTGCGTTTCTTTGGTTCTTTCAACGGCACGGTCTCGAGCCTCTCTCTGTATCGTCGTCACCATACCGCATAGCACGAATCCTGCTCTATATGTGTGTAGATACCTCCATGCATATCTACGAACGAGTATAAACAGGGTGTCCCAGAACTGAATGCGTTCTCCGAAATGGGGGGTTGGGGGTGAAATTCTGAGTCGATTGATATAAGCATGTTTGGGTCTCGGATCAACCCCTGAATTATTATTCATTTTTTAAAGGCGGGCCAATCAGGTGCGCCCGATGAGCCGGCGTACGGCGGTGAGCGGTACGCGCGTGCAGTGGGGCCTGTAGGTGCGGTGCTCCCACCAGGCCGCCGTACGCCGGCTCATCGGGCGCACCTGATTGGCCCGCCTTTAAACATTAATAACAATTCAGGGGTTGATCTGAGACCCAAACATGCTTATATCAATCGACTCAGAATTTCACCCCCAACCCTCCATTTCAGGGAACGCATTCAGTTTTGGAACACCCTGTGTGTATATATATGTATATCAATAGAAATGTGTACGTACCGTAGGAACGACCGGGCGGGCCGTTCTCAGATGCAAATGTCCTCTGATTACCCAACGACGAACGGCCAGCAACTCTTTGTATTTACGATTTTATGTAAATTAACTTCCGCGCCCTGGCCCTCCTCGCGCTCGACCGACCGCTCCTTTCACACAGGAAGTCTCCGATGACGACGACGACGCCGACGACGACTTTGCATCGTCTCCGAGCGCTCTTGTCTCGCGCGCTTTCCTTCTCCAACGGTTCAAAGGTTCAACTTTTTTTTCTCTCCTTTTGGCTTAATTAAAATACGTTTTCCATCGCATTAACGGGATCCTTCTGAGGACTTCACGACAAAAAAACGAGGCTGAAAAATAAAAAAAATAAGAACGGCAAGCGAGGAATATGGATCGAATCACATTTTCAAAAGAGAATATTTATACGTGACTGCGAGTATCTTTAATTCTACGTTATTAACATTTTTATGGTGGCCCTTCCACTGGAATTTAATGAAGAAGGGTGACTCGACCCGTCGACTACGCCTGGAATTATTATTACCGGGTGTTCGTACAGATATATTCACGAATGCGGAAAGGTGATTTTGGAGACTCAACAGTACACTAGTAGAATTAATTCTGGACACTTATCAATTTTTTAAATATTTCGCATTTAGTGATCAATTTTACGTTATAATCGCTTGTAATTTATATTCTTATCAAAGTCGGCTTAGTAAGGCAAATATTAAGTAGAAGCATTATAATGGCTGTGTCAAAATGGCCTGACATTTTAAATTGCGCGTAATTTTTTTATGGAAAACATAGAGTACTAATCTTTGACAACTGGCATCAGGAATTATCGACATTTAGTCATGGAGAATTACACGATCGAGCAACGCATAGAAGTTTTTATTTTCTGCATTGTTACTGCATTCTTATTGCAGACGAAGTTTCATGGTCGTGTTATCTCGCGCCGTGGCGATGTCACTTGGCCACCAAGATCGTCCGATTTGACGCCAGTGAAATTCTTTCTTTGGAGTGTTTTATAAGGAAAATTGTATGCCAATGACCCACAGACCATTCCGGAGGAAAAAACCTTAAGGAAGCAATTGGACGCACCATTTTGTCATTTTGAAGTCGTTTTGAGAAACCCTATAGATGGAAATAAAAATACTACAGTATGATTTTGGCGTAGCAGAATATACATATTGTGCGTAAATATAAAAAGAAAACTACTTTTCATTAAAAGTGTGCAGAATGAATTCCACTAGTGTATTTAAATCCCAATGTCTGAAAAATCACGTTTCGATGAATGTGGGCATATCTAAATGCAGGTCATTTCGGAGACCACCCTGAACTTGAAATCGCGAGTCACACTCCCGAAGCCAACGAGGTGTTGGCTGTGCTCGTCGAAAGAGGACAAAAAAACAAAACGGCAGTGCAGCATTTGTCACCACCCAATGTGGGTTGCACGCCGTCTAGATGTGTGCGTCGAATGTAGCGAACAAGATTGAATTTTTTTTTAATAAAAATTTAAGTCATACCCATGATAAAAATGATTAAAAATAAGCATTTGTACTCATGATTCACTGTTTTTTTTACGAATAAAACCCATTTTCATAATTTGTTTTTTTACTCCAAAAATCGACCCTCTTCACATGTCAGAATAAATACCTTTTTTGGAACGCGCACTAAGCTGCTATTTTTTTCCCCAAAAGGACTATATCTAAGGAGTGTCGGATTCAAATTTTTGCTAGAAATATTGAAAATTCGCCGAGTTATGATTTTTGGAGTGACAAAGTGCATTTTTTTTCGTTATCATCTATTTATGAATTTTTTAAAATATTTCGCCATTTATTTTTTTGTTAATGAATTTTTCGTACGTCATCTACAATGTTCAAAGCATGTTCAGTAATTTTTTGAACCTTTTTGGATAGATAGTTTGGTCACAATACTGGTTTGAAAATTGACTGGGTAGAATCAATCCAGTGTGACCACCGTGGTCGAAATGGGAAGTGTAACCACGGAGGGTTAAAACAAAACTTCACGGACCGTCCATGTCCTCCTAGTAGCTAAATATTTTTCATACGTACAACTGGACCGCAATTTTTTTTCTCCAATATACATACATACATATATACATACATACATATATATATATATAATTAAATCATTCCTTTTTTTATGCGACCGTCAATGGCTGACGAGACTCCTGAATTTCGTAGGCAATTTTACCGTTCCAACATTACATTTCGGGGCTCTACAAAATATTTACGAGCATTACATTTGAACACGAGATTTTCCACTCCATCCCGACTTCGTGGCTTTTCACAGTTCACAAAAGGATCTTCGATCCTCAGACCCACGAAATTTTTCGTCCAGATCTCTGATCAGGAATGTTTTCAAGTCTCTCCATCGAGATATGGGCCGAAGGAAACTCGCGCTGTGTGCTCCCCTGCTCCGTTTCGTTGACCCTGAGTTTCATCTATGCAAAACAGACCGCAGCGGGCTTTATAATTGATGAAATATTCAAATTATTGCCGAACAAAGCGCGCTCTCTCGTACTGTCCGAAGGCGGAAAAAAAACGTAGGACTTTCCAGGCAAGAACATTCGAATGATAATCGAGGACTAAATTTCGTACGAGTCACCGCGAGGCGATACACGTACGTATGCAGAATCGTTATATTATACAAACGGACCGTATATACTTGAAAATCGATTTGTGTCGCGTGCATCACAGGATACCGATCGAAGTCAAACGCCGTCGAAAAATCGATTCTCGACGGCAGGGTAAAAAAAAGGTCAAACTCGGAGACGTGGACAAGCACCAACTATGAACGATCGTAGATAACGTTTCGACGATTTTGAATATATATTTAAACGTAATGAAATTTGCCGAAGAGAAAAATAGGACGCGACAAAAAATAATGTTTACGAACGGACGAACATTGGTCTCGTAGATTTTTGTTTCAACTTGAATCGAGTCAATTTTCGGATGAACAAACTTGCTGGACTTGCAATGGCCAGGCATTTTCGCGAAGGAGGTGCCAACGTTTCGCCGAGCAAAGAGTACGCACTTCATAAACTTTTATTGATATAAAAATCAATTTGGATAATACACGTTGTACGTCTTATTTAAATCAAGCTTTGGTCATTAAGGAACATTATTTTAAATATAAATTTTCAGTAACAATCTCGAAAAATATAAAAAAAGGCTTAAACTTAGAACTCGTCCCGAGCGCACTAGAGTGACACAAATTTGAGCTCTATTTTTTTTTCCTTTTTCTCACCATCCAATTATCTTTTTTAATGAAAAGGAAAAATTGTCGCAAAAGCTGCGAGCGGTCAAATAATATTTAGAGGTCGCTCAGCTTCTCAAAAATTCAATTTTTTTTTCATTAAAAAATCGATTTTTTTCGTCCACTTTTCACCCATGAATTTTATGCTTTATCATTTTTAAATTAACCTCGCGAAAGCTCTAGCTGGCCAATAAATATTTAGTGGTCGCTCAAGAGCTTCAAAGTTTCCAATTTTTGCCAATTTTTCTTTACTCTTCCCACTCATAAATTTGACGCTTTGTAAAATTTTCAAAACAATTACTCCTTTTTCCTTCAGAAACAGATTTTTCAAATTTGCCTCACACTTTTAACCCAAGAATTATAATCTTTGTTCTCATAAAATAATTCTCTAAAGCTCTTGTCCGTGACCAAAATTATAGGTCGTTTTATTCATAAAACTGCAATCGTATATGTTTTCCGCGCATCGTAATGCGTCCCACAGTTGGTCTCGTTAGTCAAACTGCGGCCCAATCGTAGCTGCACTCTGTGACGAACGACGCCATAATACAATAATACATAATAATACATAATAACACATGTCGTCTAATTGGTGTTTATTACAAATTATTATAATAAATTATTCAGTAAATCTAACACTTCACTGTTTATTTTGTTTTTATGCTGCAAGGAATTATAGCGCATGCGAGATTAATTTTTTTTGGCGGAAATTGTGAATTACGAAACCCTTGAGCGACCACTAAATATTGATTGGGCGGCTAGAGCTTTCGCGAGGTTAATTTATAAATTATAAAGCGTAAAATTCATGGTTGAGAAGTGGACGAAAAAAAATCGATTTTTTAATGAAAATCTGAATTTTTGGGAGGCTTAAGCGACCTCTTAATATTTTTTACCGCTCGCAGCTTCGGCGACAATTTTTTTTTTTTAGAAGATAATTGGATGGTGAGAATAAGGAAAAAAAAAGTAGAGTACAAATGTGAAGAGTAGAGAGCGGATTAGTGGTAAGGAATAGTAGTAAGCGTGCTCACTCTTTGGGTGCGTACTCCTACCAAGCACGTGTTTTTAGTCTATGGTCACTATAATTTCCGTAAGCAAGCAAAACGGCGACATAACCTCTCAATAAAAACAAAATTTGGATCACAAATTTCAAGTATGACATTCGTTGGGTGCAAATTAATCGCAAACGTTACAAAACGTGTTCGAAATTGTTAAGGGGAGGGTAGGGGTTTCAGCGTGAAAAAAAACTTTTCGGCGAATTTCAAGAAAATTTCGTGAAATTTGTACCCGAAAATATCCACAAAAAAGCCGGTGACAAAGCTTCCCAAGAACGCCTTTGGAAAAACACGATTTGCGGAATTCATTTTATCTCAGCTAGAAATTATCTGAAATCAAGTACCATTAACATTTAGTCAAAGTATCATCAAATCCTCCCCCCAACGGTTTTTGATAATTTTTTTTTTTTTTCATTTCTAAATTTTTGGTGGTCGTGTAAAGTGAAAAGTGCTATTTTGCACGAAAAATTCCGCCATTTTGGGGGTGGAAAACCCCCTCAATGTAAAAAAATCTCAAACTAACCGTTGGGGGGAGGTATTTCATATGTAGAAAGTGTGTACCAAGTTTGAAATAAATCGGTCATGTAGTTTTCAAATGGCAGTGAACACGGACTTTGAAAAAGTGGTTTCGAGAAAAACGCGTTTGAAGTTTAGAGAAGTCGGAGCTACAGTGTTAGAGAAGCGGGACTAAATAGTCAATAACTTCGAGAGTTTCGCTCTGATCGACTTGAAATTTCGTGATTATATTCTTGAAATGTTTATCTATAAGAAAAGACAAAAAAAATCGATTTTTCAAAAGTGCAAACCTCTACCCTCCCCTTAAAAAATAAGATCAAATACATCGAAAATCTGTTATTAGTCATAAAATTGAAAATAAATACCTTAACGAAGCGAGTTGTTGTCCAACACCTTGACATGACATACTCCACTGACAGGTTAGGTGGTGTTCCCAACACAAGAAAAAATAAAACAATTAATAGCACTGCGTACTCTTTGGTAGCGCGCACTCTTTCGTGGCTCCACCCTATGGCGGAAAAAGGCACAAGAAGCTATACTTTAAAGGCAATACTTTAAAAAGCAAACGCTATACTTCAACGGCAAAAGAAGCTATACTTTAAAATTGTCGAATACAAAGACAGTGCTATTTTATTTATTTTTATTTATCGAGGTCTCAATTAATTCCTCAGTTCCAACGTATGCCCTTGCGGGTTTTTCCATATTATCCTTTCCAACTGAACCCTTTCCTATTACTCCCGCACTTCGCTAATCTAACCTAACTACACCGTATTTGCCGGGGGTACGGGGAAACTGTGTAGAACCCGTAACGGTATACACCGCCCATATTCGTCATGGGTTTGAAGTTAGCATCGTTGGAACGCAACGAAATTTCTTTTCAATTTCTTATTTTCATTATTATCAAAAATTCGAAAATTGGTGCCAGATCGTTAAATAAGAATCCTAAAAAAATGTTTGCGTGATTTTCGTAGCTCAAATCTGCCAAACGATATTTGGGAAGTTAAAAAAAAATCGTTGTATTCTAACGATGCAAACTTCAACATCATTATCCTTCTCATTCTCTGGTGCACAGACTCTTTTACTCATGTATCTACACCCAAGGTTCTCACAAGTATTGGCCTTTCGCTCACTGGTTGATGCGACAGCCGGTGCACGGCTAAGCGGTCACCGCTCCCAGTATGAACCCAATACACACAGTGCTAATTTATCCTGATTGAAAAAGAAAAAGGCAGGCAAAAGAAGCCGTAATAAAAAATTCTCGAATATACAGATACTGCTGATTTATTCCAACGAAAAAAATTCTCGAAACCGTTAAAGTGGGACAGTGGAAACTTTGGCGTTGAACTTTCATAGAGTGTATCCACGTGCAAAAATATCTCTATCCTTCATCATTCACCGGCGAAGGGTTCGACGTTTTCGGAAAGCGTTTTTTAAAATTTATCTTGCGAAATTTACTCTCATTCTCGTAGTTCCCCCACTACCCGTGCAGAAATTTTGGCAGGGATACAGCTGGATTCTGACTTGTATCCCGGGCTCCCAGTCGGGATCTAGTCCGATATCGGATCAGATTCTAAGACTAAATGTAAGATCCGTAAACTGGATTCCATTAGGGATCCAGAACCGGATCCTTTAATGACTCTAAATAGATTCCCCATGGAACCATTGAGGAATCTTGGAAGGATCACGGGTAAATACAGGCTGAAATAAAATGGCAAAAATGGAATTATTGCATGTTAAATTTATTATAAAAATAATTAACATTTATACATTTTTGGTGAATTAAAATATCAATTTAAAAAATGAAAGGTAAGAACACGATAAAAAATGGAAAACTACGACTGGGTTATCGTTTTTTGGACTACTTGGCGTCCTTTGCGTCCATCTCAGTCTTTTGCGTTGGATATTCCTATCTATAGAAATTGGAAATTCCTATCTATAGATAGGAATTTTATAGATAGGAACCTCTAGATGGAAATTCCTACCTATAGATAGGAATTTCATAGTAATACCGAAAATACACGTGACGCCAAAATTTTCAAAGATATGCCATCGTCGTCATACATATTCCGATACGGATGCAAGTTGGATTCTAACCGGGTTACCGGTTTTGGGGAATCCATGACAAATCCTGATCGGGATTTGATCGGACATAGGGTATCCCTGTCAAAATTTCTGCACGGGTAGTGCTCTCTCTTTTTTTCTCTCTCTCTCTTTCTCCTATATATATATATATATATATATATATATATATATATATATATATATATATATATATATATATATATATATATATATATATATATATATATATATATATATATATAAGGTATTTCACGTGAATCCGGTGGACTTTTTCCCTGACCCCCGCCAATTCGATTTTTTTAAATCTGATTCCATTGACTCTAAAAGACACCCTAATGTTTTTTACATTTTTTGAAACAAACCCCTAGTAAAAAAAAAATTCTCCGAAAAAAAAACGCCCCGATTTAAAAATCTGAGAAAAATTCCCAAAAATGCGTGATTATATGTAAACATTTTCAAGCTATCACCCGCAGTGGAAGTATGACTTTTTCTGTGCTTTTTGAGCGATTACCGTTAAAAAAAATCCGAAAAACTTCAAGAACCGCTCACTTCGGGCGGATACTTAAATATTTTGATACCCACAATGAATTTTTTTGACCATTTTTGAATAACCAAATCGCAATCATGGACCTTGAACAGTTAGCAGGCAATTTTTCGGATTTTTTAAACGTTAATCGCTCAGAAAGTGCAGAAAAAATCATACGTCCACTGCGGGCGATAGCTTGAAAAATTTTACATATAATCACGCATTTTTGGGAACTTTTTCGAATTTTTAATTCGGGGCGTTTTTTTTCGGAGAATTTTTTTTTCAAAGGGTTGTTGTGAAGTAAAAAAAAAATTCCGGGTGTCTCAATGGAATCAGATAAAAATAAATAAATCGAATTGGGGGGGGGGGGGGGGTCAGGGAAAAAGTCCACCGGATTCACGTGGAATACCTCATATGTATATATATATATATAGGGTTCAAACTTGTACGACTTATCGCTGCTTACTCCGCGCAAACGTCGACGAGAGCTGCGATATACCATATCCATACTACGACTCGAGAATCTAGCACGATGCCCGATCCGGATCACGCATGCTCCGCCATATGCATACATGCATGCTTATGAAGAGTGCTAGCAGAGAAAGGGTCTTGACTCGTGATATTGGACGCGTAAGCGCCGACGCCAATTGCGCCCGTATGTCTGCCAGTAACACTGATGGTTGTGTGGGACGTGTATATATATATATATATATATATATATATATATATATATATATATATATATATATATATATATATTGGTGTACATACGTACTGTCAGACACGGACAAACGCTCGGAGACGAGCAAAGAGAGACGTGCTCGTAATACGCTCGTTTGTGTGTGTTCGTTTGTACGTTTTGTATATCCGCCCGTTTGTCCATTCGCCCGTCCGTCTCTCGCAGTCGCGCGGTAGCATAATGTATAAGGCACATTCCACAATGCTAACGTGTATAACGCGCATGAAATCGATACCAATGTCCCTAGAGTTTGTAACACACATCGTGTGAGCCGCAAACGTCGAGAACGAAGAGAGTGTGTGTGTGAGGGGGGGCGGGGTGAGGGGGTGGCAGAGGAGAAGCAGTGCGTACAATTGACGCCGGAAGAAAATTTGCATCTCTTTGCATATCTAATCATTACAATTTTCCTTGCACCGTGTGCATCGCGATTAATGTTGGAAATAAATTTTCGCCGTTGCTATTCGCGAACGAATAAATGTCGCGAGCATAAGTCCAAGATGACGAAGCTTCTTGCATCGTTGGAGCGCAATGAGGATTATGTTTCTCCAATTGACCATTTTTCCAATCTGACGGATTGACCCTACGAAAATCACTTTTTTTGGGATTTTTTTTTGTTGGAGATGTGGAGAGTGAATGATCGGAAAAAGAGTTTGGGCGGTGATAAAAATGAGTGACTGGTAAAACGTAGGGCTTACTTCACGCGCTAACGATGCAAACTTCGATGGAGTAGGAAAAGTAGGAAAAGAGGTGCATGATGCTTATTTGAAGTGCGGAGAAACTTTCGGTGGATCTTGTTGGTTGATAGTCGTTTATAGATCGAAGTAGCAGCGAAGCGGTGTCCGTCACTGGTGGACAGACAACGGAAGAAAAATTCCTAGGCAATTTTCTCGATACCGACAGTTGAAAAAAAAAGTAATTTTTGGGAATTTTTTAGCGGGACAATGGTATAAATAAAAATTCTGAAAAAGGTCCTACATTTTACAAATCATAAACTGTATAAACTATTTTTTTCAAAGTAATACAAAACAAAATGGCGGCTGCCCAGCTTTTCTTCGACGTAGCCTATTTTTTCATAAGCGCGCGGCCGGACCAACGGCACCTGCAATTTTTAATTTACGGTGAATGGGATTTTTTTTCGATTATTTTTTTTGATACATCGATTTTTGCAAAAACAGCGTGTTTTTTAAATAAAAGTTCAAAATTCTTAAAAAACATCGTCCGAAAATTGCTTATAAGAGAAAACCCTAATATATCGAGAAAATCCTACGTACTTCTATGCAGAATGTAATTTTGAATATACAGTTAAAATTTGGAGTCAATCGGTCAAGATTTGTTCGAGTTGTGAGTCCGGCCGACTTGAAAAATGTAGGTTCGAGAAAAACGTGTTTAAAGTTTTCGGTACGGAAAAATCATTGATACATTTTATATACCTTTAGTCAGCGATGCCTGTTCCATACAATTGGCCTATCAAATTAACGTCCTGCTCGAGCAGGACGTTATCGTTATTTTGAAATTTCTTCAGTGGCCTTACCCCTTAATTGAAAAGTGTAACTGGGTTTGTTTGGGTTCAGAGCGATTCTGGGCTCATGGTAAATCCATGGGTTTGGGTTTACATGGACTCTGGGTTTATTCAATTTTATTTAGGTTTAAGGGGCTACGTGGGTTTCGAAGCATAAAAAAGCATATTTGATCTATTTTTAACAAATATAATATATAAATTATTATATTCAAAATGTTTGGCACATAAAAGAGCAACATTTCAACAACATTAAAAAAAAAATCATGCATAAATTTGGGATATTCAGCCGGTGAGACCTGGTTTCCGGAGACCCCTCGAAGGAAATGTCCTCGAGGTGGTCAGGATAACTCGTGATAGCTGTATATGAAATTAAAAAACCATTTTTTTTTGTTAGTAGATAAGTATAGCTCGTGATTGAACGAAGGATATTTTTTTCAATTGAAATTTGAATTAATGGTGAGTTGTATGCTAAATAGCTCAATTTTTGGTACAATTTACAGTATGTATAGCCTTGTAAAATTAGTTGTAATAAAGAAAACCTTTCAATCGCTGGGCAATGCTATTTTGAAGAAGTATGCAAAATTTTAATAAGATTAGTGCATTAGTTTTAGAGAAATCGTGTCTACCGACTTCAAAAGTAGTGTTTTGCGAAAAATGTGTCCGGTCGCTCCCGGCCGGTCTTTCCCAACGGGGAGAATTCCCAAAGGCTCTCTCTCCTAGACATTTACTTCGATTGACTTGAAACTTTGGAAGAATATTCTAGACATATTGTACTATGAGATAAAAAAATTTAATTAATTTTATTAGATTTCCACACCAACATAACCCCTTAAATAGGTTTAGGTTTTGCGTTCCAAGTTTGTTCGGGTTTACTTAAATTCTAGGTTTATTTTGCTTTATTCGGCTTGACAAAGGTTCGTCGCATCGTTCTTCGGAACTGCTGGATTTTTTGTATACATAAAACATTGTAACCCCCATCTGAATCAATTGAAAATTTTGTATCGTTTGCGCTATTAAGGGGTTAGGCTACTGTGACGGCCCAAAATTAGGGTTATGTCAAAAAATAAATTCTGTAGGAATAAGTAAGATGATTGAAAAGTTGTCCGGACATTTATTTGTATGTACATTAACAAAGTCGTATAACAAATTTTATTGAAAATTATCAATAATCGAGGAAGTTATGAAAAAACTCGTGAATGACCTTTGAACGTGATGGACTCAACTGTGCACTTGACGTTGGCCACACGATTGAGCTAATACAAAAAAAAGACGAGTTTGTTTTTGAAATAGATAATATTGGGTTACTCGAACGAACTTTTTTGTTGCCGGGTTTCAATAATCAAAAAAAAGTTTCAATTTGTTTTTCGATTTTTCAAGGAAAATTGGCATTAATGTTAATAACTAATGATGAAAGAAATTTTAGACGAAAAGCAAGTTGTCTCAAGCTACGAGCGAGTGTTCGCCATTTTCACAGTAGCCTGACTGCTTCAGGATTTGTATTTGACTAAAAACAGAGCCGCGCTCTTTATAATTTTACGCGCGCACTTTGCTTCTTATTGCCCATGCAGACTGGATAATTTATAGTTCTTCCATGAGACGGGAAACCCCAATACATATTGTTTTATCAGCAAGTAAACGTATATTTGAATATGATAAGAGCCCGATTTTTTCCCGTGTTTTCTGTTTGCCCGGTGCGTCGATTGGTAAATTCGCTTTATCCGCTTCTCATCGCCTAATTGTCGAGCGTGTACATCGCGCCGTATGTGATTCTCGTGGCTTTCGATACGACTTAACTTGGGTTCTCCGCCAATCCGGTTGGCTCGCTAATTTTAGCTCGACCGTGACATCCCACCGGCGCTTTACTGTTCTCTTTCTTCCCCCTTGCAAGAGGGGGAGATGCGGACGGAGAGAGAGAGAGAGAGAGAGAGAGGGAGAGAGAGAGAGAGAGAGAGAGAGAGAGAGAGAGAGAGAGAGAGGTATGCACCCGCGATTGTCTTCTCTTGAACTGCACAGGTGTTCATTGCCCGAGCTATCCGAGCGAACGCTACAACCACGCACCTCCGAGAGTTTCAATTTCGTTGTTTGATTTTTTCAGGCTTCTCCTCCTACCTTCGAGGTTACGTGAAATCCCCCCAGCTCAAAAATCCCACCTGAAACTCAGTTAAGTGTATTCTTCATCGACACAGGTTTTCCACATATTCGGGGTGTTCTGTTACGAAAGGATAATCCTGCAATTGTCGATAGGTCAGATCACGTCCTACTATCCGTACATCCCGAGCAGAAATTTGTTCAGGGTGAAATCCGGACCGGATCAGGCTGCCACAATAGCAAATCCGGGCCGGGTCAGGCAAATTTGGTCCGGCCCTGATCAGGGATGTAACGCTTTTGCAAATTCAGGTCCGGATTAGGCACCTTATCAGGCTCTGATCAGGCGCTTCATCAGGCCCGGATCAAGCAACTTATCTTGTTGCGGATTACGAAATCTATGTATACTTATCCATGCGAGTCGGCAACGTTCAACATGTGGCAAGTAAAAAAACGGAAACAATTAAAACATGCTCATTGGTGTCTGTCGATCGGAAAATGGTGTGTTTGGATACGAGCAACAACGACACGGAAGAAAAGATCTGGGTGATGTCTCTTCTCCACTGATAACAGAAAAAAATACGAGGTTCGTTTCGCATTAAATATATTACAAAATATAAAATTTAAGAGAATAGAAATACGTATATATTTAAAAAAATGCATTTCTAGACTGACTGTATGGTTGTGCATTACAATCAATCGTAAAAAATTGATTAAATTGTTCGTCAAACTAATAGTAATTTCTATTTTATCATTTTATTGCCAATATTTTAGCTTGTCCGGCGCAAATCAGGGGTGCCTGATCAGGGTGCCTTATTAATGGCTGATAAGGCTCCTATCCGGCGCAAATCAGGCGTGCCTGATCAGGGCGCCTTATTAATGGCTGATAAGGCCCCTATCCGGCGCAAATCAGGCGTGCCTGGTCAGGGCGTTTTATTGATCCCTGCTCAGGCCCCTGTCTGGCTCAAAGAAGGCGTGCCTGATCAGGGCGCCTTATTGATCCCTGATCCGACCCTGATGGATCCTCAGGCAGCCTGATTAGATTTCTGCTCGGGATAAATGTGACCGGGCATTCCCTACTTTGTGTCCGGCCCTGACCAGACTTGCCTTGTCTGATTTACCTGCCCGGGCCCTCCCATGGAACAAACCGGGAAGACCGCAAAATCGTTTTTTACGGCTTACCCTCTATGTTTGGAAATTACAATCTTCTGGCTGGGATACATTGCGAGCAAGTACATCTTAACGTAATGTGTACCCGGCCAGAACATTGACATGTTCTGAAAAGTGAAGCCTGTCTTTAAGAACTAAAGAAAAGCTACTTTGCTTTTCACCTCATCAAAGATATTTACAATTGATTGGGATGAAACTAATACATCTGTTGTAATTCTATTCATCATTAAAAGCATTCGTTTCGTCAATGATAACCAACGAGGATAACAATGCTTATCATAAATACCGGGATTACGATAACTAATGATTTGAGCATAAAGAATAGCCAAATTATTTTATGAGGTAAAAAAGTAAAGCAGGTCATTCAGGGTTTTTGAACGCCTTGTCGGCATGTTGGGAAATATCAATGTTCTGGCCGGGAAGAGATTACCTAAGTGTATTTCGCGAACAATCCGCCAGGTGGCTACAAGCGAAGCGCTTCGCGTAAGCAAAGTACCATTGTACGAGGATAAAAGTTCGTCCTGTGAGTTGTACCACGTACAGCAGTGCTATGCTCACAGCGTGTACTTACGTTTATGATTTTGCGATACTTGCGAAATAACCCTTTGCACTCTAGGCCTTTTTCGCTCGGATAGTGATCTGTGTACGTTTTTCTGTCTCTTGGCCTATCAGGAAATGCGAGCAAGCGCATGTATACACTCATATACTACCTTAGCAAGCAAATAACCTACAAAGAATATGATGTCGAAATACTAAATTTCATACACTCCCGATTTTACCTCCTCAAGGATTCCAAAAACGCTGAAACGTTATTTTTAATTTCCTCGTTTGTTTCTGGTTATTTCCCGATCTATTCCCCGCAACTTTCCTGGTCATTTACCGCTTGTTCTTCGGTTCATTCCTGATCAGTTCCCCAGAAAGGGAACGGCGGATCGGGACCTAGCCTCAGGCCCGTTACATTTCGAACCTATTCCAGGGTGGAAGGGCCAACCAGAGCCTGATATTATCTAGGGAAGGCAGATCAGGGGCAGTACTTTTTCCCGACTCAAATTTCTACACGGGATGCGAGATTTTGCGCTTCATGTTATTTTTTCATAATCATCTGCTTTTGGTTTTTCGCATGCCATTCTTTACAAATGATATGAATCGACAACAACTAAGTAACTTTTTAGAGTAATTAGCACGGTTATGCGTAGTAAATGTTTTTAACACCGCAGGCTATCAAAGTCAGCTGTTCGAATTGGTTTGTATGAATATTCTGGATAAGATCTTTTTTCATAAAGTTCGTTTTATCCAGAAAAGAATACTTTTCTGGATAAAACAAATATCCAAGAGTATTTTTTCAAAAACCGGGTAAAAAATAGTTATCAGTTGTAGAAATGGCATGCGAAAACCCAAAAGCAGATAATTTTTATCTCGAAAACCATGGGACGTTTAGCAACCTGAAATTTCAGCATCTAGAAGGACATGATCCGACCTATCGACAGTTGCAGGACAAAATGAGAAATAAAATGCATGATATTTTGCAAATACAACTTTGCGTTTATACAAAGTGATGGAAAATTTTGCTATTATCCAAAGTGGTCGAAAACTATTGACCGGTACTGTATATGAAGACAATTAGACCAGAATATGCCAAAAATACAAGTACGTCAATAAGCTCGACGCGCGCCCGCGCATTTTTGTAATCGAGCGCAGGCATTCTTTTCGTTTACCCACAGTGAGAGGAAACACTCGTTCGTAAGAGGCCGAACACGATCGTCTCTAAGACAGCGCGAGGTAATCGTGAAAGCAACGAGAAAGTCTCTCGGTAACACACAAATGCACAGCTCCAATTACAAATTGGAATGATACTCATGCATGTATACACATCTATCGCCTATATATATATATATATATATATATATATATATATATATATATATATATATATATATACATATATACATACATTTAAATACACAAGCAACATTGTCTCTCCGTGAGCAGAGGCGTTTCTTTCGCCATCGCTCGTGAAGAAAGTTTCTCAATCCGAGAAATTCGAAATGCACCCAAAGACCCTTTCTTTTAAATGCTCGCTGAAACGCTCAGTATCTTTCGTTTGTATCGCTAAATTGTTATAAAACAACAGCCCTTGGTACCAATGTCGCGGCGTTCGAGCCCCTTTGTTTTTATTCTCCTGGCAACACTTTATTCAGATACAAAGGATTTTGTCTTCGCGTGATGGTAGATTTTATTTCCTTTGACGTTTAAACGGAGTCGAACATTTTCAAAGCTTGTATATCTCGTTTTGGCTGGAGACGTGACGGAAAAAGCTTTTTATTTCTACGTCGCACGGGGAGTCGATCAGATCGGGCATTCTTTGTTGGTGGTATTTCGTCTTGTATTCACACACACATATATATACCGGGTGGTCCATTTTATTCTTACACCTTATTTATCTCGAAAAATACGGCTTAGATCAAGTATTGGGTATAATAAAAAAGTTTTAGGGTTCAAAGGGCGACGTTAAAGAAAAATTCTTTGTGGTCCAAAATTCAAAATGGCGACGTTAAGATGGCTGACGTGTTTTTTAAAAATGGGATCATGAATTTTTTTCACCAAAACATTACCGGCTCAAAACTAACAACTTTTGTAGGAATTTTTTTTTTGATAACGTTCATAATTTGTTGGTTAGAATACCACTTTTTACTATTTTAGCGCTATCCAAAATTTACCACGAGGAGGTAAAGTCTTCAACATCCCCAGTGCAAGTGTGCGTGTGTGTGGGTGTTTGTTTGGTTTTTTCCGATAACCCAAACAAACCCAAATAAGGATTGGGTCTCTGCGGATCGTCAATTGGGCTAAAAATGGTATTCTAACCTAAAAATTATGAACGTTATCAAAAAGCTTTTCGTACAAAAGTTGTTAATATTGGTCTGATAAATGTTTTGCTGAAAAAAATTCATGTACCCATTTTTAAAAAAACATGGCTGCCATCTTAACGTCGCCATTTTGAATTTTGGGCCAAAAAGGTTTTTTTTTCAACGACCCCCTTTCAACCTTAAAAGTTTGATTATACTCGATGCTTGATCGGGGCAGTATATTTCGAGATGAATCAGGGGTAAGTTTATAATGGGACACCCGGTATATATACACTACCGGTGAAAAGTTTCCCGACAACAATTCAAAAAGGTTCCGTAACGATTTTTAACGCCATTTGGCCGATAGTTGACATAAATGAATTTAATAAACGGCATTTTGAAGGGGAGGAATTCACCTTCATTACGATTTTTTTGAACATATTTACCATTTTTTTACGGCTAGTACCCTCTTTCGAAAACCACCATTTTTCGCCTTTTTTTGTTCCTCCTCTGGTGGACCCCGTTTACAGACAACATTTTTCAATGCTTTTCTTTGGCCGAAATCATAATGGGGGAAGCTCAAGCTTCAATTTTTTTTTACTTCGTACAATTGTTCTAAAAATATTCTGATAAAAAAGAGACCATTTGAAAAATAACGTGTAACGCGAAAACGACAAGCATTCAAGGAAAACCTTAAGATAGTAGAAAGTCGAATTGGTTTTCGTTCAGTTCGCGAGAATTTTTTCAGATTTTTTTTCCAATTTGCTTTCACCTATCTATTTTCGGTAATAAATCAGATTATTTAATTACCGTCACTCGAGAACTAAGGGGTTTGTGGTAAAATTTAAAGAGCGGAAAAAATTGTATTTTTCTATTTCGAACGCAATAGAATCGGTTGAAATCAATCGATGGACGTGACTAGAAAACCATAAAACTTTAACGGCGAAAAAAATCTGAGAAAATTCTCGCGAACCCAACGAAAGTCGATTAGACTTTTTACTATCTTGGGGTTTCCCTTGAATCTTTGTCTTTTTCGCGTTACACGTTATTTTTCTAATTGTCTCTTTTTTTTCAAAAAAATCGAAATATCCGTTCTCAAAAATCGTACGAAGCTCAAAAAAAACAATATTGAAGCTTGACCTTCCCCCTTTATGATTCCGGTCAAAGAAAAGCATTAACAAAATATTGTCTATAAACAGGGTCCACCAGAAAAGGAACAAAAAGGCGAAAAATGGTCGTTTTCGAAAAAGGATACTAGTCGTAAAAAAAAATAGTAAAAATTTTCCAAAAAAAAACGAAATGAAGGTAAATTTCTCCCCTTCAAAATGCCGTTTATTAAACTCATTTACGTCAACTTTCGGCGAAATGGCGAAAAAAATCGTTGCGGAACTTTTTTGATTTTTTGTCCGCAAACATTTCGCCGGTAATGTATATAACGGGGAAAGTATTTTGAGGCCACCATATGTGTGTAATGTTGATTATCAGCTGTTGTTTTGAAAACGGTCCTGGAATTCGAATGTCTCAAAAATCACGTTACTCGATATATATAGGGCTATAAGCCTCTTATATTAGCTCGGTACTGGTAACTTTGGTTTCTTTCAATCTTCTTCGTGGAACTATCGTTCGTGCCTTCTGGAACTCATAACTATATGTACTTGATCCGAGGCAGATAAACAGAGCAGGGGTATTCGAAAATAGTTACTCTTTCGAGCGACGTCTCTCTCTCTCTCTCTCTCTCTCTTGTAACGTGCAAGCGCTCGTCAAGGCGAGCTATAACACCACACTTCGATATTATATTAGTCGTATTACCAGCGTTTCTCGTCTCGTATGATATGTGGAGAACCTTCGCAAGCATCTTACATACGTACGCGTATACACCTATGTACCCACGTGTATGTATACATAGAAATGTTCATGTGTATATATATATATGCGAGCCAGGCAGAAATCTCGACGGCGGGTACTTCTGCCGTCACGTTTCTTCCACGAAGTTCTCTCATCATTCGCCTCACCCCTCGGGTACACGTATTTATACGAGGAGACTCTCGCGTGCTTTACATTTTGCAAATAATCGTTCTGCCGAAACTCATAATATCGCACATGGCAGGATAAACTTCAAAGGTGTAGAGAGAGATCGATCGAGTTGTCCAAAGATTAAAGAAGTCTTGCGGATTTTTTGCAGAACTGAGGGAAAAGAGAAGAAAAACAGTGCAACGAGAATGGATCCTCGTATTCGGTTTCCTTAAACTCGATATTCCGAGTTCCATTGATACATCTCGTTCTCACGAGGAATATCGGCTGATTCGGATACTCGTCGATTGGGGTAGTTCGGGGTAGCGCACCTCAGACTGGTTTATAATACAATTTTCAATAAAAAAATTAGATGAGGGGTTCTTACCCTTTGCTATGGCATGACAATTGATCCAGATGCTGTGTAAGAGTGCTGAGGGATGATTAATTGTGTGCACGATTTGTTTTACGAAAACTAATACGAGGATCCATTCTCGTTAAAACTCACTCATCATTCTTGCGTAACTGAAGTTTGCATCGTTGGAATGCAATGAAAATTAATATTTATGAATTTTTCAAATTTCCTCCTGCACATTTTACCTACAAAATGCCTTTACCGTTTTTTGAGATACTAATTTAGAGATCTACGATATAATTCAATAAAAACAGGCCTATAAAAATAAAAATAAGGAAAATAAAATGTAATAAATAAATTTTGTTCAGTTGCAACGATGCAAACCTCAAATAAAATAAGCTCCTTATAGATCAATAACGAATGAATAATAAAATAAGGTTGCTGCAGATAAAATAAGTTCGTTGTTCCTTGTTTGGGTGGAAACGATGCTGTTGCTTATGCATATATATAATAAGACTGCGGTTTGCATCGTTGGGATGGAATGGAATTTGTTGGTTTTTTTTGTCGATGTTGCTACAGAAAATTGGTCGAATCTTTTTGGTCGATTTTGGCTACGAAAATCCCTCAACCTATTTTTAGTGGGATGCTTAGTTAGAGATTGATGATCGAATTATGCAAGAAATAATCAATGGAATAATAGTAAAAAGAAAAGAAGGATATTTAAAGAAAAATTCGTCGCATTCCAACTATTAAAGGTTTCAACTATGAAACTTCAGAATCATTGTTTGAGTGCGTGTGTGTGTGTGCGTGTGTGTATATTTAATGATTCTGAAGTTGCATAGTTGAAACCTCTAATAGCTGGAATGCGACGAATTTTTCTTTAAATACCCTTCTTTTCTTTTTACTATTATTACATTGATTATTTCTTGCAGAATTCGATCTTCGATCTCTTTCTCTCTGTATATATATATATATATATATATATATATATATATATATATATATATATATATATATGAGTGTGTATATGTATATGTGTGTGTGTGTATATATATATATATATATCGCTAACGAAGTGCCTTTTAATAACTTAAACTTTTCTGACTTGTTGCAATAAAGAAGTAGCGCGTGTGCGATGACTAATGCGGATGGAGTATTTTCGAAAATGAAGTAACGAACGCAACATTACACACACACATACAAACGCGCGCGCGCACATGTCAATGTATGTCCATATGGCGAAAGGTAATTTTAAAGACATTCGAATTCTAAGATTAGTCTCATAGTAGCCCTCCATACTTATAATATTATATAAACCCCAATGTCTTCATAATCACCTTTCCATAAATGTAAGTATGTGTACATGAGATCATTCAAACGACTCTTCTTTACGCAAAATAAACGGCCCGCTGAAAAAAAATGAACGATCTCCCTTAAAACAGCCTGTTGTGCTGATAGCTAACATCACATGGATATAATAGGTTCAAAATGTGCTTCCTCATTACACTTCCTCATAAATAAATAAATAAATAAATAAATATATATATATATATATATATATATATATATATATATATATATATATATATATATATATATATTATATATTCACATTCACATTCCTGTCAGAAGTGAAGCAAATTCGATGGTCCTATTTCTGGAACGTCCACGATCATTTCAGTGCTACTTTCGTCTTGTGCGCGTGTGTGTGTGCGTGCGCGCGCCAGCGCGTGCAAACCATTCTCTCGTGAGAGGAGTTAGCGAGGGAGGGAGCTAAAGCGCGATACTCTTGGAGTTATTTAACGTTAAAGCAGTTTATAGCGCGGAGAAGAGCGCATTGCAACGTTTCGGCGACATCGGCAACATTCGTTCTCCGCTACATACGCCGGTACATATATACCGGGTGGCCCGAAAAAAAACGTTGAGAAGAAAAATCTAGATGCCTCGTATCAGTCTATCTCTACCCTATCCGAATCATCCTCACGTGTGTTGTACGTTCTTGTTGAGTTTTCGAAAAAAAAAAAAGCATTATCGTATTTTTCTCTTTTGTGTATGTACTTTCTGGCGATTTCTTTTTACTTGTTTTATCGTTACGAAGTGCATTGTTGAGCAATAAATAAATGACCAACTGAACAAAGTAAATGTCTTAGATTTTGATCGGAAGCGAACAAAATTGATTTGAAAGAATCGGTCACTAAAGTTCAGATGATAAAATACTTATACGAGTCTAACAAGGAACGTCATTTAAGTGTCCCCTTAGTCGATTTTGTTGAAACTCATGTGTGTGATAAAGCATTGAAAACTGCTGGACACGTATTTTCTTTTATGTGCGGAAAAACGGTTTTAAGGAGGGAAACCACTCATCCAAGAAAGGCGCGTCGAGGGATGGTTTTGACGTTTCACACACAAACAGTTCACCGATCTGAATGAAACAAAAACTGAAATTCTGCTAATGTAAAGCGATGAAAAATCCACTACAGGAGTATTGAAACAAATTTAATTAAGGTCGAAGCCTGAATTAGAAGGTCCGGAAAAACGTTTTTTTTTAATCGCATAAATCGATCGATAAACTGTCCGAGAATATATTTACAAAGTTACAGAAGCCAATTGTAAATATATTCGAAGGTACAAGGCCAAAATCAGAGGCGCGATTGATATTTCATATTGATATTTCCTCCTATTGAAAACTTTGAAGCGCGTTTTCTTCTGTTTTCATTTTCACGATTTTTCCAAATTGCCGGGCGTGATAGCAAAAAACTAAACGACCTATTGAATCAAACCAAAGTTTATTTTCTTCAGTATAAAAATCGCTACTAAGTGAATTAAAAAAGTCGTTGAAAAAGTCTGTTCAAACAACTTTTATAGCACGTTAAAGTGTTTATTTTCAAACATTTTTTTGAGACCTGAGAAAGGTTATAATTTCACGATTTTTTCTACTTTTTCTAAATTCACCCAGAAGACAAATACATGACGATGGAACATTTTATTGTTTTTTTTTTGTTTCGGCCAAGAATTGCGAGCTGCATCTTTGCCGCCGAGTGGGGACTGCAGTGGCAAGACGCACATGGAAAAGGCTGATAAATCTGCAGTCATTTATTGTTTCATGTTGAAACTTTTTTCAAAATACATTTCAAATATACATGAAAAGCTACCTCAATGTTTACTAAGCTCACTTCTTTTTTCCCTTCTAAAAAAATTCCCGATAAACGCTTTTTTTGGACCCTCTAGTTCAGGCTCCCGCCTTAAGGGGTGGAATGCCTTTCTTTGAGTGGTCGTTTTCCCCCTTAAAACTGTTTTTCCACCGATAAAAAAGACGCGTCTAATAATTTTCAATGCTTTATCACGTATATTAATTTACAACAAAACCGAAGGCGGACACTTGAGTGATGTTCCTTGTAAGCGATTCTCAGTTTATTTTAAAAACTTCTAAGGGCAAAGAACATACAAAAAAGAGGGGAAAAAATGAAAACCAATGCTTCAAGAATACTCGAAAAAAAAAAAAATAAAAGGCTTTTTCTCGAAATCTAAAAAAGATCGTAAAACATACGTGGAGGTGATTCGGATATGTATTGACGTGCGGCATCTAGATTTTTCTTGGACGTCACCTTTCGCCCACCCTGTATACACACGTCCCTCTTATCTCTGCCACCCGAAATAACTCGGTACTTATCGACGTCACAAAAAAATGTTCCAGACAAAAGTTGTACGGTGTGAAGGGGGCCATCAAATGCGACCATTTTTTTTTATTTCGGTCGAGGCGCTGACGCACATTGAAGGTCACCTCCACTTTTTTACATGGAATGGTACATTTTTTTCAAACATCTTGCGGAGCACCTCAAGCCGCATAAAAAACATTAGGGGGTCAAAGTCATTCAAGGTCATTCAAGGTCACCTATTAAAATGAAATACAAATCTAAAAATCTCGGATCACTACCAAATATTTGGTAGTGATCCGAAATATTTAGATTTTTATCATCGATGCTGACCTTGAATGACCTTGAACGACTTTGACCCCCAATGTTCATTATGCGGCTTGAGGTGCTCCACAAGATGGTTGAAAAAGATGTACCATTCCATTTTAAAAAGTGGAGGTGACCTTCACTGTGCTTTAACGCCTCCAGCGAAAAAAAATGGTCGCATTTGATGGCCCCCTTCACACCGTACAACTTTTGTCTGGAACATTTTTTCGTGACGTCGATAATTACCGAGTTATTTCGGGTGGCAGAGATAAGAGGAACACCCTGTATACAATTTCTTATTCGCCGTGTGAGCTCCAGCATATGCCATCGTATCTCGAGCTCCCGCGAAATGGGTATCTCGTGTGTGTCTCCTCACACCATAAAACGAGCCGCTCTCGCGCGGATCTTCGCAACGAAAACAGACTCCAGGCTGATCCAGTGGCATCTGCGCGCGTTGCATGCTAAACGTCGAGCTGAAGCCTTAAATAACGCGGGTATATTATAATCGAGAGAGTTGCGAAGGCGCGCCGAAGCGCAGCTCATATACACCACTTTGCATGCCGTTTTCTATATGCGCGAAAATACGTACGCTCGAGCGGACATGTCGCGCGTGTGTTCGGCTACAAGTCCGCGTATACAGATACAACGAATTTGCGGTGAAATCGGTTGTGAACGGTATTAATATGCAAATCAAGCCTTGAATTTCCGATGGAAAGTGCTTTTTTTGGAGAAATGACTTTGCCTGGATTTGTTGATATATGACTTCATTTTTTGGACTTTTTTTTAAGCCCCCGAACTGTGTGCATCGCTGCCGTACAGTTGGCGAAGACGTATTTTTACCGCTCAATACTAATTCACCATTCATTTTCGTAAAAACTTTCGATTCCTATTAAAAATCGTCGATTGCGTATGAAAACGTGTTTTTCCGCCACAATTTCGAGCTTTCGGAAAAAACTTGGCGATCTTCGTAATCGACGGAAAAATTTCCATCGGATAGGCCCCCCCCGGAATCGTTAGAGGCAAAAAAAAATTTGACTCGTCTGGCTACTTTTCCTCTTCTTTACGAATTCTCCATACAAAAATCGTCGAATGCGTATGAAAAAACGTTTTTCGCGTTTTGCCGCCACAATTTCGGCTTTCGACAAAAACTCGGCGATATTCGTAATCGGCGGAAAATATTCTGTCGGATAGACCCCTCGAATCGTTTAAGGGGCTATACCAGTGTGAGCGCTAAAAATTTGGGTGTTTTTCTGGAATTTTTTTGGGAAGACTAGTACTCAATTAAATGTTTCGGAAAATTAAGAATATATTTGGCTATATTTGCCCTATATTACAAAATTTTTTTCATAGAAAAATATTGAGATCCAAGCGATTTATGCGCTGCCTTCGGAGGCGCAAAAAAAAGTTCCTTCACTGCTGACATGATTCCGGCCGATTAAGTAGCTAAAACCGAAAAAGGAAAATATGTCCTTAAACTGGAAGGTATTAACTGTACAATGACGTAGGATTTTCGAAAAATATCAAAATCTAACAAAATGACGTAGTTATGAAAAAAAGTCTGTTTTTTGCCTATAAAATGGTCGTTTTTTTTCAATGCCAAATCGTCAATTTTCATCCAATCAAAAATATCCTGCGTCATTGTAGAGTAAATATATCGAAGAGTACTCAGTTCAAATTTCAAGTCAATCGGATAATTGCTCTTTGAGTTACAATGTCAGCAAATTTGAAAAATCTAATTTCGAGAAAAACGCGTTTAAAGATTTAACTATCGTTTTTTGCAACATAAAATGATATTTACCATAAAAACTGCTAATCAGTTATACCTGGCCCATACAATGGACTGTCGAAAAATGTTTCGACTAATTTCGCCACTGTTCCAAAATCGTCGAAATTCAAAAACTCCCAACAGCCGCAGCGTCGGCCCCATTTGAGTGAAATAAATAAAATAAAGGGGTTTTTGAAAAGGACTTCTGTAGACTTGGATCCGCTTGATTCATCTCGATATCTCAATTCCTTTTCCCGGAAAGTCCTTTTTCAAGAAAGGCCGAGAAAAGGCAAAAAGGTGTATTGGAAAAGTTCGCGAAAATTGATGGTACGACTTTGAAATTCTGCCAAAAATCGTAAAATGATCGGGGCTTCATAAATCAAACGGCACATTACAGAGAAAACGATTACAACGAGAAAGCCCGCTGAGCGGGGTTTCAAATCGAAACGGAAAATTAATTAGCGGCGATTGAATGAAACTACTTTTTTTTGGCCGAGTTGCGACAAAAATTTGGATCATTAATTATTTTTTTCAAAGTCGATATCGATGTATTCTTACCCTCTGAGTATGAATTAACCATTTATTTCCCCGAAAACCCTAGATTTCTCTTAAAAATCATAAAATGTGTAGGGTAACACGTTTTTTGCGCTTTGACATTTGACACTCCATGCCCGTGTAAAAGATTTCCGTCAAGAACTTCTGCCCAATAACGAGTTCGGTTACCTCGAAGACCAAAGAAAAACGAACAAATGCCGTTTCAGAATAAGTGGAAAACCATTGACTCACTGCGATCACTTACCAGATTGAGAGCCGCAAAATCTTTGCCGTAACTTGTGTGCTGGCGTTGCGACCAGCCTACGTGCGGATAAGACGCAACGATAAGGCTAAATTTCAGGTCACCGGAAGTTGTCGGTGTCTAAGAACTGTGACATATCAAGTGGAGCTACACACACACACACACACACACACACACACACACACACACACACACACACACACACACACACACACACACACACACACACACACACACACACACACACACACACACACACACACACACCATATAGGAAAAGGATATTTTGAACCCATTATATCTATGAGGTGGACGTGTTTTGAGGACGATCCTTAAATTTTGTTTGACACGAATCGTTGATATTGAGGTCAGGATAGTCTTTATAGTGATCTTTATATAAATATGTTTAAATCTTTCTAAATGAGATTCTTGAGACGTTTGGGTTTACATACTGTTGAGTATGAAGACATTTTCCCACTTTAAGGACGATCCCTCGAAGTCGAATGTGCCCAAATCACCTTTCCTTATATATATATATATATATGTATGTGTATATATATGCACACACCATTTTTTTAAGCCACCATATTCTATTTCGAGATATAAGTACAAAGTAAAAAAAGAGAGAGTTGAACAAAGTAGAAAAAGGGGCTAAGGTCTATTACGAGCTGACGTTTGAGTTTCGATACACGACGCGCTTTTTTCTTTTTATTTACCGAGCGATTGTGATGTAGGTCTCACGCTCATCCATTTCCTTACGGCCGCGGACCTAGACGCAAGGCACTGCAGTGAAAAATAGGAAGACTTGTTTACCATGTGTATGCTCAGATTGCGTAATGTATATAACGTGCATATATATATATATACTCGTATATATATATATATACACACACACACGAGTACACACACATGCATGTGCACGGGTTTACGACATATGAAAAAAATATTCGTTTATTTGGATCGAGCACGCGCTGCGGGTCCGTTTGATAGTCGTTTCCGTTCCAATTACGAATCGGGGATTCCACTAACTATACATACATACAAGTCTCATCGTTCTCGCCTCCTCCGGAGTTAATAATTTCTCCAGATAATACCGCTAATAGACGAATCTCCTTCCTCTCCCCCTTCGCCCTCTCTCTCTCTCTCGCTCTCTCTCTCTCTCTCTCTGTCTGTCTGCTTTGCTCTCTCCCTCTCTCTCCCTCTGCCTTTCTGTTTTTCGTTGTCTTCATCTCTCTCCCTCTCTCCGCAGTCGTAACAGATACACACTTTTTTCTTCCCGTATTCTCGTCCAGCGAGTCTCTCGCAAGTCCGAAACGAACGAGCAGCAAAAGGCTTTTTTCTTTATTTATTTTTTTTTTCCTAGCAGCGTGTAGTAGAGAATTACGTAGCATCTCGATTACCTTTGTGAGCGTAACATAATACTCCAGTCTCCGCTACTTGCGTCCTTACCGGGAGGCAAAAGAACGAAACGCGACGGCGACGACGAGGACGACGACGACGAAGGCTCGGGCAAAACGCTCTCGCAGCAGAGACATACGGGTGAACTAGCTTGACGACGCTCGCGGGGTTTATGTAGCTCGTGAAAAACGAGAGGTGCGTACGTGCTTCGGAACACACAGATAAGTGAGAGAAAAAAGAGCAAGAACGCGAGAGTAAGAACGAGTGGGAGTTAAAAAAAAAACGTAAAACAAATTCGGAGTATGTTGGCCAAATTGTCTGTGTGGTGGCGAGACGATATTTGCGCTTTCTCTCTCTCTCTCTCTCTCTCTCTCTCTCTCTCTCTCTCTCTCTCTCTCTCTCTCTCTCTCTCTCTCTCTCTCTCTCTCTCTCTCTCTCTCTCTCTCTCTCTCTCTCTCTCTCTCTCTCTCTCTCTCTCTCTCTCTCCCCCCCCCCCCCTTCTCTCGCTCTCTTTATATTACATTGCGAAATGAGAATGATACTGAAGTTTGCATCGTCGGAATCCAACGAAAGTTAATTTTTCTTCCATTGCTCACATTTATTTCGCCGATTTAGAACCAAAACAAACTCACATTTATTTCGCCGATTTAGGACACGCAAATAATCCAAAAACAGTTTTTGTTATGATTTTCTTGGGATAAGAAAAAAAAATTTAGGATTTAAAAAAACTATGAGGATAGGAAACAAAAACTATTTAAAATGATACATTGCAATAAAAATGAAGAAATGAAAAAAATAGAAAGGAACTATCGTCGCATTTCAACGAACGCCTTCAGTTGGAACCAAACTCAAGTTTGTAGACCACATTATTTTGACATATTTCGATTACGGAAAGTACTCCAACGTTATTCAAGATTCTCATTGGAGATCCACAGCCGAAGTTTGCAAAAAAAAAACAATTCTGGGTTATAAAGGAATTATGAAAATAATAAAAACGAAGTTTCGTTGCGGTCCAACGATGCAAACTGCAACGGGAATGCGGTCGCTCGACGTAAATATATTTGACAAGGTCCGATCATTCTCTACAGTCATCGCGATGCGCGAAACACCTTCGATGACGTTGAAGTTTGCATCATTGGGATGCAACGATTTTTCACTCATCTTCCATTTCTTCCTTTTTATGGTCATCCAGAGCGTTCTTTTTTGCAAATTGAGTACGGGTGATTTTCGCAGCCAAAAATTATTCAAACGATTGAAAAAAAATTTCGCTGCATTCCAACGATCCGGGTTAAAATACGATTTTCCCTGAGCTGAAAAACTTATAATTATCACTTAACTACGAACAGCCGGGCTTAAGGAGTTAGGCACTGTAGCAACCCGAAAATAAGAGTTATTTGAAGAAAAAATAATTTCCAAGGAATATCTAAGATGATTGAGCTCTTACAACCAATTGTAGATTGAAAATTTACAACCAAAAGCTGCAAAAAAAGATTTCAAACAGTAATAAAAGTAAAGAAATGAGAAAATCAAGAAAAAGGTTCTTTGCATTCCAACGATGCAAACTTCACCATCGTAAAATCGTGGATATACATTATTATTTGTATATACATTAACAAATTTGTGTAAAAAATGTATTAAAAATATTAACAATTAAAGAAGTTATTAATAATCTCGTGGAGGACGTATGGTCGTGAGGGCCTCAACGGTGAACTTGATTTTGGCCACCCGGTTGATCTGAAACAAGAAAAGAGTTTTTCCCTCTCATTAAAATAGATAATATTGCCTCAGACTTGACCGAGCTTTTTTTGTTATCGTGTTTGAATCAGCAAAAGAAACATGATTTCTTTGCTTGATTTTTCGAGGAAAAATGACATTGCTGATAACTAATGAAAAAAACCTTAAGAAGAAAAAACGTCGGTGAAGACTAAAAACTACTATTACACTGAATAAGTGTACCAAATTTCAAGGCAATTCGTTCATTAGATGTCGAGAAGTCGTGACACGGTTTTGAAAAACATAGTTTCGAGAAAAACTCGTTTCAAGTTTAACTAGCAGTTCTACCGTTGTACCTAATTATAAGTTTACCTTACATCTGCGATTCCTGCACCTAATGTTGGAACTTCCTCTTCAATTCCAGTTGCCGCAAGCGGCGAACGAGTGTTGGTCATTTTCACACTAAGCCCTTAAACCTGGCATCGAAGGCGCATTTAAAAAATCACAAATGCCTACGCCAGAGGATATTAACGATTTGGGATTATTCGAAAAAAAAACCAGCATTTTCAATCCATCCGGAGTAATCCGTGATACCTGTTTCGTCACGAAGTGAGCATTTTCTTATTCGCACGACCTAGTAGAGTGATGAAATATCTTTATCTTGCCGTGAAAGGGGAGCCGGAGGAGATGGAGATCGTAATTGCGTTGACAACGTTGCGCTGCAGTTGCAGTATCAAGTACACGCGTAATATACAATGCACTATATATGAGTGCCCCACCTACGATTATATTGCCGACGATGATAATTAAGAGTGTCTCCCGGTGGTGAGCGCCGAGATGCCCTCGATGATATCGTGAGTGTTTTTCCCTCGTCCCATGTTGCTAAGAGTGATCTAAGTTTCCGTAAGCTCGCGTATGTTAATCTCCTCCACGTGTGTTCGTGTACGAAGCTCGTATCGTCCGTCACCTCACAGAGCTCCAGTTATACTCTTACTATTGCATATGGCACACATTCTCAGCAAAGACTTCAATTGCTCGCTAAAGCTATACATGCACGTAACGAAACGATGGATATTTATATCTTTCCTTAAGTAAAGCATATATGTCTATAAGTATGAATTGAACCTACTACAAATACGTATCCTCTTGTGTGCAGTCTGGCTGCTTGAGCTCATATAGCGTGGGCGTAAAGAAATGGATTTTCGCAATAATAATGACATTCTGTATCAAGAGTATGCCAATTCGCGAAATACGATTACCGATGTTGTTCCGCATGACTTTGCAGTTTGTTGAAAGCGTATCGATTCCAGAAGTAATGCGTTCAAACAGCCCATTGTGAACTTGTCCAACGCGAATGAGATTCGAAAAAAATTCACGTTTGGGTAAGAGCATCGATTCTTACGCGCGAGAAAAAAAAAAGAAAATGCGGCTACGTGTATTCAGGGAGGTTTCTACTTTGTTGGGCCAAAAAATGTTCCGTTTTCCACTAATTTTTTATGCGAAAAATGTTAGATATAGAATGTTGAAATTTGGCATGTTTACTAAGCGGTCTTTATTGAACATGATAACATTTTTCAAAGTTTGACGAAACATGGTACATGGAGTGGGAGGGGACACGTATGAAGGTTCGCCGGCGATGATATTCTTGGCTTGCGGAAGTTCTGAGTCCAGAACAGGTGGTCACACTTCGGTAGAATAACATAGTTGTCACACTGAGCAAAATTCACCCGGCCAAGTTCCAAATGGTTGCAGTCTGAAAACTATCAGTCCGATCGGGTTTGAAAAAATACTAGAAGATACTTTGAACATTTTAGAATATGTATGAAAAGTCGTTATGTCAACATTTTATTGACAACATGCTTAAAAAAAATCGTGTATAGGTCGATTTGTCAAAAAATACACCTATTCACAAAAAAATCATATCTTTCTGAACTTTCTGAACTTTCTGAACTGAAAATCATATCTTTCTGAATTTTCAATTAAAATTGAAGCTGAATTGAGTGATTTGCGTGAACTTTTGATTTACTTCTTTAATTTGAAGAAATCTGCAGCTGGGGCGCATCGATTGCTTGTGGGAGCATATGGTTAGGCTGCTTTAAGTGAGAAATGTTGTCGCGAGTGGTTTCAAAAGTTTAACAACGGTGAGTTTCGACGTCGAAGACAAAGAACGTAGCGGAAGGCCGAAAGTGTACGAAGACCCGAAATTGGAAGCATTATTGGAGGGAGATTCGTGCCAAACGCAAAATGAACTTTCACTTACATTAGGAGTGACTCAACAAGCAATTTCACATCGTTTAAAATCGTTGGGAATTATTTCAAAGCAAGGAAATTGGGTTCCATATGAACTGAAGCCGAGAAACGTTAAACGCCGATTTTGCACATGTGAAATGCTGCTTGCCAGGCATAAGCGAAAGGGTTTTCTGTATCGTATAATCACTGGTGATGAAAAATGGATCCACCACGATAACCCAATGAAGAGGAAATCATAGGGACCACTTGGCCATGCTTAAACATCGACAGCCAAGTCGACTATTCGTGGAAAGAACTCATGTTGTGTATTTGGTGGGATCAGCTTGATGCCGTGTATTATGAGTTGCTCAAACCAAACGATACCATTACTGGGGCTCTCTACCGAACACAATTGATGAGATTGGGCCGAGCACTCAAGGAAAATCGCTACTGCTACTCCAGCTACTCCAGACACTCAAGGAAAAACCTACTGCTACTCCAGACACGACCAAATTATTCTCCTGCATGGAAATGCTCGTCCACATGTTGCAGCACCGGTCAAAACTTGCTTGGAAACACTCAATTGGGGAGTTTTACTCCACCTGCCGTATTCACCAGACACTCTGAGTATCATTTATTTCGATCAATGACGCACGGCCTGTCTGAGCAGCACTTTACTGTCCCTTGCCACTCGCACTGAGAAGTGTCCAAAGTGTATTCCCATTTAAAAAAAATAAGAACCGACCGAAGGGTTGTTAGCGGCAGGTGGATGAAGTCAAAATCGTGGCCAGAGATAAGAGCGTCAACGGAAGGTTAAAGAATAATCGCATGTCACGTCTCGCTCGTATCTCATCGGTTCTTCGAGCATACATTTTCGCACGCGTGTCGCGAGTTTTCTTTTTCCGTTATCTGCACCGTTATCCTGAAATGTGACATTCGAGACATGTCGAGGCGAGGAGGCGATTTTTTGACGGAAGAAAATTCGTAAATACGCTTCCGGCTTTGGGAGCACGCGAAGCTAAAACGTCCAACGACTGTGCAGATTCAGAAAGTTACGAGAGAGAGAGAGGGAGGGAGGGAGGGAGGGAGGGAGAGAGAGAGAGAGAGAGAGAGAGAGAGAGAGAGAGAGAGAGAGAGAGAGAGGATGCGCGGGCGATGGATTAAACCTTTATAAAGCTTCGGATTTGTCTTCGAGGCATAATTGGCTTCCGCGTGTGTAGAACTACGCAGATGGCTCGAAACTCCGTACAAAATGAAATTCCGCGTCCCACCTGTTCAAAACGAGTCTACAAATCCGGCAAGTTGTGCGCGCCCGTCGAATCCCACGTAATTTGCTCAATCATTTCATCCGACACGCGCGTTTTTACCTTCCCAAAGGAGAAGCCTTCCCTTCGATCGTTCGCCGTCATTCGCTGCAGATTCCCCGATGCTTCTTTTGCCCCATCGCTGATCGATTTTCCTCCACGTACGAGCACACCCGCGTAAAAACGTGCGTCCCCGACGACAAGACCCCCCGCCTCGAGCAGAGCCTCTCCCTCGTGTTCAGTGTCTGAAAAATACAGCAATTCGCAATCCAGACTTGCGAAAATGGAAAAGGAAATGAGGCGGGAGAATTGCGAGCGCGTTTCTCACTGACGTACGGGGCGAAAAACGTTAGTTGGATGCGTAGGGTCTCGGGAGGGTCAAAGAAAAAGGGCGATGTAAGTTCGATGATGTCGTTGGGCTCATCGTCTCGCGTTGTCGCCCCGAAGGGACTCTATTTTCTCGCTTGTATCGCCTGCTACGCCTCATCCGAACGTACGAAACCTACCGCCCTTTTGCCATGTAGTCTAGGGAAATCGATAGGGGCGGCGAGACTCACTGCTCCTGTTCATCACTTATTTACGCCTTCATTACTGTAAACAATGCATCTCCCACTCTCTCTGCCTTCTGCCTCCCCCTGCCCTCCAGCACCTCTCTTTTATGCATGGGCTGAGTTTCAGGTTTCGCGTCTTTATTCAACCCTCTGTATAGATCTACTCGTCGCAACGACAAGTAGGCGCCCAGACCAAAGCGCTGCCCCCTGCTCGATGTTACTACACAGTCTGCTCGCACACACGCAAAGACATACTCCCGTAAACGCTCGTCGTTTAACGAGAGAGGGAGAGCTCCTGGGTATCCAAGGGATTTTCGCATTCAGTCTGGCCAGTCGGCGAAGCTAGTCATTTAATATCCAAATGTATACACGCACGCGCGAATATAACATGCACCCGTACGTTTCGATGAAAGGGCTCGTCTTCTGTGCCTTTTCTTGCGCCCGCTCCATCTCCATTCATTTATCGAGCCTTCGAAGTACCTGAATACCACGTGACTAATGACCAACGAAAATCGTCGAGTCTTTTGCTTCGGGATACAGGCACTTTGCTTGACGAAAAAATGCTATACTCTCCGTGCAACGACTCGTGGTTTTGTGCCTTCGGAGGCACAATTGTGACAGCCAGACGAGCAACTCGTGACTGCTCGTGAAACTGGACAGCGAGCACTGTGCCTACGGTAAAGTCACATGAAAACGTGGCGAAGCACGGTGAGGTACGGAAAAGGTGGGTACAGCGTGTTGATGGGTGTGTGCGTATGTGCATAGATATGTGAAGGCAGGTAACGTTTTCAATTAAAACGCTGACATCGCCGCATTGCAGCATTCGTCGGCGTTATGTGCAACGTCTCCACATTCCCTGAACTCGGCGGCGAGAGAGAAAGGGAGCTTGTAGCAGCACACACGGCGATGCTTTCCCTACTGCTGCTTCGCTCCTGTACTTCTCCGTCTGTCGCGGTCGTACTTACTCGCCATTTTCCCCTATATGAGCGTCGCGAAGTATATCCCTTTTATATCCTTTTTCGTTGTCCATTTATTACGCTTCGCTTATTCGTGGCCGCGCTTTTCTCTCTCTCTCTCTCTCTCTCTCTCTCTCTCTCTCTCTCTCTCTCTCTCCCCCTCTCCCCCCTCGCTCTCTCGTCATCAACGCATTCATTGCTTACCCTCTCTCTTTGCGATGAGAACGGAGCATGGATATGTGTAAGTACACACAAGGGCTGGACGCACGTGGAACGTGAAAAATCGATTGTCTTGCGTGCGATGGGTGCGCGGGAGTTCTTTTTTCAATTTGTGATGTTCTAGTGTACAACGTTGTGGCATTTACAAGCCCGTCCCGTTTGTACCGCACACTTGTCACTTCAGTATTAGCAATATCGTGCATATTGATTATGACGAGCAATGCTGAGAATGCAAGGTATACCAGGATGGAGTATACAGATGCTGCACGATGCAGCCGAATGCATCGTGCCACGTTTAGTGGGCATGCATAGCTTGGGCCCCAAAAAACAGGTTGATGTTCGATATTTTTTTCTGACGAAAATATTCGGATGAGGAGGTCGAGATTTTACACACAATTAACACATATCCTTGTGAAGTTTGAGATTTTTTTATTGAGAAATATTTTCAAGGATGTTATTAGTCATATCTTCATGTAAAAAAAATTATATTAATTTACGTGAGTATAGCTAGAGAAATACGTAGGGGATTTGGAAAATATGCATTTTTGTGTAATCGGAAAGCATTTAAAGTACAAATTCAATTTTTAACAGAAAAAAAGGACAATCATTTGTCAATAACTAATGTTACAATTAATTCAATGAAAATCCCGTACGTATTTCTCCTCGGAGTGTTATTATAAAGGTGTGCTCAAAATTTGGAGTGAAAAGAATGAAAATTGTTGGAGTTATGCTGCTGTTTTAAAAAATTGTGTTCCGGAAAAAACAGTCGACGTCTCGCACACGGGCCAGCGGACCTTCGTTTTACAGGTACCCAACTTTTTCCCCCTTATCCAAGATGGCATCTCTTAAGCCAATTTTGAAAAAAAATCAATTTTTTGAAAATTCCACAGTGGTGTTACCCCTTGAGTGCTTTTTGAAAAAATAATAAATCGAAGCGGGGTAGTTCGGCGTAGCACAGTAGGCGATTCGACCATTCACAAATAGCGTTGTAATTCGGTAAATTTTTAGAATCTTTGCAAAACCTTCGTTGCGAACTGAAGTTGAGACCCTCGGCTATAAAACAATGTAACAAAAACAACGTACTTTTTCAAATTTCAAGCTTATGCAGACCCCTTGACGGACCGATCGAGTTTCGGTTCGTTGCGATCTCGAAGCGTTGCAGCGTGTTACCCGAGTGCCATTCGAGTTTTTCCAATGCCATACTCGTACAGTTATATTCACGGCGTTACGGCATCATATCTCGTGCACGCGTATACGCGAACTCTTAAATACACACGTAAAACTCAACGTGCACGTACATAAAGTGGCGTGCATAGAGGGGGGCTATACTCGTTCGCTCGGCGTGTTGTACGAAACCGGAAGTGGTCACGAGTCCGTTTCCGTTTTCGCGGATGTTGCATGTGCAGGGGACCCTCGAGAAACGAGCGGACCTCAGGCCCCAGAATTCCCCATTTGCGTAAATATCGCGCTTCAATCGACATTCTGAAAGATACAAGTCTGTCAAAGACGTTCAGGCGGTCGTTGCTTCTCGATCCGCTTTCAAAACTTAACACCTTGAATTTATACGTCTCGTGCAGCTTAGCATTGTTGGAGAAACTTTGGATTCGGAATCTAATCTCTGAAAGTTCCTAAAAGATCAATTTATAATTTTCGAATACTTCGGACATATAAGTACATGTCCTAGATGTGAAGTGAAATTAGTCGTGAGTGGCATAACATAAAGTGTTCCAAAAAGTTTTTTTCCCGTGCATAAATAACCCGCCCAAAAGATTCAGAATATTCTGTACAATTTTTTTCATCATATTCTTCCTCGTCGCATTTGAGAGCGCAAGCAACGTTCCTCAATGGACCATTGCAGTGTGACTGGCTTGAAAATTGCTGATTTTTATGATTAAAAAAAATGATATTCGATAATCAATCCTATTTTTTGTTTCTGCATTCAAATGACTTATGTTGTACATAAAAATATTTTTGAAATGTTTTAGTTTTATTTTTTATATAATTTTTTGGGCCACTGCAAAATGATACCTACGAAAATAGCGTCTGACCGTGGAAAGTCCTACTCCTTCAAAAATTGTTTCGAAGAAAAAAACCGAAAAGATTATTAAACAATGGAAAAACTAGAGGCGTACGGATGATTAAAAAAAATGAAAGTTAACAAATTGGTGGCCATTCCAAAATTAAGTGTTAAATTGGGCCTTTTTCGACAGTTTTTCGTAGAAAAAAGGCGAAATTTCGAAAAAAAATATTTCGTACGTCGTCAAGGAATGGTGTGAAGAATGATGTGGCAAAATTTGGATAGCTTGAAAACTCTTCGCTTAAAACTTCCACCGTTTTGAAAAACGATGTTTCGCAGCTGGTCGAAACCCTTTTTCTAAGAAAGGCTATAACGACCGGAACAATTAGAGTTTCGCGACCAAAATTTAACAGCATGTTTATAAAAGTCCATATTTTGGGGCAATGCAAAAAAACACGATTTTCCAAAAATCTTACATTGGAATGGTCCCTAAAGGCGGATCAGAAGGTGTACCACATGACACAGAGTGTGAGAGAGATAGCTAAAATTTTCGAACAGAGATTTCTTAAAGATTCATCATATTTAGGATAAAAGAAAATCGTCCAGCGTCAGTGAATTCTCCAGAACCTGATGCTTCGTTTTTCGTAAATAAACTCAACGATCTATGAGAAAACTGGGTTGGATCATTTCTGAGGTTATGTTGACCTGGTACATGCCCTTAGGACCACGTATCACATGCTGCGAAATTTCGACGCGGTTCCGACGGTATTGCAGAAATCGTAGCTTTTGGCTACGACCAGCTGCGAACTACCACCAGATGTCGCAGCAACCGTCTGCTACTCACACTACAGCAAAAGGCAGAGGCCCAATAGGCGGGGGTTGCTACAAGTCCGTGTGTTATGATGGTATATGTATGAATGTTCACCATGCGGGATCACCGCCAGTGGGGAAATAATGCACTAAATTTTCAGCATTGTCGATAATATTTTGAGCTTCGTTGGTGCAATTTTGCTACATTTATGTAGAAAAACTCTAAAACCAAATTTGCCCGTCATGTTTTCATAAAATCAGCTGGAACAACGCTCGAATTGCTTGTTTTTTCACTGTCGAGAGCCTAACGGTCTTAAAATATGCATGCATTCGGTTGCATCAGTTAGTAATTCACAATTCATGTCATGGTAACTACAATCTGTAAAGTTTTTTTCAAAATTTGCAATAATGTCGGCCTCCGGACTCATGCTGCAACAATATCGCAAGTACACATTAAATTTCATCTCAATTAAGGGGTTACGTGGGTTTCGAAGCCAAAAAAGCATATTTTCTCTATTTAAAAAAAATATACATAAATTACTACAACGAAGGAAATTCCCAAAGTCTCTCTCCCCTTGGACTTTTACTCCGATTGACTTAAAACTTTGGGAGAATATTCTAGACATATTGTGCTATCAGATAATAAAATAAAGAAAATGGATTTTTTGATATTTTCAAACCCACGTAACCCCTTAATTGTATCGTTGGATCGAAATTGAGGTTAACAATTCCGAAGTGGTCGGAGCGTGTGAAACATGGCCTCGAGGGCATGTACAACGTCAACATAACCTCACACATTTTCAAACCAAGTTTTCTCGTATATGGCCAAGTTTTTACAAGGAAAAACAAAGCATCAGGCTCTGGAGAATTCTCTGGCGCAGAGCTTGACGATTTTCTTTTGTCCTTCACATTACTCATCTCTGAGGAAGCCGTGTTAAAAAATGTCAACTATCTCTCTCGCACTCACATGTCACGTGGTACATCTTCTACTTCGCCTGAAGAAAGCAAGGAAAAGTACTGCAAATTCGAACCGTCACAATTATTCCATCGGGTTAAGGCGTTACCCCCACTTGTAGCGCCAAAAAGGCCTTTTTCATGATTTTTTTTAAAGAAAACTACAAAACTTTTTTAATCGATCAATATACCATCTTAAAGAACACATCTTGAAGAACTTTCAGTAATTTTTTTATTGAAAAATATTACATTGTTTAGTGGCAAATGGCCGTCAATGAAATAATGTTTTTATATACACGGTTTGCGGTGACCAACATTGCGGCGAAGTGGATCATCTGAAAAAAAAATGCGGATGGATTTAGTCAAATATAAGTATAAACTAGTCTTTAATCGAAGGATTTTAAAAAATATTCATTTTTCACAAAATGGCGGACGGTCAAAGTTAATGGTTCGATTTTAACGAAAAAAACGGCCGTTTTTTGGCTATAAAACGGCCATTTTTTTTTTGAAAAACAAGAAAAATCGAACGATTAAAGACTACATTTTTATGTATTAAATAAGCCTGCAAAATTTCAAGAAGATCGGTTCATTAGTGTTCGAGTAATCTTGGTCACCGACTTCAGAAATGCCATTTTGAGAAAAACGCGTTTAAAGTTTCAATTTCAGTTTACACGAAGAAAAGATTTTTTTTTTGTAAACTTACATAGAGTCATCTATTCCGGGCCCATACAGAAGTATAGGCCCGGATACTTATACTTCAAAAAAATGCAATAAAAAAAATCGATTTTTTCAAAATCCCAAGTGGGGGTAACCCCTTAATGGATTGATCCAAACTTTTGCATCAAGGCTCGGAGAACCGAAGCGAAAATGCATGCGATTTCGATCGACATGGTAGCACTTTTTCAAGATTCCTGCTACATCCTTAATAGCACGGCCAGTCTGCCGAAGATTATATTAATAAATTATTTATCTCACTGAGCGCGCGCGAGCCATTCCTCGTCGCAGTCCTACTCCTCGTTCTCTTACAATGCAAAGCGGGGCACGTCTCGGTTCGTTGATCTCTTGCTATGGTGTACACAGACGGAAGTGCAGAGAACGCGCGAGGAAGATAGAGAGACTTCCCCCGGTTTTTCCTTACAGTGTATCATTACACATTACTGCGTTGTTAACGCGCATCGCTGCATCGCGAAGTTGTACGTTGCACTGCCATTGATTATTTTCCTCCCACCACATCTCGCACGTGAGACGTCACGCAGTCATCGCACGCGCGTGAAAACACCCGTTTTTTTCAATAAGTTGCAACTGGGAACCTGGTTCCGACTAATTTCGTTTAAGGTTGTTGTGGGGTTTAGCCGTCGGGGGTGTAGTACGAGGTGAGCGCCTTATGCTTATGCACGGAGCCGATTGAGTGTTACCAACTTTGAGCTTTCAAATAATCGTCATATTAAAGGGCTATACCAGTGTAAACGCTGAAAATTTGGGTGGCTTCGGGAATTTTTTGGAAGTAAAATACTCAATTAAATGTTTCGGAAAATTAAGAATATATTTGGCTATATTTGATCTATATTACATAATTTTTTCATAGAAAAATATTGAGATCCAAGCGACTTATGCGCTGCCATCGGAGGCGCCAAAAGTTCCTCCACTGCTGACGTGATTCCGGCCGATTGAGTAGCTGAAACCGAAAAAGGAAAAAATATTAAACTGGAAGGTATTTCCTGTACAATGACGTAGGATTTTCGAAAAATATCAAAATCTAACAAAATGGCGAAGTTATGAAAAAAATCTGTTTTCTTGCCTATAAAATGGTCGTTTTTTTCATGTCAAATCGTCAATTTTCATCCAATCAAAAATATCCTACGTCATTGTAGAGTAAATACATTTAAGAGTACTCAGTTCAAATTTCAAGTCAATCGGATAATTGCTCTTTGAGTTACAATGTCAGCAAATTTGAAAAATCTCAATTCGGAAAAATGCGTTTAAAGATTTAACTATCGACTTTTGAAAGATAAAATGATATTTACCATAAAAACGGCTAATTACAGGATATTTTTGAAAGTATAAACTGTCGGAAAAGGCAGAAAGAATCGATTTTTTGAAACTGTGACACTGGTATAGCCCCTTAAACGTGCGTTTTCGAACTATTTTTGTACATCTATTTGTAAAAATATGCATTTTTGAACATTCGGTGATTACATTAAGTGTTTTCATTACTTTGTATAATTATTTTCTATAACTTTTTCTCGCTCGATTAACGCGAAACGAATTGGCAACATCGTAAATCGTGGAATCGTAAATCGCTGGAAAGAAAAAGTGTGTACTAAAGCTGTCTATAATCTCGAAGAAATCAAAAACTTTAATAATTTTCCGATATTCTAAAAAAAAATTCATGTATGAAAAAAAATCCGCGTTATTCTGTCTTTGCCTAGAAATCTCTAGGAATGTATAATTTATGAACATAGTTATCAAATTAATCATAAGTAATTATTACTAATTAAGAGAATAAGTACCAATACCATTCGTTGTTAATTATCCTGACCGAGTAGTTTGAGGTTCCCGGGCATAATTACCGAATACCGATAAGATCGGTAGCATTTGTGCCGTCTACGACGTTGTCATGATTGCACAGTCTAATATTTTGTGTGCTTGATTTTTGCACGAATTTGCTATCAAAAGCATTAATAATTTTTAAACGGTTCTGCGAATCCTCATTTTCACGGTACCAAAGGTTAGTCCGATAACTGCTCGAACCGTATATATTTTTTCAGCTCCGTGGTAACATTCACTTACAAGGAACATCTCTCAGGTGACACCCTTCGATTTTGTTGAAATTTGGATATGTTATAAAGCACCGAAAAGTAAGCGATACGTATTTTTTTTTGATCAGCGGAAAAACGGTTTTAAGGGGTGAAACCACCCCTTAATATAGGGGTGGTTCACCCCTTAATTTTTCTTTTGCAATGTCACTATAGTGGATTTCTCATTGCTTCGGATTAGAAGAAAGTTTTTGTTTCGTTAAAATCGGTGGACTCCTTGTGTGTGAAACTGCTATATTACCCCTAGAGATACTTTTTTGGAGGGGTGGTTTCACCCCTTAAAACCGTTTTTCCGCCGATCAAAAAAAAATACGCATCGCTTACTTTACGGTGCTTTATAACATATCCAAATTTCAACAAAATCGAAGGGTGTCACCTGAGGGATGTTCCTTGTTAGCAGATATTAATAATGTACTGAAAAATAATCGGGAGTTTTCCATAAGCGTAATGTAATTAGCCCACGAAATACGTCGAGTTGCCGATTTTTTTTTTCTAAAAAACGATACTGTGGATCATATTCAAATTGCACAGGATGATCAGCAACGAGGTTACAAAGGTCCAGAAAAAATTCAGCTCGGTGGTAACATGTTGACTTAACCCCATAACAACCTTAAACAAAAAAATCGGGCAGTAAAATGCCATGTTTGATTCAGGATTTGCACAATTCCCCGAGATGCGTGATTGCTCGATCGAATTGAAGACTTGGCTGTCGCGTACCAACATGCCTGACGCGCTCCTTTTCTCGTGTCAACGTGGCCGTATGACGTAACGAGAATAGCAAGGTATGACCACGGGCTATGTGTCACAAGGCCGGGGAGAGACACGGTTCTGGCGGGACCCACCTCATATTCCATCATACGTATATTCAACCGCAGAAGAGGCTTTTGTTCTTCTCCTCAACGCGCTTCATGCAAATCAAGGCTCTCGATGAACGTAATAACGAATTGGATTACTGACGTTCCCTGTTCTGAAGACACGCGCGCTGAAAAGGATATGAAATGTTCGTATCAGGCGCCAAAGTGGTACAGCAATCCTCGACGACCTCGAAACGGACATTTTTTCTTCAAACTCATTTCGGTATATTGTTGCGCCCATAATGTTTCATCGGTTCCGACGACCTGTGGTTTCGTTGGATGTGAACGCCCAGCTTTTTTCCCGCCTATGTGCGCTGTACGCACAAGCCAAGCCCAGTTACTTTGCCAGATTAATTCCGCTGTACAGACATAGTTTCTCGTAGCTGTTGGAAAATTGAAATTCCGATCACGCGCAAATCCGGAGGCAGAGCAAACAGTAAGGTTCGTAACTGACAGGGGGAGGGCATTCATCCACCGCAAATACGAGCACACAGCAGTGGGATTATTTAAACGCGATTTCTGATTCATAGACGTGTATATCGCAAGCTGATAGCTCGATGCTTCGCACTGATGTACAACCTTGCCATCTCTACCTGCGCTTTACGCATATAAACCAAACACACCCGAACAATGGACCTGCGTAGTGTTTCTGTACAATCGTAAATCGACGTATCAATTCTCATATTTATCTGCGCGTATCAGACACATGTCCGTGCATGGTTCGTCGGTTGTATGTTACTCATGCTGCATGTAATGAATTTCCTATCTCTGCTATTAATGGACAAAAAAGTCTATGACAGAAGAGGTAGGCTTCTCACGTGTCATTGCCACACTTTATTCGCGCTTTAGAAACGATGAAAATGCATGCGCCATTTGTAGGATTTGAAATGTGATTTCGATCAGTGGTCGAATAATCGATAGGTGGCCCAAACTCGATAAAAGTGTAGTCTACTCTGCAGAAACAAATGTGTTGTTTCTACAGACTTTAGGTGTGTGAACGGCTGTAGACACTGGTTGCACGTTTCAAGGGGAGGGTAGGGGTTTCAGCGTTGAAAAAAACACTTTTTTGCGATTTTTTTCATCTATATGGATAGAGTAAATTTATTGAAACCTTTTGTACATTGTTAAGTGTCATTTCAAGAACATTCTGTGAAATTTGTACGCTAAAATTTCCACAAACAAGCCGGTGACAAAGCTTTTCCAAGAACGCCTTTGGAAAAACACGATTTGCGGTGTTCACTGTATCTCAGCTAGAAATTATCTGAAATCAAGTACCATTAAAATTTAGTCAAAGTATCATCAAATCCTCCCCCCAACGGTCTTTGAAATTTTTTTTTTCATTTCTAAATTTTTGGTGGTCATGTAAAGTGAAAAGTGCTATTTTTCACGAAAAATTCCGCCATTTTGGGGGTGGAAAACACCCTCGATGTAAAAAAATGTCAAACTAACCGTTGAGGGGGGGGGAGGTATTTTATATGTAGAAAGTGTGTACCAAGTTTGAAATAAATCGGTCATGTAGTTTCCAAATGGCAGTGAACACGGACTTTGAAAAAGTGGTTTCGAGAAAAACGCGGCACCGGGTTGTTTGTGGATATTTTCGCGTACAAATTTCACGCAATGTTCATGAAATGACACTTAACAATGTACAAAAGGTTTCAATAAATTTACTCTATCCATGTAGATGAAAAAAATTCTCGAAAAAGTGTTTTTTTCACGCTGAAACCCCTACCCTCTCCTTGACGTGTGTGAAAAATAACGGTGTAAAAATAACACGGATCGATGCGTTCAAACAACACACTTATATTTGCAGTACTGTATATACATGGGATGCGTCGGAATAATAAATTCAATAACAAAAGCTTTTTATCGTCGAAATATATGCATTTATTGAACTGAACTCAGCAGTACTTATATATTACTCTGTAGTATGTATGAGAGGTGTCACTGTTTTTCTTGTCTTCGCCTAGGCTAGGTTAACATGTAGCTTCACGATGACGGCCGCTTTTTGCTTGTCGGTGATGGCCTCGAAAGAAAAATACGTCGCTAAAGATTCAATGCAGCGATCGAGGTTTTGGAAAAGAGATTCCAATTTCAGGTTCTTCCACGTGAGAAACTCAAAAGTGATCTATAAATGAAACAAAAAGTTGAGGCCAAACGTGGTCTTCAATTAACCGGTCAATCAATCGATGTCAAATCAACTAATGAGTTTCACGTGATGCCGTAACCAAGGTGATTTTTCAAACGTATGATCAATAACTTGCAATTAACATACTCAAACGGTGTCGCTTTTTTCCGTGTTATTTTTGCTCGTGTAGTGCTATCAACGTGTGTTGTTTAGTTCAATGTGTGTAAATATGCGTCTTGTACGTTGATTCCACACGTTTTATGTGTGTTCGAATAAGCGTGTTATTGATGGGGACAGCCACGAACGTGTGTAATAATTTAAGGGGCTATACCAGTGTGAACGCTGAAAATTTGGGTGATTTTCGAGATTTTTTTGGAAACAAAATACTCAATGAAATTTTTGGGAAAATTAAGAATATATTTGGCTATATTTGACCTATATACATAATTTTTTCATAGAAAAATATTGAGATCCAAGCGACTTATGCGCTGACTTCGGATGCGGCAAAAAAAAAGTTCCTCCACTGCTGACATGATTCCGGCCGATTGCGTAGCTGAAACCGAAAAAGGAAAAAATGTCGTTAAACTGGAAGGTATTTCCTGTACAATGACGTAGGATTTTCGAAAAATATAAAAATCTAACAAAATGGCGTAGTTATGGAAAAAGTCTGTTTTCCTGCCTATAAAATGGTCGTTTTTTTTAAATGCTAAATCGTCAATTTTCATCCAATCGAAAATATCCCACGTCATTGTAGAGTAAATATATTCAAGAGTACTCAGTTCAAAATTCCAGTCAATCGGATAATTGTTCTTTGAGTTACAATGTCAGCAAATTTGAAAAATCTCTTTTCATATTCTTGAAAGTATAAACTGTCGAATAAGGCAAAAAAAAATCGATTTTTTGAAAGTGTCACACTGGTATAGCCCCTTAATACGTAAAAATTGCACACTCACCTGTGTAATTTAAAAACATTACGTGTGTAATTGTAACGCATTACGTGTTACCAAATGCATAAGTGTGTAGGATCAACATGGCAACGCGTGTTTACCCTTTATGTTGTGTTACTTCTACATAGTTTTTGCAACACGCGTTCCCGCACAGAAATTGTTGTAGTTATCCAATTGAATCCCTATTCTTGTCCCTACTTTCCGATAGGGATCCAATCGCCCATCGCATTCGATCCCTATACTAAAATGCCAAGCCCGTATGCAAGTATTGGATTCTCGTCGAGATTCCCCATTGAAATCCAATTTGAATTCCAAAGGATTCCCACATTATCGAACAGAATCCGATACGATTGTCAATGGATTCCATCGCGTTCTGTTTGTTCATCATTTTACTGCACTTTGACATAATATGACCACATACGTACACGCTCACGAATCATGCAGGTTATGTTTCAACGCGCCAAGGTTTTTCTCGTCACTTTTCACATATTTCCGATTCAAACGTGGTAAGAATTCTCAAACGGCGTTGATCGGGGAACCGTGCAGAACCCAATTGATCCCAACGAGGACTCCTTATGTGATTCCCTAACGAATCCCTACAGAGATGTGGTTGCATCTTGGGACTCCCCAACAAATTTGTGCCCGGGATCACGAAAGGTCATTTCCCTGAACCCAACAAAAATTTCGGTTGAGAATTAAAAAAAAAAACGCGAAAATTAAAAAAAAGCGCGAATTCACTTGGATTCCAATGTGGACTTCCTAGATGTGGCCTCTCTCCTAAATCCTCATCGGGATGTGGTAGGATCTGGGAACTCCCCAACAACTTTCTGCATGGGTAAGGAAAAAATAGCAGATCGATTCCGTCACAATGCCAATCGTGCCAATGATATCGGTCGCGATTGGTTCCGCGGTGGAAGACTCGCTGACGCTGACAGTTCTAGCAACGCTGGTTTTTGGTAGCGTCCAAATATCGAGCGAGACGAAAATCCCAACTGGACGAATGGACAACGGGGTGTATGTAGTGAAATTAGGGAGGACGGATACCAATATCCGGTCGCCTCGGTCGGGATGTGCGAATCGATTGCTTCAGGGACCGCATCGACGCCGCGCGTCCAACGCGAAATGGGGTTGAACACACCGGGTCTCCTTGGATATATACCAGTTCCATATACTTGCGCAGAAAGCACGGCTAACGAGCGACGAGGAAGGGAGAGAGAGAGAGAGAGAGATGGAGGGGTAGAAAGGAAGGGATGCTGCGAGAGGCAACGAAAACGCAGAGGCCGTCGCAGGGTTGGTTGAAGGATCCGGCTAACGGTTATACAGGAGAACAGTAAAAGAGGTGGGTGCTCGCAGGAGAGAAGGATGGAACGGAGGAACGAAGAAGACCCGGAGGACGTGTAGGGCACCTCAACGCTTCGCTAATGCAACGTGACGCGATACCCACGAACGCTCTCGTCTTCGCTCCTCTCTCGCCCGTCTTTTCCTCTCTGATCATAGACAAGTCCTTGTCGTACTCACTTCCTCCCTTCTGCCTTGCGCGTACTTGTCTTTCCGCCACCAACGAGGATGCCTCGTAATTTTTTTAACCAATATATATAAGAGAGCAGGCTACCAGTGCACATTCACCTTCTGCATCCTGATAACCGAGACCTTACGACGTCAACGTGGCGTTATCCTACGAAGCTCTCGCGTTCCAGTTTTTCGACTCCCTCTGCCTGCAGTCTCTTTTACTTCCTTTTGCTCCTCTTTCCGTTTCCCGTTTTACACAGATGTATGCGGCGAAGCATGATTTTGAAGACATTTTACTTAGAGGTCCGTCTTGGCCCAGAAATCAACGATTCGTTTGAAAACATTTGAAAGGACCGTCCTCGAAACAGTCAGATGTGCCGAGAAGATGTAACGGGTTCAAAATATACTTCCTCACACGCACACTCTCTCTCACATATATATATATATATATATATATATATACGCACACATATACACACACTTTTCTATCTCGAAAACGCCTTGAAAGCAGAACTAATTTATACTCAACTAGTTTAATTAACGCTCTTAACTCTTCTACCGTAACGTAAACCCTCTGCTCTACGTGTCATCCGTCCGTTCTATTCGCCCGGCATCCCTCGCGCGATTGTGCATTTTACGAAGTTTCCATACACCAAAATTATCACGGGCGACATGAACGAGGAATGAAAGTAATCATTGGAGGATTGAAATTGGACGGCAGCAATAAAAAAAACGTGATCGCCCCATATATGATACGAGAGTAACGGTTGAGAGACAACAAAAGAATGGGGTTGAAGTTTGCATCGTTGCAATGCAACGAAAATTCTTTGTAGTTTATTAATTTCATCATTATGCCAAATCATACTTTGCGGATAAAGGCTGTAAATCTCTGAATCAAAATCCTAAAAAATGTTTGCGTGATTATCGTAGCTGAAATCTGCCGAGGGAAATTTGGAAAGTTGAAAATCAATCATTTTCGTTGCATCCCAACGATGTAAACTTCAACGTCATACAAAAAAAAAGGATCAGGGAGATTGCTTCGAAGGTGGAGCGGTCGGTGGGTAGGTATTTGAAAAGGTGCGATCATGGCGGGAGGTATTGACTTTCCTGAAGGGGGTTGCGCGCGGTCCTGCGTCTTTCCTTCTCACTCTGCCTGTCGACCCACTCACACCCCCGCGCGCTTTCATTCCTATATATATATATATATATATATATATATATCGTGATTCCCGTGGCGTAGCGCGATGATGAGATCTCTGGGGGCAGTGCGTTCACGGACTGCCTACGCTGTCGTGTTCCGGGGCTGTGCGAGGGTGTTCCGCCGTTGGATAAGATGAAACTACAGGGAAGACGCGCTCGTCTCGGGTCTGCATGCGTGTGTGTGTGTGTGGCTGTACAGCTCTCGGGGTGGGACGGTTTTGCGGTCTCGTGTGCGTGTCAAAGCTCTGCTACCAATCCTGATGTTCAGGATAGCCTTCCCTCCGCTCCTTCTCCTGGACCTCCTTCGCTCTGCACCCCCGCAGCGATGAGGGGTGAATTGGCGTGTGCCTGCCGAAGAGAGGGGGGGGGGGGAGGATCGGGGTAGGGTAGAAATCTGGAGGCAGCTATGTGCCGGTGTGTTGGCAGGCTCGATCCCAGAGTGCCTTCGTATGTGCCTAAAATTGCGAGGAGCTTTATACGCCAAGCCCCAGATCCTACGGAGCCTTCTTGCTATCGTCGCACAGGGCTCTCGCTCAGCTCGCTGACACAAATCCTAACAAAAAACGATTTCTTGGACGAGACTTCTCGCTGAGGTTATTTAACGGCTCAGATCTAAGGCGTGACCTACTTTTCTTTTTATGCCTCACCGTCGCTTTCGCGGCGTTGTACGGAGGAAAAGAGAGGCCGCGGCAGGCCGTCGCGCGTTTTCATCAAAAGTTATTCGATATTGAAAAAATGTTAAATTCGGTACAAGGTGTTGCGGAGATCAGCATAAGGAGAATGTGAGGACGTTTCGTTGGAATTCCTGTCGACGTACGCGTTATATGCCCTTTTTTTACAGCGGAAAAGAATTTCTTGATGATGCAGATTTGCGGATGCTGTGGTCCGTGCAGACACTAGTTTGAGGGTCCCCAGATCCTACCACGTCGTTGTAGGGATGCAATAGGAACGCCGCACGTAGGGACTCCATGTTGGAATCCAAGTGGATTTCGCGCTATTTCCTCATCGACGTCATTTGAAGATTTTTTATTTAATATTCTGAAGGGGGATTCGTTGGATCTCCAAAAAATCCTTTCGTGATCCCGTGCATCAATTTGTTGGGGAGTCCCAAGGTGCATTCACATCTCTATGGGGATTTGTTATGGACACTGCACATAGACAGTCCTCACTTGGATCCAATTGGATTCTGCACTGTTCTCCGATGAACGCCGTTTGAGAATTTCTACCAGGTTCGGATCGGAAATATGTGAAAAGTCACGAGAAAAAATTCGCGGTGTTGAAACATAACCTGCATACTTCGTGGGCGTGTAGGTGTGTGGTGGTATGGTTTCGAAGAGCAGTAAAACATTTAAGAAACGATCATTACAGTGATGTGATTCAAATAGATTTTTAGGGTATACTTTTTAAAGCGATTTATACTTTTTGAAGATCCACTTATTTCGCATGTCTATATATTTTGTTTAGAAAATTGAACGTACAGAGTGCGAGGGGATCCATCAAGAATCGTATTGGATACTATTCATGGTCTTGAAGTTTGCATCCTTGGAACACAGCGATCATTAATTATTTTTCATCGATAACATTTCATTTTGGCCGACATAGGCTATCAAAATCATCGGAACGGTTTACTTCATTTTTATTGCAGATTCACGACCTTGCAAAAAAGGTTCCAATAGTAAAAATCGAGGAATAACAATTTTAGAAATCATTGCATTCCAACGATGCAAACTTCAACACCATTTCTATTCGATGATGTGGGAATTTAGGATTCAAATTGGATTCGTACATTGAATTTTAATGGGGAATCCCGATTATAATGCAATATACGAGCGTGACGTTTTAGTATATGGATCCAATGCGATGACCCAATGGATCTCTACCAGAAAGTAGGGACAAGTATAGGAATCCAATTGGAATCTACGACAATTTCTGCACGGGACCTCTTGGAAATTGCCGTTAAATTGAACGAAATACAATCGATGCCTAAAATTCCCAATGACACAAACCATAGTTGGATGATCATCCCTGAAACGCATTTCCGGTAGTCATTTACAATATTTTTCACATACAGTAGTTACTTCAGCGATACTCCGGTACTGTTGTCACGGAGTATCGCTGGTGGGCACGGTTCGTCGATGAGACAAACTCCCGATTCTCATCTCAGTTCAGAAGAGCGGCGAGCATCATCGACTAAAAGCGACCCATAAACTCCATTAGTTTACTCCCTGCGTGGTGAAGCTATGGTGCGGTATATATATATATATATATATATATATATATATATATATGTGTGTGTGTGTGTGTGTGTGTGTCTACTTACACGCACATATACACACAGACATACCAGAGAATAACATATCCCTCTGCGGTATCCCTCTTTCCCTTTCTCATGGGCAATGGCGTCGAGAACCCGGCGACCCCGGAGGCGCGAGAAGAGCCATCGACTTCCGCATTCTCCCCGCTTGCCAATCTCTCTCTCTCTCTCTCTTTCCATTCCTCCGCTGAAAAGCTAGCGTATAACGATAACTTCTGGTAATACTTCGTTCCATCGTTTCTTCTCCCTTCTAGGAACGTATACCTCGAAAGGTATATGTATATGTGTATATCCGAATGCGTGTATGTATAGACGCGCATCTTTCACTCTAAAGTCTTCAATCTCCGGGGCTGCTGGTTTATACTTTATCAGTTTTGTTGCCGCGCACACCTTCGCAGAAGTAGAAAAAAGGCAAATTTCACGAAGGAAGATGCGATAGAAAGAGAAAGAGAACGAGAGAGGGAGTGAGAGAGAAAGAAAAGGCTTACTCCTGCGAGCGGCATGGCAACGCCTGTGGTAAAATTCAACGAGCACACCAAACGAACCTGACGGTGATGCAGTGCAGACTGTAACGACGCTTTTCAGCTTCGGGGTAGGCAGTGGTAACGGTTGGTATGACTTTTCATAGTCAGACGAGTCGCGGTAAAGATTTTTTTGTGAATGAGAGAGCTTCAGCGTGGAGAGAGAGGGGGAGTGAGAAAGAGGGAGACAGAGGGAGAGGGTGAGAGAGAGAGAGAACGAAGGAGTTATTTCTTTCGCGCGTGCGGCAGTGATTTGCTCTTAGTGAGGTCGAGGCGAAGGGTTGCTCGCTCTCTCTCTCTCGCTCTCTGCAGAAGCACCAGTGAGACACACCGCGGCGTGCTTATAAAGTAACGTACACCCGTCTGTTCTGTGATCAATGCCGCGGCAGAGCGTTAATTAATTAACATTCCCTCACCCAAAGAATGCTCTCTCTCTCTCTCTCTCTCTCTCTCTCTCTCTCTCTCTCTCTCT